>JAXQGV010000055.1:0-108621 GCA_037040395.1 Aureobasidium sp. M94-06E | reverse complement strand
TCACTTGCTTGACACTCCTCTTCACGAGTACAAATCCCGTGACTAGTTATTCTTCCTAAGAATAGTTGGCCATAACATTATAGTAGTTAGGTAGTACTATGCCGTTTTATTATAGCCTAATATATAGTAAATTTAGGAAGTATTTATTAATTAGTAAGACGAACTAGCGCCTTACTATATATAGAATAGCAAGAGGTAGCTAATTAACCTTTTTCTATATTATCTTTAAAGTGTATAAGCTTCCTTCTAGTACGTAGCGATACTAGTATAGGTAGTATAGAGAGTAGAGTGTCTAAGAGGTCAGATTTAGCTTTAGGTGTCTTCTACGCTTTAGACGCTAAGCGCAAGCGCATATAAGGTCTAGTATTATTAATAGTATTAATAATAGCTTAAGCGGCTTAAAAGGTTATTATATTAGTATTTATATTAGTATGAGTTAATGTGGTTATAGTATTATATAGCTAATTAGAAGCTAGAAGGCCTATCTGAGCATTTAACTTTAAAGGAGGGGGTAGCAAAATGCCACGAATTCTGAGACTGAGAATAGAAGGGTCCCAGCCAAGCATTGCTATATGGTTGCTGGGGGTGCGACCCTGACACGATCTGTCGACACTTAGTCCAGCATCGACAACATTATTTCTAGTCATTTGCAGTTTAGTCTATGGTGATACGCTGATTACACATCTGAGCTGCTGTGAGAAAGGCAGATATACGTGGTTTATCTCTCTGTCATCGTGCTTTTGGCGATAACAATACTTTTCATGGTAACGCTGCCTAGTCCCGCTGCCCTCTGCCCACTAGGGACCTTACTTGGCCTTAGAAACGAATATGCAACGAGATACAGGATCAAGGCATGTGACATGTGTACAAGCCAGACGACTGAAGCAAGAAACAAGATAAGCCAGTCTCTGGTAGTCACGAGAGAGGAACAGCAGGCAAGGTAACCAGAAAATGAAATTCGTGTGCATCATTTTTGCGTGTAAGATACTAAGTAGGGGGAATTAACGCACAAGAAGACTACGAGAAAAACAGATCATGATATCAACCGCTTCACTCCATGAAGCAGCCATTAAGTTCCTGTCTCAGTCTCGACACCAGGCTGTCTGCCATTGAGACCACCCGTCAACTTGGCCTTGATCTTCCTGATACCGATTTTGCCCTCGTCCTTGGCAAACTTCAGGTTACGGGCTGGTTTCCATTGCATCAGTCCACGCTGCTTGCGCTCTTCGGTACGCTTGTTTTGTTGATTGACGTTCTTGGGACTTCCTCCGGTATTAGGATCCGAGAATGTGGAATTGGTGCCTGCGTACGAGTCGTAGGAACTTCTACCGCCGGTAGTGTCGGTAGCGTATGATTTTCTGCCTGCTCTTTCACCAGGGTTACCACCTTGGTTTTCTGCATTCTCCGCATCCAAGATTCCGAGATCGTTGGATGAGTCGTCTGAATCGCTGTCGTCATCGGAGCTAGGGTTGTGAGGATCGTGAAGAGGAGGTTCGGCGCCAGGCTCGCGGCGCTTTCTGCCTTGCGAGTCCATGTAGGCCTTGGGGTCCTCCCCGAATGCCCCGCTCCAGTCAGTACCTTGCTTGCTGAGCCACTTTTGCTTCTCGTCTGGCTCTTCCTCCTTAAGAATGTCACGGCCTTCAGTAAGAGACTTTTCGTGCAGAGCTTGCACACGATCAGGCATCTCTTTCTCGACCAACCTTGTACGAACACCCTCAGCAAGACATGCTTCCCAAGTCTCGTAAGTCTCGCGAGAGTCGTTGTCAGCCACAAAGTGCTCGTGACTCTCATCCATACCAGCCTTGAAGCGACCGGTGAACTTGAGGCGACCGATCTCCTCAAGATCTTCTAGTCCAGGCATGGCCTTGTCGACATTCTCCTCTGTGATGTAGTTCTGGGTCAATCTTGCTGGAGCCGATGTACGCCATATAGGAATGTCGATCTCGGTAGTCTCGTTGTCAACCAGGTGTTGAAGCCAGAGAACAGCATGAGCATCCGCCTTGCGCTTGCCAGACAAGTGGAACTCAAAGACGACAGGACTGCGGTAGCGGTATTTAACTGGGAGGCGAATGGGCTCCGACTTTTCGTTGTGCTTCACATCCCATTCAAGACCATTGTCGGTCTTGTGGCATTGTGTGCGAGGAATCTTGCCAATGGAACCACCAGTACGCATCTTGATCTTAGCGTGATGAGTATAGCCAGTCGCAGTGATTCTCTCAGACAAGAATTGGAATGTACCAACATCCCAGCCAAGCATGTTAGGTGGGAGACGAGTCTCGATGCTGCGGAATAAAAGCGAGATACGAATGCGACCGAAGCCAATGCCACCATCAAGAGGGTACCATCTGGTGACTTGCGAACTTGTCTCCATAACGTCGGACAACTTAAGGGGCACAACTCCGAGGATAGGGTCGTGCTCACGATTGCGAGAATCACGCACTGTAACAGTAATGACGGCAGATCTCCAGTCGCGAACAAAACGCTCAGTACCGGCGTTGAAAATGGGTTGACTGCTGACTGCCTTGGCACGGGTTCTGTAGACCAACTCATCGTTGTAGAGAATGGTGCAGTAACTGGTAGGAAGATGGGAACCCTCTTCATCAGTGCCTTCGCCACTGGGTCTGGCGGGCTCGTATTCTCTGCCCTTACGGCTGCCTTCCGTACCCTTGACGTTATCAAGTTCGAGGTTGACAATCTGATGGACAACAATACTGCAAATACCACTGGGCCAGAGGGGGTCTGGAGGTGTGTGTTGAACAGCGTCGTCAGTGTTAGTGTTAGCAACGCCCTTCTCATCCTGGAGCTCGGGCTTGTCGCGAAGGTTCTCAGGAAGAGCATGGTTCTTGCCATCGGTACGCAAAGCGGGTCTGAATTGAGGCTTTCCAAAGAAGCCAACCTCCCAGTGCAGCTCGCCGGGCATCTCGCTGTCAGAATCCATGCCAGCAAGCTTGGAAACTTGAGGATACATCTTGCCAGGGTGCTGAATCATCTTTTGCATGGATAACTCGACCTTGCCGACAATGTCATCCGCGGTGTGGCGATCGGAGTCCCAAAGCTCGACACTCAGGTTCTCATCAGCCTTAATGAGCTCAGGAGTGACAAGAAGGCTAGAAACATGTCAATTGGAAATTCTCAGTGATCAGAGGGTAATACTTACGCAGCAGTTTCTTCCCAGATAGGATTCAAGTCGTCGGTAATAACACGGGTGCAGTACATAGGCTTTCCATACTTGGAGAAGGAAAGAGTGATGTACGGGTCACTGCCACCGTACTTACTGCCACGCTTGTCCTGCTTGCTGAGGCCAACAGCGCGATGGATACGAATCCACATGACACCGAGTGCTTCAACGTCCTTGGTGATGTCGTCGCCTTGAAGCATAGCTCTCATGTCAAGAGACATAGACTTGGGAGCGACATACATGCTAGCAGCCGCGCCAATCGCGTAGTTGACAAAGTTAGAGATGAGAGGAAGGTTGAGAATGTTGACACCCTTCTCGACCATTGGAATACATCCTGCTTGCACATGAGGCACGCCCATAAGTGTGAAAGTCAGTGTCTTCAGGAAAGGAGGTTCCGGTGTCATAGCCATGCGCAATCTGACAGTGCCGACCAACTCCTGCAGCTCAACAAAGATGGGAAGAGGGACACCGAACAGGCCCTTGATACCGAGATAGAAGACCAGTTGCATGTGCATGTTTCTGGCTCTGTCCGAAGCTCTTTTGCCAGAGGGAGCAGCATGGTATGCGAAAGAGACTTCGAGGTTGTAGTAGTCACCACCCTCCTCATCAGCAGCGGCCTCCTGAGGGTCCTTGGTCTTCTTATTTTCCTCGTGAATTGCGTTCTTCATCTCTTTCATGTGCTCATCAGGAAGAGCGCGCAGACTGAGGATGCGAATGGGGTTGCTGCCCTGGTTGATCTCTGCCACGCGGACGTTCTCGATGATACCGGGGACGGACGCTTGCATGACATCCTCGAGGGTATCGGCAACACTCTGGAACATATCCGGATTGACGAGCCCCCAGACGACTCCAAGTAAAGTGTTCATCCATTCGACCGACTCAGGGAGGAGGTTTGCTGTGGCCTGTATGATGCTTATCAGCTTCGTCGCCTGTTCGTGCAGTTGAATAGCATGTACTCACCGTTCTGCCTCTAGTCTTCTCACTATCCCATTCGACTTCTCTGCCACTGCGAATTACCTCCTTGGCCCAGAGGAAGACGCCGGAAGCCACACACATGGCCAGAGGAATGAGGCCCAAAAGACGGCCACCGAAAATGTTTCCAACAAAGACAATACCAAGGAAGACACCAACGCATAAAGCGGTGGCTTTCTTCTCCATGGCGGCGAAGAAAGGCTCATAGCTCACAGAGGGTGTAGGATGGAACAGAATGTTGGTCTTTTCGCCATGAATCGGGACGTCTGAGGTACTACCTTCAGCAACGGGGTCCGGAGGGGCGGTTACATCTTGGGCATGTTTGTATTCGGCCATCGACTGGGATGGGTCGCTCTTGATAGGCTATATGCTGTCAGTGGTGATGCATGCTCGGTATGGTATGCGCCACATACTGTAGGCTTGTCGAGGTTGGCATTGGGCACTGAGAGCTGCTCACGTGTCAGATAGCTTTTTCTTAGATACCAAAGCTGTCTTCTCCTACCACAGGGTTCTTAGCCGCATCGACCATCTCCTTGTTGACATTCTCGATGACGACTTCCTTGCCAGTGGTTGGGTCTGTGACTTTTTGCTGGTTCTCTTTGGCGTGCAGGTCTGATGACTGTTGGTGAGGGACTGCATCGCCATTCTGCTGAGCAGCTTGGGCCTTTCTCTGTTCGTCGATCTGTCTGTCACGAGTTGCCTTGTCGCGATCTAGTTTCTCGATGAACTGGTTGATGGTCGGGATCTTGTTGTGTCCTGAATAATGGCCACCAGGGGCATGCTGTTGTTGAGCATCCGCCATGGTTGAAAAGTCGGACCGGATGTGGCTGCGGGATGGTGTGGAAAGAGAGAAAGAAAGAGCTAGACTATGGTATTATTGTCTTCTCCACATGCTACACAGGCTTGCCTTGGCCAAAGAAGGGTTGACGTAGAAAACTTGGAATGCCGTCGAGGGTGGTTGATGGCGCGTTCGTACGCATCTGCCGACGTCATACCTGTGGCTCGATTGTCTTGTGTGGCTGCAGCGAGCAAGCGTTTCCGTTGCAACTTCTCGTCAAGACCTGCTCGCGATCGCCGCGTAAATTCTTGGCCTTGTTGTTCGACGAGAGCCTCGTCAACAGAACCTATTGTTGACTCACACGAGCTCATGACTACAGCAGTGTTATCTACTCCATGTGAAGGCACAGTCGAGATGCATGCCGAAAATCTCTAAAAGCGGCCGCGATAAAGACAGATGCGGAGGAAATGGAGCATTGACCAATAATGACCTCTCGGCAGAGGGGTCCCGATCGACACTCCAAAAGATGACCATCTGCCAGTTTGAGCGGCAGGGTCGTTTCCCCTGTTTCTCGTTCCTTGCTCGGTTGACCTTAAGAAGTCATGTCTGGCTGGTTTACCTCGTTCCTGAATTGCCGTCTCTGCATAGGAGGTAAACTGGTAGAAGACCAGTTGGTCGTTTCTGATGATACTGGTCTTATCCTCCCTCGGACTGGATATATTGGTGGTGATGCAGTAGACTTGGAAGAAGGCATTATTGCTCCTGGCCTGCTGGAGTTACATACTAATGGTTTGCTCGGTTTCCATTTCACCCATTTTAATGATGGGAAAGAGTATGCTGGCCAGATTGACAAGGCTGCCAAGTTTCTTGTTACCCAAGGTGTGACGGGTTTCTGGGCGACAATACCGACTGTATCTTCTGACGAGTACAAGAAAGTAGGTCTGAACTTCTTCTCTCTCATGTTGTTCTTTTCCTTCCATATGTTATTTGCCACGAGGTGATGTTTTACTCTTTCATGCTTATAAGAGCGAAGCGAGCAAAGCTTATGACAGGACGATATTTCTCGACCATCGGTGACGAACTAGACCATGCCGCTGACACAATTTCGGTCATAGATCTTGCCATCTCTGAAGCCTAGGACGATTGATGATAGCGCCTCTTTACTCGGAGCACACGCAGAAGGACCTTACCTAGCACCCTCTAAGAAAGGTGCTCACAACTCGGACCATTTCTTTGATGGTACTCGGTCCGCGGAAGAAGTATACGGACCATCAGCGACATCTTCCGAGACTCTCAAGTTTGTGACTTTGGCGCCTGAACTTCCTGAATCGACAAATCTGATTAAAAGTCTCACGGGTAGGGGCATTAAAGTATCGCTTGGCCATAGTGCAGCAAGCTATGAACAGGGCATCGAGGGAGTCAAGGCTGGAGCGACCTTGTTGACGCACACGTTGAACGCCATGACACCGCTCCATCATCGCGACCCTGGCCTTGCTGGGCTTGTCACGACTGTCAACACAGATACCCACCAGAGCCCATACTTTACGATCATTCCAGATGGTACCCATCTCCATCCCAGCGTGGCCACGATGCTCTTCAGAGCAAACCCTGAAAAGTGTATATTCATCACGGACAGCATTGAGCTTGCTGGGTTGGAAGATGGTGTTTACCCTGGACACGCACAAATTCCATTCAAGCAACGCAAGACAGGGTCGAAAGTGACAATCGACGGGACAGACACGCTAGTGGGCGGGTGTGCCAGTTTGCAGGAATGTATCCAAAACATGATGAAGTGGAGCGGTTGTAGCGTGGCAGAAGCAGTGAGATGCGTGACAGAGAACGTGGCAGATTTCATGGGGGATGCAAGCAGAGGAAAGCTGGAAGAAGGGCGCAGGGCAGATTTTGTGGTATTGAATGATGAAGGAGAAGTGCTCCAAACATGGGTGGCAGGAGTAAAAGTGTGGGAGAAAACATGAGGATTGCAAGATGCCAATTGCGTGATTGGACGTACACATGAACATATAGCATCGACACGTAGTGGTTATAGAGTAGAGTTTGAGCAGGGTCGTTGTGGTATACTGGTGGGAAGCGGCTGTCAGCTCGGACCGCATCAACGAAGATGGTGTGTCAGAAAGGAGAAGAGCATATAGAACGTGTTTCGGAAAGCCCTAGCAAAGTCTGGAGAGATTGTTCGTTTGTATGGCGTTAGTGTTCTATTGGATATGCATAGCAGGGTCCACTCGACTGCGGGGCGGGTTTGTTTAGCATGGCTTCAACGGCGGTTGCTGCGAACTGTCAAGTGCAAGAACATTTTCATTCAGGAGTTGAGAAGCGTTAAACCGGTCGCGATAAAGGGATAGCAGGCTAAGGAAGAGCTCCAAGCTGTCACTTGACCAACTTCAACCCTCGCCCAAGACTTCAGGAACGCAAAGCAATTTAGACTAGACCAGCCATCCAGACATCAATCGGACAAACAAAGCCTGGGCCAACCACTTTATACGACGCGAATCACTTCAGTCCACCAATTGCGTCCTTTTTTGAATGTTGTAGATCTCAAGACACATACAAGAGCAGAACATGTCGGACAACCAAGCGAAGCACAACGACGAAACACTGCAGGCAGAGCAGCATACCAGCACTACCGACCACGAGGATGGCAGGGATGCGGTAGGTTCCTCGCTTAGCCCTGGCAGCAACTCTCTTTGTTGTCTGCTTTGGGCTGTCGTCCGCCTGTGACTGTCTGAGTTATTGACGCCCTTCAGGACACATTTGAAGATGCCGCCGACACGATATCCACTGCCGCTGCCCATCCCGAGCCACAAGATCCGACAGCCCAACCAATCTCGCATCAAGGAGACAATACCGACGACGAGTCTCGCATAGCCTCCGACAAGGTGCACTCGGAAGATACAGCACCAAAGCTTTCTACATCGATTGCGCCAGGCGCCTTTGACACAGACGACATTGAACACGTGCTTACCGAAACAGCTGATGATAAGAAAGAGACTGCACCAGATTTTGAGGAACAATCTTCAACAGTAGACGAGGAAGACCGACCTGCTACAGCCGGGTCGTTGGACCAACGAGATAGTCCTGTGACAGCCGCGTCTGACCAGGCAGAAAGTCGACCTTCGACAGCCAAATCCTTGAATGAGGAAGTTGCGACTGCTGCAGGAGCCCAGGACAAGCGAAGCAGCATCGACATCATCAACCAATCCACGCCCCACGATCAGGACGACATGCCCCGAGCTGTCAAGTCACGTCAAAACACTCTCGAATCTGTACCCGAGCTACCACCAGCTGTGCCCGAGAAAGAGGACGAGAACGAGCTGGTGAAGGGTTTATCTGGCGACCTCCCTACCCTCAATTATCCACCTCCACCTCCGCCGCCCCAGAAGTCGCAGACTTTCATGGCCTCTTCCACAGCTGAGAAGCCCCCGACAACACGCAAAGTCTCAAGTCCATTTGCTTGGTTCTCGCGAGCTCGAAAAGCTACATCTCCTTCTCGTCCAACAAGTCCACGGAGAAACACAGCTTCATCTTTGCAGAGTTTGACGACAAACCCTGACTCGAATGAGGATGCTTCTCATCAACCAACCTTGAAAGACCGCTTCCACATCCTGCGACTACAAGGTGAATCAGCTATATCAGCCGACGACAGTCTGGCTCTGCCGCAAGGCCGCCATGGTCGCGCTGGTAGCCTACAAGGTCCCACCAAGGACGATGGCGGACAATTGAGCCCTCCTTTCACGCCTCGAGCAAACTCTTTTTCCGCAATCTCATCGCCCACCACCAAACTTCCTCCTGGTACCGTCGCAGGGGATGCTGCTGGACCGTCAGAAGAACAGGCTGAGGTCAATTGGGATCTCTGGCAATCTGTTGTTTACGAAGGCCCATCTGCTGTCGCACGCACCAGCGGTGATGAACTCAATCGTGCTATCGCCAATGGCATTCCTCAGCCAATCCGTGGTGTCGTCTGGCAAGTTATGGCAGAGAGCAAAAATGAGGAGCTGGAGCAGGTATACCGAGAGTTGGTTGCTAGAGGCACCGACAAGGAAGTCACTCAGCCACCTGCTGTTCGTCGAATCAGTAGCACCGGCGAAAAAGAATCGGTCGCTTCTTCTGCATCTTCTGTACACTCTGATATTTCTGCATCCCCCCAGGTGAACGGTAACGACTCCATCACATCGCCCGAGAGGAAGCGCATGTCGAAGGATGAGACTGCTGCGCTGCAGAAACTTGAGAAAACTATCAGACGCGATCTCGGAGCACGAACAGCTTACTCCAAATACATTGCTAGTGCAGGTCTGCAAGACGGTTTGTTTGGCATCTGCAAAGCATATGCTCTATACGACGAGCCCGTCGGCTACGCTCAGGGCATGAACTTTATTGCTATGCCTCTGCTGTTCAATATGCCTGAAGAGGAGGCTTTCACCCTGTTCGTTCGACTCATGTCAAAATACAATCTCCGCTCTTTGTTCACTGCCGAGATGACCGGCTTACATATGCACCTCTACCTATTCGAGCGCCTGCTGGAAGATTATGAACCGGCACTATACTGCCACCTTCACAGACGCGGCGTTCCTCCGAACTTGTACGCCACGCAATGGTTCCTCACACTCTTCGCCTACCGCTTCCCACTACAACTCGTTCTTCGCGTTTACGATCTCGTTCTCAGCGAAGGTCTTGGGGCAATTCTGAAGTTCGGTATCGCACTCATGCAACGAAACGCCCAGACCCTGCTCGGAATGAAGGACATGGTTCAACTATCAACTCACCTCAAAGAACGCCTGTTCGATGTGTACATTGACAAATCACCTTCTGCTAACTCAATTCTTGAATCTGGTTTCTTCGGCTCTACCTCAGGCACAGACAAGGAAGTCTATCGCGCAGACGAACTCGTCCGGGATGCCTGCGCCGTTGTCATCACACCAGAGACGCTCGCCGCCTACACCTCAGAGTTCGAAGAGAAGTCTCGCGCCGAGAGGGATCGCGAAATTGAATTGGAGTCACTCAGAAACGAAAACGCAAACCTTAGCACCAGAGTTCGTAAGCTGGAGTTGCGTACTCAGCAATCTGATGCCGAGCACGTGGACCTAGCGTCTTCACTTGTACGCACAAAAGTGGAAAATGACTCTTTGCTAGACGAAAACGAGAGTTTGAAGATGCAAGTGGAGGAGCTGAGGAAGATGGTCGACAAGCAACCGCAAGAAGTTGAGGATCGCTTGAAGGGTGAAATGGACAAGATTATGGCGAGAAATATTGAAGTGCAGGATAGCAATCGTGGGCTCGAAGAGCAAGTGCAGGAGATGGAGCAAGAGTTGGTGGGGACGAAGATGATGTATGCACAGGTAAGCTCAATCCCTGCCTGTCTGTCGAGATGAAACATATGCTGACGTTCATCACAGTTGAATGCCGAACACGACGCCCTGAAGCAGAAGTTGAGGGATATCCAGAATATGCTAGCAAGCACTGATGAGCAGAAGTAGGAACACTTTCTGCATTGCGTCAACACAACTCTTTAAAGACAAGCCGAGAGAAGAGCTGAGCTCTTCTCACTATGGCATTCTGTTCTATTCTTCTCTTACTTACCTCTTTGAAGCCCTCTCCGTACTCACACGAAGCAGAGGGAAAGCCAGAAAGACCTTTTTGTATATACACTCTCCCTTTTCAAACAACAATCATGACATACGTTCATCTAACCTGTTCTCACGGGAAACTGTACATGTGGAAGATTCCAAAGGCTTGTATGCTAACCCGTATGCGTTCAAGAACTTGTGTCGCAAAGCATACAGTCAACAAGTGTGTTTCTTAAACTCGTTAAATTTTGTTCTTTCAGATCGCTATGAGACATGACTCGACACAGTCTTTTTGTAACCTTTACCCGGACATTGCAACAAGAAAAGATAGGTACAGACATCTAGAATCTCAAGTCCCAGCCGATCTTAGGACCGATCTTGGGCAGCTCCTCAGCCACGCTCTGCACATCCTTATCACCACGACCAGAAAGACAGATGACGATATCCTCGCCCTTCTTCATTGTCTTTGCCAACTCGATAGCACCGAAGATGGCGTGTGATGTCTCGAGAGCAGGGATGATACCCTCGAGCTGAGACAGCAGACGGAAACCAATGAAGGCCTCGGCATCAGTGGCAGCAATGAACTTTGCGCGGTCGGTATCCTTCCAGTTGGCAAGCTCGGGGCCGACACCAGGGTAATCAAGACCAGCGGAGACGGAGTGTGTGTCGGAGATCTGGCCGTGCTTGTCCTGGAGAATGTAGGTGCGAACACCGTGGAGAACACCGTGAGTACCGCCGGAAAGAGTGGCAGAATGACGGTCAGTGTCTACACCATCACCTCCAGCCTCAACACCAAGGAGCTTGACGCTAGGGTCCTTGGAGAAGGGGTAGAACATGCCGACTGCGTTGGAACCACCACCGACACATGCGACCACAGCATCGGGAAGCTTGCCCTTCATGGCCATCATTTGGTCCTTAGTCTCCTGTCCGATGACGGACTGGAAGGTACGGACGATGGTAGGGAAGGGGTGAGGACCAATGGCTGAGCCAATGATGTAGTGAGTAGTGTCAAGCTTGACAACCCAGGCACGCATGGCCTCGTTGACGGCGTCGCGGAGGGTGCGGCTACCGGCCTCAACAGCAACGACCTGGGCACCGAGGAGCTTGATGCGGAAAACGTTCAGAGCCTGGCGACGAACATCCTCAGCTCCCATGTAGACAGTACACTTCATGCCGAACTTGGCACAGACAGTAGCAGTGGCAACACCGTGTTGACCAGCACCAGTCTCGGCGATGATCTCGGTCTTGCCCAGACGGCGGGCCAGAAGAACTTGTCCGAGAGCGTTGTTAATCTTGTGCGAACCGGTGTGGTTCAGGTCCTCGCGCTTCAACCAGATGTTTGCACCACCAGCGTGCTCGGTCAGGCGCTCAGCCATGTGTAAATGACCAGGGCGGCCCATCCATTCGTAGTGTGAGCGGTACTCTTCCCAGAACTTCTCGTCGTTGATGGCAGCCTTGAAACCGTCCTCCAGCTCGCGCAAGCAGTCCATCAGTGATTCAGGAACGTACTGGCCACCAAACTCTCCGAATCTTGCAGGAATAGCACTTGAGTCCATGGGACCGTCGGTGTTGAGAGCCTCGATCTGGTCAGCGAGACCAGGGCCGTCCGGGGTGTCCTCTTCCTTGACAACACCATCAACGTGAACCTCCTCAGGAACACCATCCTCGTTCACAGTCTCGATGGCACCTCCCTCACGTGCTTGCGACTTGATAATGTCTCTGCGCTGGGTAATGCCGTCCAGGTAATCCTCGACTGCCTGAGCGCCCTGACCAGCAGGAGCGTCGGCAAGAGTCTGAATGATTTGACTGCCAATAACAACACCCTCAGCCATGCTGCCAATGCTCAGGTAGTGCTCTCTAGTGCTGACACCGAAACCAACAGCAGCAGCAACACCACCGGAGTATTTGTGGACACGCTCGAGCAGGTCAGGCAGAGCAGTATTGACAGAAGCGGTAGCGCCAGTGACACCCATGCGCGAAACGACGTAGATGAACGAGTCGGCAATCTTGCACAGCAGCTTCATGCGGTTTTCTGAGGTCGCGGGAGCGATGAGGGGAATGTATGAAAGGCCAATCTTGGAGCAGTGGTTACGGAAACGAACAGCCTCCTCTGGCGGCAGGTCAACCATGATGAAGCCATTGACGCCAGCAGCCTTGCAGTCCTTCAGGATCTTGTCCTCGCCGTAGCTGAGCACAGGGTTGTAGTAGCCCATGAGCATGACGGGAGTACGCAGGCCTCTTTTCCTTGCATCCTTGACCATCTGAATTGTGGAAACGATGTTGACGCCGTTCTTCAAGGCTTGTGTGTTTGCTTTTTGAATGGTAGGGCCGTCTGCAATAGGGTCGGTGAAGGGCATGCCGAGTTCAATGATGTCGGCACCACCAGCCTCCATGGCCAGCATGATGTCGGGAGTCTCCTGGGGAGTAGGGAAACCGGCAGTCACATATGTGACCAAGGCAGGCTATGGGCATGTCAGTTGTCTGCGAAAGTTGTGCGCGCACTGTCATGACCGACTCTGTTCTCCTTCTTGGCCTGAGCAAATGTTCTCTTGATGTGCTCCATGGTGAGTGATTGTCTGGAACGAAAGAGTGGAAATGGATAGAGAAAGGCGGATGTGCCTGGGGGAAAACACTCAAGCAATTGACTCTAAATGCAAGTCGAGAGTGTGGGCAGGAGCAATTGAAGTAGTCAAGAAAGTTGTGGTGAGTCAAACAGAAAGCGCGACCGACGGCATTCAACACCACATTCGGGAGTGGCGGGGGCCGTGCACAGTGTTCGCCGACGGCTCTCTCTCTTGCCCCACCATCGTTCGCCTTGTTCATCTTCTGTCAAACTTGGCCAGATCCTATGTGCTACGAGTATCAGCTTCTGGTCCTTGCTCTGATGCCCAACTCAGATATAATGCAATCGTCTTGAGATTTTCTCTGCTTTCTTGCCTTGCCGTTGGCTTGTCTATCTCAACATTGTCATCGCCTCTGCTGCATTCTACTTTCCGATCCGCAACTGTGGATTCGCCCTACCATCGGCTTATGCGGCAGCACCACTAAGGTGACTCACAAGACAGGGTCTCCTTTCGACAACCATAGATTTGGAAAGGGACTAAAAGGTGGTACCGTTTGTTAACCCACCTTTCGAGTCCCGTCTTGACCGATTAGATGATCTTGCATCCTTTCGTAGTTCAGAAAGAAAACTTCATACATTGAGTCACGAATAATTTACCAAACATTAGCTCAAACGCATGCTTTCATCAAGGTCCATTGTAAGCACAAATCTGTGTCGTGGTACCAATGCAGCGCTTCGAGATCCGGACAATTTCCTCAAGGCTTAGAGACATCCAACACAACCATCTCAGCGGCTAGCGAAACTTCACAGTCTTCGCCCTTCGAGCCTTCTTGTTGACCTGAAACAAAGACAATCGACCTGCTTCCATAGCCGCCCACTTAGTAACAACAGCCATCTCTTGCAATGGTTCGCCTTGATTGGCTATTCCGAGACAATAGAAGCATGTAGGTCCTTCTACAGACAATAAGTTATGACAATCCCTGCTTTTTGTTCTTTGACCTCCGTTCATGTTCTCTTGTTGACTTCGACACAATCACATTCATTCAATGCTGCAATAGACTTGTTCATTGTCCGACACCGCTTTGTCCTTCGTCCAGCACTCTTTCAAGTTCTTGTCCTTCCCTCTTCTTCTCTTTCCTGCTCTCGGACAACTTCTCCAAATACACACAACACGCTGGACGTACTTCTACCTCTTGAACTCCCAATCAAACCTCGATTGCTTGCCATCTCACAGAACCGAAGCCTGCATCGATCCGACATTCTTTCAAGATGCCTTTCAAACAGACCTTTGAAAAACACCTCAACAAAGACCTCGAGTCCAGTCGCGACTCGGCTCTCTATCCACCACCTCTTCCACCTGCCGACCTGGAGTCTCAGGCCTCTCCACCTCCTCCACCTCCTCCACCTCCTGCAGCTCCCCAGGTCTTCACCAGCTATCCTGAGCGCAGAGGCGGCATCTACGTCCCCACACCCTTGCTCATCCTCCTGATTCTGGTCCTGCTCTTTGAGTCTAGCGTCCTTTTCGTTTACACTGTTGTTGCTCTCTGGAACACTCTACCGATTCCCGTCGGTCAACCTCAACCTCTGCCATTCCCTCAGCAGCAGATCTTACAGCCAACCACAATCACCTCAATCTCAACTACAACTGAAATCTCCACATTCAGCACAACACTCTTCAGCACGACGACTCTGAGCCTCTCAACCACTCTTCCAGCCTCTACAACCACGGTTTCGTCAACTATAACTGTCATCCCTACACCAACCACGATTCCGCCAGTCACTGTCACTAAACCTGCCCCTACCATAACCGTCACGAACACTCTGACGCCCTTTGAGATGCCTTCCATCACTACTATGACCATCATGAGTACGACCAGTCAAGCGGACAGCGGCAGTACCACCACAAGCACCACTGTTATCACTGCTAAGTAAACGACACTGAGCTTGGCATGTCGCATTGCGGATGAGGATAGATACTTCCGGAGTTGGTTCGGTGTTTGGTTTCAAGCGTTACACAGTATGGGGAAGGACTACTTGCGAATGCGCAGTTCGGACGTCGGAAGCTTAGAAGATCGAGAAGGAGTCTGGTACTCTCTTCCTCTGGAACATAATGAAAACAATCAAAAGACAAAGCCATTTTGTGCTTACGAAAATGATCAATAGTGCCTGAGTGTGTATATGCCAAAATCTGAAGACCGTGTTGTGTTGGTTGAGACCAAACGAGTTGTCATTGTGTGAACATCATTTTGGACACAGACAAAGAAAAGACCTTTTGTTTTTTTTCTCGCCATGTCAATTTCCCTTCGTGTGACCGAGTGTGCTCACAAACCTGTCAACAGCGATTCAACAGTCTTGAAAACGCGATTTTGGGGAGCAGCTTTGGCGTCTTATCAAATTTGTGATGTTTTCCGATTGCAAGCTTCTTCAGAAGTCCCTTGATCCTACAAGCGAGATCGAGGTGCCCAGGAACGTGATTTCTGGTCTGAATACGTCTAGCCTAAAGCCTCTAACGAAGACTCAAGGGTTGCAATAAGAAGAATTGGGTGCCTGTAGAAGGAGAGAAGAGCTGGGTAATTCTGGCAAATGTCAAAGAGTTCAAGAGTGGCCCGCGTACCACAGTGAGCAGGATGTAAGAGCTGTCAAGGTAGTCAGTCATTAGGTAGTGTTGCAGGACAATGTTTACCTTCCGTCCAGACTGAAGACCATTGCAAAAAAGCTGGAGAAAAACACAATACTCGGCAAAAGAAGTGGTAGCCATGAATGGAACTCTTTGGTGGACGCCTTCATAGTCACACGTCCATCTGAAAATCGGTTCGTGAAGATAGTCTATGCTATCACTACATCACATCGAGCGAGTAGGATCTCTCGCGAAACTGGAACTGTTCTGAGGACACATGGAGGTGATATTGGACGGTTGATAGCATTGCAAAGGCAGATATGTGTAGAAAACAGAAATTTCCTCCGACGCAATGCTATTTGAACTCCGTGATATCCCTCCATCAAAGCCTGTATCGATCCAAGTTTCTTGTTTTTGTGCTTTTGCTTTTGTTTTGTAGATACAAGTTTGAAAAAGGATCTCATCCGCAGCGAGGTATCAACAAAGATAGAGAGAAAGCAACGCAAAGATGATCTTCTTGCTTTGCACTGCTGTGTTGCTGACCCCTTTGTCTTCCGTCAACTAGAGCATGATTCATCAGATTCGCAGAAAACAGAAAACATCAGTGTGAAAAACAGATGAAGGGCTTGACTTTCCTGCCCGAAAAAGAGAACACAAAGGAAAGAAGAAAACCATGGGATGATAGCACTCTGGTATGCTCTCATGTTGTATGTTTGCCCATCAAAGCCCAGGAACGCCAGAGAATGTGAAGATGAACTCCGTGAACGCCCACTCAAGATTATAGGTCAAAGGGAACGCCTTGTTCAGCAGCCAGTTTGCGCAAGTAGGTCTCCATGCTGTTGTTGCCCAGATAAATTTCCTCGAGGAAGCGAGTAGTCTCGGTGAGAACGGCACTCTTGCTGAAGCCGCCAGTTTTGAGATTGGGAACGAGTTCGTTGAGATCTTCATAGCCTTGCTTGATGATATTGCGACGCTTCTGCTCGGAGCGAATGTGATTGCTGCGCTTCTGGTCCTCAGTGAGGTTCTTGCGAGCAATGCTGCCGAGCTTGCTGTTTGCACCAGAGGAGGCTCTGCGACGCTTGATAGAGGGTTTGGGGTTGTTGTCTCCGCGGTCGTTGTCGTCAGAGTCAGCGATGGTATTTTCGCCATCAGGGCTTGAGTTGTTGACGTGAAAAGCAGGAGAGGTGGTAGAAGTGTTGAAGTCATGTTCATCTGCACGCTTGGACTTGCGACGCTTCTTGTTCTTTGGCTGATCAGACTCTCCAGTAGAAGTTTGATCAGCGAGGGTGGCAAGAGCCTGCATACTACCAGGATAGTAGTTGTGGGCGGCTTTGCTCAGATCAGGGGTGTGGGGGACTGAGTTCTCAACAGAAGAGAGTGCGTCGTTGGATGAGTGAACCATGTTGCGCGCGAATTCAACGTGCTGAATGGTGCTTGCTTCAAGATCTTGATAAGGAGCAGCGTAGCCGGTTTGACGAAAGTTGTTGTCTGTACCAAAATGGAACATGGGCGTGCTGGATTGATGAGATGAAGAGGAGTGCGATTGGGGGTGGGAGTGAGAGTTTGTTGCCGAGTTGTCGAACGATGCACGAAAGTGACCATTGGCCGAGGGGTACTGCGTCGTCGAAGAGCCCGTCGCCGTAGGGACTGAAAAGGGAAACGAGGCATGGCGGCTTGTGCTCTGGACGACGGGCTGCTGTTGAGCGACGGGCTGAGAGAAGTTTCCGGAAGCGAGACTTTGACTGGGGTTTGCGCGGTATGAGAACAAGGTCGACGCAGCATGGAGTACATCTGCAGATGCATTCGCTTCCGGGATGCCCACAAGAGCAAGCAGGTCCTTGGGGTCTTTGGGTGCCTGAAAAGGGCGCTGGTTGTAGTTACCGTTTTGAGATTGAAAGGCCTGCTCTTGAGAAGGATATGATACGGGGAATGACTGATTTTCTAGAGGGTACATCCACTGAGAGTCGTTGAGCTGGTCGTACTGGTGAAGCCTCGTTTCTGGCAGTGTGTTCATGTTGGCCAAGAAGGCTTCGGAGAGATTGTCTGGACCTCCATAGTGATCTGGATCACTGAAGAAGTTCTGGAGAGTGTTGGACTCGTCTTGATCAAGCAGCGGCGGGCCTGAAGGGAGGTTGTCGGGTTGGTAGGGGAACTCGTCTGTGGGCGGGTCAGCACTGTAGTGAGAGTATGCACGTGCAAGCATGAGCAAGAACGCGCTCGCACTCACATCCAAAGGGAGTGTTGGACCAAGACGAACGGTTGTCGGAAGCCATCATGTCAGGGACGGCAGGTACGGACGAGGATGCTGCAGTCTGCGCCGACTCGAGTGGCTGCAAGCTGTCGCTTCTGATCTGTGGGGGTGCGCTCGGGTTGGAGAGGGCATCATCCTAGTATGACCAAGGAAACCCGGGCTGGTTCATCGAGTACAGATTGATCGAGGTGTATTGAAGAGAAAGTTGGTGGACAGGTAGAGCTGGCTCGAGGCTGAGAGGTAATGGTGTGAGTCGGAGCAGAAGTGCGAGGTCGCAAGCAATGGCGGTGCACGTGAGCCAAGTGACGAGCGATGGTATAAGGGTATGGATAGTTGTGCCCTCCCTTTGCTATCCTGAGAGCTGAGAGAAGTTGTCGGTCTCGAGTCGCGAGATTCTGCGTGCTGCATCTTGGTCTTGATGATGCGGTTTGCATGTGATGGTGGTCCGAGCGTGGGCACGCACGTGAAGTTTCCAGTTGTGCTCCGTTCCTGCCTTGTTCATTCTTGTTCTCTCATACACGCTCCAACTGTTCTGACCATCTCTTTGCTTCATCTGAGAGACAATGGACTGAGAGTCACACTTTCCTTGTCTGTACACGTTGCTGCTGTTGCTTGTACTCGTTACGTCCTGAGCATCCCATCGTGGCTTAATACAGCTGCAAAGATGATCACGTTGCAGCAACATCAAGCTACTGCTGAGCCCTAACTATATAGCACTGTCCAAGAGGCTCGGCCCGTCTGTGTTGCAGCTATCTATTCTTCTTGGTGTTGTCTTCGAAGAAACCATTGTCGAATCTTGTTGGAGATTTGGTTTATGCCTGTTATGCTGACTGCTCTGTGTTTATTGTGGCATACTTCCCATCTGCCCTCTGGTCTCATACGACTGGCTGATCAAGTCTATCAAGACTTCATCCTTCAACATGTCTTCAGAGGAATCGTGCAGTCTCTAGACCATCTGTCCTGTAGTTGGCCGCCCTACAGACTCCGCATTTGCGGTCCGCATCGTGCCGCTTTGCAGATCCGGAGGACCTCTTTTGCAGTCTCTCAAGTCACACAGGAACTTTTGGACGGCGGAAGAATTATGACATGAAATGATCTGCAATATCAAGCAATTCTTCCGAAACGCTTCGCCTCTACTTGAGGAGTCCCCATGGGTAAATCGAGCCGCCTCATTGATGGATCCTCTCGCTTGTCTCGTCTTGGTATGGACGCCTGGGAATGCTTATTGGATAATAATTGACAACTCGATCTCGCTCTCCCCTCTTTCATGCGAGATGGGGTAGAAGTTAAGTATAAGTAGCCATGTTACACCTTCGACTTCTCCTTGCCCTTTCTTGTCTCATCAACCGTTGTTCCTATCCTTCTTTTTTCTTTCTCAAGTCAAGATGAAGTCTATCGGTGAGTGTATGTGAGCCTTCTTTGACTTTCTCGTACTTGCTGACTATCTGAAAGTTCTTCAATCTCTGTCTTTGTCTGGCCTGGTGGCTGTAGCTGCAGCTGCTCCAGCCTCAACTCATGCCAGAGCTGCCGATACCTGTTATGTTACCTCATACTCTGACGTCGCCACTGCCGTGTCGTCATGCACCAACATCACTCTAGACAGCATTGCTGTGCCTGGTAATACGACACTCGACTTGACCAAGCTCAAGGCTGGCACAACCGTCACATTTACTGGAAAGACAACATTCGCCTATGCAGATGCAAACTATGACATGATTCAAGTCGCCGGTACCAATGTTACCATCACAGCCGAGAAGGATGCAATTATCGACGGCAACGGGCAGGCTTGGTGGGATGGTCTTGGTTCGAACGGAGGTGTGGCCAAGCCGAACCATTTCATCACGGTCAGCAAAGCTATCGGCAAGTCCGTGATCAAAAACCTTGTCATCCAAAACTACCCTGTACACTGCTTCTCTATTTCCGGCAGCAATGGACTGGTCGTGGAGAATATTCTCCTGAACAACACGGCTGGCGACGCTCCAAACAGCAGGTCTAATGGACTTGCAGCAGCTCATAACACAGATGGTTTTGATATATCAAGCACTGACGGCATGGTTTTGAGAGAATCAAGAGTGTTGAATCAGGACGACTGTGTCGCCATTACCAGTGGTAACAATATCACAGTTGAAAACATGTATTGTGATGGCGGCCACGGTCTCTCGATCGGGTCCGTTGGTGGCAAGAGCAACAACAATGTTACGAATATCCTGTTCGAGAACAGCAAAGTGCTGAACAGTCAGAATGGTGCAAGGATCAAGACCAATTCTGGCACGACTGGCTACATTGCCAAGTAAATCCACCCCATGCTTCGGTGTACCTGTATCCCTACTAAACTTCTTCAGTATCGAATATCGCAACATCCAAGTCTCAAACATCAGCATATACGGCATCGATATCCAGCAAGACTACCTCAACGGCGGCCCGACAGGAAGCCCCACCAATGGTGTTATCATCAAAAATATCACCATGGCCAACATCACCGGTTCTGCACAGCCAGAAGCCAGAGATTACTATATCCTTTGCGGGGATGGCAGTTGTTCGGACTTCACCTTCAACAACATCCATATCACCGGTGGAACCAACAGCTCTTGCAATGTCAAGCCTACTGGTAACTTCCAGTGTGTTTGAGATGTACATAAGGTGAACGCGAGCATTGTGTGATTCAGGCGTCTGGCACAAGCGTCGGCGCTTAGAATGCGGGCGGTTAGCATCACGTATGATAAATCATTGATTTAGTATTCGCTTTCTTGATTGTCTCATCTCCTTCCGTGAGTCCGCCTACTTGTGTAATCATGGTGACCACGAATCATCTTCTGAACAAGAATAAAGAAAAGGACTGCATCGCAGTCACATCAGACCGGAAGTACTACAGGGCCAAATCTGCTTTCGTAAAGCGCAGTCTGCGCCCTCATGAGTGGCAGGCCAGTGCTTTCCTGGGCAAGATAATCGTCCCTCGTCTCGGAGAGGAGCGCTTACTCAATGAAGCTGCTGCACTCGATTTCATCGCTGCCAAAACCGACATCCCAGTGCCTAGAGTTCTGGCATGCTTTGAAGACGATGGCGCTGTATACCTCATTACGGAACTCATTAATGCAAGAAGCATGGACGAATTATCTGATCCTGATCGGGCTATCATTACACAGGAGCTTGAAACCTACATGGCTCAGCTTCGGACTCTGCGTTCCTCGAGTCTAGGTGGTTGTACTGGTCTGGCCATCCCTCCATATCGCGTCTGGGAGAAAACTCCTCGTGACGAGTGGACGTTTCAAAGTTCTGATGCCGAGGAGTATGTCTTCTGTCATATGGATCTCTCACAGCAGAACGTGCTGGTCAGTCATGATGAGCTGAAGATAAAAGCGATCATTGACTGGGAATACTCTGGATTCTGGCCAGAAAGGTTCGAAAAGAAATTCTACGAGCGACTTGGACCATCGGTTGCGTTGGAAGGAGAGGTCGATGATGTGGATGACATACTCGGTCTGATGAACGAGAAGTTAGTGCGTTGAATTGTGAGTGCTGTCAAATCGAATCGCCATTCTCCTCGTCATCATCAGACACTTCATATAGCGAGTTTCGCCAGTATCCTCCCACAATCACATCTGGTCTGACGGTTAGTACACCAGAATCACAGCTAACCATAGTCTTGGCAGTCACTGCGATAACGATATCAACAATCAACACCACGAGTTCTCGAGTTCGAGTCTCTGCATCAGCTAAAACTTTCACAAGTTCAATCAACACGCCAATCGGCTTCATTAGGTCTCTCGGTAGGCGCGCCCCTGTGGAAAGGTGATCTGGTCACTATCAGAGGCTGGGGGAGAACATGGAGGGAGCGGGAGGAAAGTGAGAGTTTGAGAATTTGTGGAAGTAAGTTACCGAATCCTCAAAACGTCAAGCCTGTGATTGTTTTTTGTTTTTGTTTTTTTTGCGGGGGGTTGATTTTCAATGTATGCATACTCCCCAATGAGAATAATTTTGAGACATCCAAAGAGACTTTTCGGAGGTGATCGATGTCTTTAAGTCTCGCTCCATCGCGTTGCATAGCTGTCTTGAATCTAGCTGTGCTCGCTGCTTCTTCAAATAGTCATAGCGACAGTGGCCAGTCCTCTTTAGCAGAAGTCCTCTCGACTATTGAGGATTTGCTTGGCTGGCACCGCTACTTCTCCAGGCACTCAAGATCAGATCGACAATGTGATCCACGCCCTTGCCATTCTTGACCTGTGCGAAGATAGTGGGCCCGCCCTCTCTGTGTACCTTATCAGCAATGTCATATCAACAAAGACTCAGCAGAACATACCTGATCTTCCTCGCGTCTCTGTCCATAACTCCAAGATCAGCACCAATCAATTCAGCCAGATCAGTCTTGTTGACAATAAGCAGATCAGATTGCGTGATTCCTGGACCACCTTTGCGAGGAATCTTATCGCCACCAGAAACATCGATGACATAGATGATAAAGTCCGCAAGCTCACGACTGTAGTTTGCAGCCAAGTTGTCACCACCGGACTCGATGAGCAGCAGTTGTGTGTTGAACTCGCGATGCAGATCTGTCAGTGCAGCCAAGTTTGCTGAGATATCTTCACGCACAGCAGCGTGAGGGCAACCTCCAGTCTCAATAGCGCGAATACGTTCGGCAGGCAAAGCCTTATGTCTGGTCAAGAATTCGCAGTCCTCGCGGGTGAAGATGTCGTTAGTCACAGCGGCGATGTTGTACTTGTCACGGAGTGCAAGACAAAGAGCCAGCATCAAGGCGGTCTTTCCTGAGCCAACGGGACCACCGATGCCGACTGTAAAGGCTCTTTCGCTGAAGTCGCGGCCGTCCACAATGGGCATCTCACGGCCTAAGAAGGAACCAGGTCCGTCCAGGATCTCATGGGTGTGTCCGTGGTCCACAGCATCGTGGGAATGAGAATGAGCTCCGTCGTGTGAGTGTGACATGATGATGTTTTTTGTTGTAGAGAGCTGTGGTATAAACAGTTGCTACAAGTGAAACATTCGAAGAGGACTTGATGTCGAGGGGTCAATGGTCCCGAATGGGTGGGGCAGCGGGTGATAAGGGATCCGGTCCGTGCTTCGTGCCCGCTATCGGCAGACGACGACAACATCTAATTGTTCATTCATTTAGTACTCGGCACTGGCTGGAAACAGGGTACTGTCACATCATCATGGCAGGCACAAATATATCAGAATCCTTTGAGCAGATGAGCCACCACTCAAGGTTCTAAAATTGTAATGGATTTTGACTGATCCAGCAACAAGTCTTGAGTCCTTCAATCTGCAACGAACATGTACATCTTCTACAATTACATGTCTATACTGGAGTTTTTGCTCAATACACATACTCGAAGTTGGGATTCTGCTTGTCCGTCAGGTTGCTAAATGCTGTGTCATTTAGCGCAGCAGCTTCACCACTCTCACGCATGCAAAGTCTGATCTTCTCCTTGCGCTTGTTCTCCCAAATAAAAGCATATCTCAAGACACCGAAAAGCAAGAACTCAATGCAGTTTGCCGTCAGCAGAGAACCGATACCCAGAGGGTACGAGGGCGCCTGGTCCTGTTTGTAGAAGAACGGACTTGCGATGTTTCCAAGGCAGGCACCAAACCAGATCATACCAGACACTATCATCTTCTTTGACTGGCCGCCTGTGTTACTGGTAACAAGTGAGAGAGATAGGACGAAAGATGCTTGGTATGACCCAGTTAAGTAGCTGAAGTTCACGTCAGCCCGAACACATGGTAATTAATAGTTATACTGACAAGCAGATTAAGCGCCCAACATAGGCGTTGTGAGGTGCCAACAGGAAACCCAGAGCGCCGGCGATTGTTGGCAGCATGAACAGAGCGCAAACAATTGTACGACTGTTCTTGGGCAGATACTTGTTTGCCATTGCCCCAAGACAGATCCAGATCACGACTAACGCTCCCTGTGGAATACCAAGCAGCGCCGTGTGTAGGGTGTCGAATCCTAGACCTTTTATGACCAAGGTACTGAAATTACTGATGCCTGTTCAGCAAGGGCAAAGTCAGCGTACTCCCTGGTTTTTCCGGATATGCCAATACTCACCTCCGTTAGGAATATTCGAGACAAACCCAAGCAAGGTGAACAGCCATGTCTTGTAGTCGAAATAAGCCTCCCTGATTTGATCCCAGTTGATGCGTTTCTGCTCGACACCAGTCTGGTTGCGACGCATACGTGCAATCATGATCAACTTCTCGTCACGAGAGAACCCTCTAAAAGTCGTAGGTGAGTTGGGAAGAAGCAAACAGAGGACGATTGCCCATGCCGAGCAGAATGCGCCAACAATCAAGAATTCGTAGCGCCAGGAAGCGAGAGCACCATTGATGTTGCCAATGCCATATCTATAGGAGTGTCAGAAGTCAATTTGTCTGTGTGATGGATATCCTGCTTACCCGATGAGACCACCTCCGGCAACCCCTACGCCGTTCCACACATACCAGGCCGCAATTCGAGATGGCTGCTCCTCACGAGTGTAGTACATTGAGGTGATGAGCATGAATGCCGGATCTGCAATTGCTTCGAAAGCTCCAGATAAGATACGCAATGCTGCCAGAGCTGGAAAATTGTTCGCGGCGGCCTGACACATGAGAAGAGCACCCCAGAAGAAGATGTTGAATGACAGATACCAGCCAGGCCGACATCTTTGCATAATGAGATTGGAGGGAATTGCCCAAACCAGCCAACCGAAGTAGAATATGCTTGATAGCCAGGAATATTCCTCACCCGTCAACTCTAGATCTTTCTTGATGCCGAAGATCGCCGCGTAGGAAAGAGTTGTTTTATCGACATACTGTGCGCAGTAGGTGAGCCATTGGCGAGTATCAAAACTCGTTATTGATGCTCAACTCACGTAGAAGAAGTAGCACACACCCAACAACGGTAAGATGCGGGTGTCAAGCTTGCGTCTAAGTCTTTTTTCATCTACCCGATCGATCGATTCATCATTGGGATAGCGGTGTAATGCTTCAGCATATAGATCTGCCTGGTCGTTGTCGAGCTCTGCTGAGACAGGCTCTTGAGGCTTCTTGAAGTCAATGTACTCGACCTCTTCCTCCTTGGCTGTATCATCGTGTTTGTCCATGATTGATTATAGGTCGGGCCAGAAGTCTAGTTTCAGGCCTAGTGAAGGAAGGGGATGGACTTGTCTTGTAGGATTTCAACATGACAGCTTTGACATGCTGTGGTCGTCCGGTGAGAAGCCCGCAAGCAGTAGCCATCGTCGTTGGATGCGAACTTGAGTCAAATCCCCACCTTCGGCATCTGCTCTCGTAGGATGATCAGCAGTATTGATGCACTCGAGCGTGGGGTAGACAGAGTAATTCCTTGGCGATTGAGGTTGTTCCACCAATGGTCGTTCAAAGACCTCGAGACGGGCTGTCCACCCCAGATCAAAGCCCAGCCATAACGCAATTTTCCGAAGTCCTAGAGTGCAATCGTCCTGGAACGCGAGATGAACTTCGAGTTGACGCCCTGAATGATCCTGGGGTGTCGTTTCTTTAGCATTGGCGTGCCGCAGGCCATCGACAGCAGCCAGAATTCTGATAGCTTTCTGATTGGCACGGCAATTTAGGACTACAGATCTCGCTGAGGATTCCAATTTGAGCACAATCACTGTCTCCGCGGATCGTTTTGCATACCTATAGACTCTACTGCCTATGTCCAGACCATAAACACCCCGGGAAAAGGTACACATGGAAAAGGTACACATGATTGACATTGTCCAGAATTCGAGGTGAACGAGCGCAATCACATAGTCTAGGAAAAGTGGCGCGAGAACAGCACATTGCAGCTCTCGTTTCCCTCGATTTGCAGAGTCGCTAGCCTTTTGCGGCTAGTTAGTCAGGTGCGCTGCCGCCGAAGTCTCGATTTTCTGTCATAGAGGACCGCGAGAAGACCCCCGACACCAAACTTTAACCAGGCCATCAATGTCTTTCGGAGATGACATTTGCAGCTGTTTTCAAAAACCTGAGCTGTCGTGATTGCATTGGAAGCTGCAGAATTCTGTACAATAGCTTTGGAGTGGCTAGTGTCTGATCCATCTGAACTGGCATACACTTGTCGTATACCTCTATATATCTGCTTGGCAATCATGAACGCACAGGAAACGAAGGTGTACGGTGGATATAGTCATGCTGGTGCAAACAACTTGTGAGTGAGGTGCAGGTCTAGCCAAAGCCTTGAGATCGCAGCATCCCAGGACAAACTGTAATGTACCTGCAATCTCGTCAGGAAGGCAGGAAGCTGCGGATAGCTCATCGCTATACAGCCAGAGAGTATTGAAAACATTGAAAAAGCAGACTTTAACAGATATCGCGGTCACGGTGGTTTTTGCCTAGCCATCCGAACTCGATGTCTGCAGGTAATCACCGTGTGGCGGATCGTCCTCAAATTACGAGAAAAAGGGCCAACAAGTGCACTGGTCTATGGTACATTCTCCCCATTAAGGAAGGGAATGCAACAATGCCACCATCTTATGTTGAGTTGACATTGAACCACAAGGCAGTAAGAGGCTGAAGGGCTACGAACGTCGCCAAGCTTCAAGATCATCACTGGACGAATCCAAACCTCTGTTCGTACCTGAGCTCCTCCACCAACCAACTTGTCTCAATACGGTGGTCGCGACATGATAGCCGGATCCATCGTATACTCAGAGAACATGGGCAACAGTTTTAGGGCACGCGCAATTGTAAGAAACCAATCACAGGCCATGTTCGGTAATTGCTCAGCCCTTTTCTGCGCAATACGGTGAATACGACCGTACTCGCTTTACGGTCAACAACAATCTTGATCGCAACTTGTACGTATTGGAGCGGCAGTGCTGCAGAGGTAAGGCAGACATGTAAGATGCGGCGTACAATACAAAAGGCTAGTTTTCCTCTTATTCTCATCATCACATCTTCCCACTTCCGTCTTTGTGCTCAGACTTCATCTTCAACAATACACCATATCTACTACAATGTCCGGCTCAGACGACGGAGAGATCCATTTTGTCTTGTATCACTACATTCCGTCTATCGTAGCTGCAATCATATTCGTGGTTCTTTTTGGACTTGGATTTGTCGGCCATGTCTACTACGTCTTCAAGCTGCGTGCTCGATACTTCATCCCCTTTACCATTGGAGTACTCCGTGAGTGTAGAGCGACGTATTATCTTAGCACAAACTAACATGTCGCAGTCGAATGTATAGGATATGTGGGTCGTGCTCTTTCGCACAGTGACAAAGAGGCTCTTGGTCCCTTTATCATGCAGAGTCTCCTAATTCTGGTCGCTCCTGCTCTCTACGCTGCTTCGATCTATATGGTCCTTGGTCGTATCATCCGTCTTCTCGACGCCGAAGAATACTCTATCATTCGTACCAAGTGGCTTACGAAAGTCTTTGTCATTGGCGATGTCTTCTCTTTCCTCGTGCAGTCTTCAGGTGCTGGACTCCAGGCTAAAGGCGACCTCGACTCATTCAATCTTGGAAAGAACATTGTCATTGCCGGCCTCATTATCCAAATTATCATCTTTGGCTTCTTCGTCATCGTGGCCAGTCTCTTCCACATCCGCGTCAACAAGCTCCCAACCGGTGCTTCGGTAGATTCGAACCTGAGCTGGCGAAAGCACATGCACAACTTGTACTTTTGCAGTGCTATCATCCTTGTCCGCAACTTGATCCGTGTGATCGAGTACGCTCAAGGAAACAACGGCTACATCATTACTCATGAATGGATGCTGTACATCTTCGATGCTATCTTTATGCTATTAGTGACCGTCAGCTTCCTCGTCTTACATCCCAGCAAGCTTCTTGGTGATGGACGTATTCCGAGTAGAAGCGAACCTCAGCTCTATGCTATGGAGAGTGGCCAGACTCAGGTTAGATCACATCATCGCCATACTAAGCACAAACGCCATCATACTCACACGCATTCTAGTCGCCCCCACAGTCATCATCGACACCGTTCAGCAAGATCGAAACACCCTAGAACATCACGAAGATCGTCGGAGCATCTCTGTAGCAGGACCTTCAACGGAATCGGATGAGAAGTTGCACACAGGTCGGAATAGTTATACAGGCGCGGGTCAGGCTAGCTTCCATCACCAACCGTCATCACTGGAATGGAGTGCAAGAAACCTGCCCGTACAGCAAGAACAGTTGATATCTGTAATTGATAGACAGGTTGCACATATCATGTCGTGCAGAGAACGAAAGCTCTGAGAAACGTTTATCCCTCCACTCCCAATTTTACGTAGGACGACACCATTGTGACTCACAGTTTGATGGAAATCTACCATTCGTGTAGCAATTGCTCAAGTTCGGTAACAGTGCCCCTCCTTGACTTGAAGGTTCTAAAGCACAGCTGCGTTTACTCCAACGCATCGGCGGATCCTTGCGACTTCACCTGCTGCGCTATCTCGTGATCCTAGTTGAAGAGAGGGCAATCTTCGAAGGCTATATATTCTCACTCATTGGCTGCTGCCTTCGGTCTGATTTCCATTCTCCCGTCAACTTTCACTCAACCTCGCTTTCACCTTCTAATTTGGACTTTGTCGCCAGTTCCTAGACTTCAAATTCTTTCTCTCCACCTACAACTATCATGACGAAGTCCCACAACAGGCGCAACAAACGCATCAGGATTGATGCAGCAAGAGAGAACCTGCACCAGCTCAACGCCAAATTGAGCGGTCAGATCGGCTGCCGCAAAGCAGCTGAGGCTGTCCATCCAGGCGAAACACCACGCATCAAGGGTATTTGGACAAAAGCGGAAGTACGGTATGTGATGGTCTCAACAAGCCGTAGTCACCCCAAGCCCATTGATCACCACTAGCGGAATTATCGCTACATCTGACAACTTGATTACACTCATCTCGAAGGACAACGATGAATCTGATGCTGTACTCGATGTCGCCGAAGTGCATCGCGACCTTCTTTGCTTCTTCGCACCCTACTACCGCGCTCTCTTAAAAGGGCCTTTCAAGGAGGCTGCTTACAACACCGTGATTCTGAGAATGAATCCAGCCTGCTGCAAGATGTTCGTAGAATGGCTGTATACTGGTTTCGTTCCACAGCACGACCCTTGGACACTCTGTCAGCTTTACATCTTCGCTGATCAAACCATGAATTTGACTCTCCGAGGAGTCATCATGACCCAGCTCTTCGACCTTAGATTCGACCCGACAATCGACGATGCCAACACATCAGCTGTGCTATATTCATTGCCAAGCAACTCATCCCTCACTCGTTATCTGTTCGATCGGTTCGTACACCACACTCGTCATATGGGCCGTCACTTGAAAACTCGTGAACAAAACGACGCCCTTCATGACGGTGTCCCGGTCGAGTTTGCCCACAAGCTGAAGGCAAGGCTTGCACCACATCGCGTGGTGTCTCAAGACTGTCCGTGCCGCCACTCGCCATGCAACTACCACGAGCATGATGGCGGCGTAGAGTGGGAGTCAAGTAAGTGCAGTCCTTGGCAGATGTGGTTGTGTTCATTATGCTGACCGAGACAGGCTGTGGTGGCGGTTGGTATGCTAAGCCTGAGGAAGGTTATTCGAGCTGGTGATCGTCACTGAACTCAAGATTGAAGGTTGTCACTGGTTATGAACAACTTTGGGACGAAGCAACACCTAAGAAACGACCTTGCAAGCGCAGCAACCATTACAAGTAGTCTCTATGACCACGAAGATACTGCAGAGGTATCAGACTTTTGTGATGTTGACACAAATTGATTATCTTCTCGGTGCGGAGCCTTGTGGAGTGAAAGTGTACTGTCGATGTGCACAGTGACAGTGATAGTCCTGGACTCTCTTTTGCCGCTGAGATCTTTGTCTGGGTTTAGTACTAGTAGTGAAGACGAGGACAAGAGTGAAGAGTGAAGACGCGTCATTCGCCAAAACTCTAGACCCTCGTTTGACATTTCTCCTCTTACCTTCGGCCCTCCATTCTGCATCCTCTGTCCATTGCGAGGAAGACATTGTTGCAGAACTCAGCATGGCATCGTCCTCGTCGCAAACTGGCGAGGGCGCACACATGTGGGACCTAGACAAAATCACGTACGGTCGCCATTTACACAATAGCTCAAGGCTGAATCACTGATAGAACAGCAGTGCGATCCTCGGATTCACTACGGATACGATCGAATTGAGGGCCGCGGCCGAAGAATGCACGAGCGAGGACACTGGTGAAGGTGATACCGAGGAAGGACAGTCAGAGGCAACCAACAAGCCATTCCAAGCCATTGTACAGAAGGAACTCCATTGTTATTTTTCACCATACTACCGTGCAGCACTCAAAGGCAGCTTCTCCGAGTATGCAAACAAATCGGTCGTTTTGGAATTGGATCCCATAACCTGCCGCATGCTGGTTGGTTGGCTCTACAGCGGCAAATTGCCTGCCTTCCTTGGGTGGAATTCGACCTTCAGCCTGTATGTCTTTGCCAACCGGACTGATATACTCGCACTCCGACGAGCCATCATGACGAGAATTGTGAATTTCGAAGTCGGTGACCGCATTCCGGGCTTCGAGGCATCTGCCATAGCGCTCAGCTCCCTACCCTCGACTTCGCCACTGTACCGCTGGCTCTTGGAAGCGTATATTCACCACTGGATGGCCGACTACGAAACGCTTGACGATATGCTGCCGAACTGGTTTCTCGTGGATTGGGTTAAAGGAGCCGCTGCTCGAAAGTGCGAGGTCACTGAGGATGACTGCGGCAGATGTCCCTGCTGTAAATACAATGCCTGCAATTACCACGAGCACGAAAGCATTGAAGAATGGATGTCCAGTAAGCCAACATCCTCTCACGAAGAATCGATGTTGACTTGAACTAGCATGCCTCGCAGCAAAAGGCTGCAAGGCCAAGCGACCTGATAATGCTTTTCTTGTGGTCAAACCTCACCTCAAAAGCATGGATAAAAGATAGTTTTGTCTTTTCGGTGTTGAGCCATATATGGCGTGAGACTCAGTGCTCGTCCTGCTTGCGAAAGGTTGAGAACTCCTACGAGTTTTGCTGATCTGGACGATGCCCGAAGTAATGTGAAGCCATGTCTTTCAGGGGTAACAATTCTGGCAGGTGGAGAGGGCTGCGATCGACGAATGAGACTCTAGCACAAGCTATATCATGTTGCCAACGTTCGGGTGTGCTCCTAATGTCTCCAGTATTGAATTGAGCCAATAGATGATCTTCCTCAGGGTCTATACCATTGCATAATTACCTTATTCACACGAAAGGTGGAGTACCTGTTTCCAGCGTCGAGCAAATCGCTTGCTTGTGTCTTACACCAAAACTTAACTAGAGAGGAATGGCTCGTCTCTTGGAGCAAAAAGCGCGAACAGATCTGGGACACGTTGCGCTGCGAGACGCAAAAAGCAAAAGAACATGCTCTCCATCAGGGAATCGAACCCTGGTCTCCCGCGCTTGACGAGATGTTACTCTTGACAAGCGGAAATCATGACCACTAGACCAATGAAGATAAGCCAGCTGAGCTGGTATTGGTTTGATGACCAGGCGATAGTAATGTACAATATATTCTCTGAAGGGTCGCAGACTCGCAGGTCGTATTGAGCTATGTATAGTGGATGTTATGGTTTACGAATGATCAGTGAAGTACGCGTTCAAGTTGGTGGCGTCAAAGCAAGAACAGGACAAAGATGAGATCATGTGAGTAGTAGAATGGATTGACGTTGCTGCGCTGAGTGGTATAGTTCTGGTAAAATGAGCAAGTTCAGAAAAGCAAGTCGGGAAAAAATTCCTCGTCGTCGTAATCGTTGGCCCCCAGGCCAAGAAACATGGCCGTAAAAATGCAAAACACCTCCAACACCTTGCTAGACAGTAAATAAAAGATTCGTCCACGAACTCGATTGGTAAATCTCCGGAAGAAAGTAGCCATTGGTTTGCGTAGACTGAACAAATTGGAGGCCGTGTGGGGGATCGTAAAGAGCATGCAAAGCAGGATTATTGGATCATGGCCTTACAGAGCCACATTTCCCAGTAAGCTCGAAGACCGAGGACAGTAGCTCTGCCATCATTTCCACCTTCAGTGCCATCCGGGTCACCGATCATGGCAGCAAATACCCAGTAGATTGCGACAGCCCATGCGCTAAGAGACACGGCCATAGCGACGAAAGGAGAGAGGACATGGACCAGTAGTAGACTTGAGAAACTCTTTCCTTGAACGATATCGAAAGAGTAGATTGCTCGGAGTTGAAGACGATTTGAGCGAGCGAGAAGAGAACAAAGCTCGTCTGGGAGGGACTGACGAGAGGCGGAGAAGAAGCGTAAAGGATAAGTCAGGACGGTGAAGAAAGAGATGACCAAGGACCAGACACACAGAAGAAGAGAAACCAAGACACAAGGACCAGACAGGTACAGCTAGTATATCTTGTAAGCAAGAGATGGAAATGAAGGTACATGGATAAGATGGACACATACCAGTATCTTGATAGCTTTGGACTCAAGATGCAGACGTTGATCCACCAAGTGGTCATCCTCTTCCGAAGACATGCTTGATCGGCCGTATGGGCTGTGACCGAAGTAGGGGTTATATCGCTCGGCCATGTCTGGGGACCTGCGAGGCGACATAGCCGCCCGCTTCTCGAGATCATGGTCGCTTTCATCCTCTCGCTTCTCATTCAGCTCTCCTGAAGAATTCCGGACGACCGCGGGGGCCGGCTGCTTGGGTAGTGTTGAGGGAGTATCTTGGGCGAAGTGGAAAGTGTGTTGCGAATCGGAATCCGAGGCGTTCGAGTGCGGGTACGATGAGCGATCGGCCATTGTCCAGCTTAAATCCGGTGGGTTGCAGATACAGGGCGGCCTCAGTTGACACGCAAAGGTCGACGACTTGTTATAGACGGCGTTCAGACAGAGGGCTCATGTCAGTCTCGCATGGCCGGCCGTCGTGCTTCTTTTGACATGTCTGCCAGACGAAATGCCAACAGAAACGAGTAGCCCCAAAAGTCTTGTAGTCTTGGGGCCAAGCCTTGGCTCCAATTTTTGTTGCCGTCTGATCTGCCTGTCGCAGCCTCGTCGCCGATGCTCTTGCATCTCTGTTGCTTTTATCATGTTTGTGATTGCCATGAGGTCAACCGTGCGTCTCAGGACGCAATCGTTGTTCTTTCCTTTTGTTCTCTTGGTGAAGCGCTTCTTCAGCTTCTGCTGGTCCGGAAGTTGCATCCCCTCGTATGCCAAGCCGCACGTTTGGCCACTTTGTGCTTGCCCAGTTCTTTCTGTTTCTTGTCCACTACGCATTCGTCCTTTTCCAAGCCCGCCAATACGCTCGTTTGTAACACTTCGATCAACTTGCCCCTTTGTCCTGCGCCTCGAGCTGCATTCATGTCTTGTCGCACCAAATTTACCAAGACTCGTAGCATGCACTTGGCCCGTTACTCATTGCGACACGACTGAGTAAAATAGTCTGTCTTCTCACGGATAGCCGGCAGCCATGCCTTCTAGGCGTCGTTCAACCTACGTAAGCTACCAAGACTCTTATAATCTATCTCACCGAGCCCTGCCCTAGCTTTTTCAAAACAATCATGCCCTTCAGTTTGGCATTACGTCTCAATTGAGACAGCTCCAAGAATTACACATACCAGTCGTATTGCTTTCGATTCTCCTTGTAGGGCGCCTAGTCACGGCTTCACGCGGGACGATCTACTATCGTCTCTGATATGTGCCCAGCCAAGAGCTCTGCTCCGCCCTCAATACCAAGACTCTTGATTGGGCAATTGTTGTTTGACTCGCAACAGCGAAACCCTGTGTCGTTCCGGAGGGTGGCTTGCTCAGGCCGACAGAACGTTACTACCCATCAGTCAGTCCAAGAACCTTGGCCTGCGGTATCGACGAGGCTTCCAAGGTACAAAACTCTGATGAACACGAGCACATAAGACTCTTGTATCCGGATTACGGCCGATAAAAATGGGTACTTTCCTCATCCATGGTCTCCAAAGCTTCATGCTGGAGTTCTTGATCACACTTCGGTCACGATGCGATGCTACAAGACTTTTTGTTCGAACGTTGACCTGAGTACTTGGCCATGTTCAGTCTCGGCCGAGTTCTTGGGTAGCATTTCGCATTCGTATCTTAGATGTCGACTTCTTCTTCAAGCATGCCCTTGGTCCTGGATGATCACTCAGTCGTCATTCTTCTTGATGGTCTCGGATTCTCGACCTCGAAGAGAGCCTGATCTGCTTTGTTCAGCGGTATACTAGGCATCTCGATTCCGACCGGCATTTCGCGCTGACTTGCACATTCGCTGGGTGAGTCGATGCGCCTAGCATTTGACACTTGGCTAGTTTCTTCAAGATATTGGCCGTCTTTCATTTGAAACACGGTCCCACTTCAGCTTCGAGAACGGCTTTGCACCAAGGTTATATGTAAGTGCATACGTGGTATCGTTTTTCAGAACGAATTGTGGTTCAGGCATTACAGAGCTCAATACACATGATATACGTTATGAAAGATCTCGTTGACCCAGCAGACGTTGTTCAGAGGATGATATGATGATGGAGTTTCCTAAGGCAAGTACCGCATGGACTTAAGCGGCGCCAAATATCTAGTGCAGACAGAGCTATCTACGCATATACAGCCTGGGATATCTCATTTTTTTTCCCAACAGCTATGATGCACGCTCTTTGCTGATCCACTGGAAAAGCAGATGTAATGACTCGGTTTGATTTTGTCTCAGGTTGTCTTGCCTATTGGCTTCCCCGTAGGCAGGTGCGCTTTCTTTCTCTAGCTATCAACGAGATCTTTCCAGACTATCGTGCTGTAGACTGGTGGTTGTTCTATACTAGTGCGAACATTTGACTCAGGTTGAAAGAATAAAACATCCTGAAGGTAATGCTGAGCTACCGACCCTGTTCGGACAGAAACCAACAAGTCATATGTTAACCTTTCAACATTCAAGGAGCATATGTTATGGCTTGGAACATGTTCGGTAGTAGTCAAAGCAACCTTTCGACGCAACATAATCTCGGATACAGCTGTTTGCCCTGCTAACGTGGCCATCCTACGTAGAGGCTAGATGCTTACAACGGCAATTCAAGATTATGCGCGGTTGTGAAAATTGCACGGAGACCTATGTTCGCAACCTTGAACGATCAAAACCGTTCGTGCTCTTGCTGAGCACTTCCCTGACTTTTAGGCAGATATTCAAAAGATATCTAAGAGGTGGATTTCCCATTATGTTGAGTTCATGCCACTCCAGCTTGTTTTTCATAAAACCTTAGTGCACACCTTCATGAATTCAGTCGAGCTCACCATGCACCCCTCTTTTCGAGCTTCGCAGTTTGCTTTCGCCGACATCACTCATCGAGCTCTCGTCTTTTCTCCAGGAACTAGATGCAAGTGTTGTTGCAGTCATTCGGAATCAGACAACCTAGAGCGTTCTATCCAACGTCTCGTTGAGTCGTTGCATGTTCATCTTCGATCACAGGTGTCGTGCGATATTGTGGCGTGCACTTCTTATGCGCCGATGCCTCTTGCGGTACACAAACAGAGCACCCCTGTCTCCCTGACCCTGATACCGAGGATGCAAGAGCCCCGCGTAGTTTGCCCTTCCCTTTTGCTCGTGGAATAGGAATGGATTCGGCAAAAGATCAGGACGCGCTGTCCATCATCTGGATGCCTCTCTCAACGCAGCTACATGTTGTGTTCTGACCAGTCAAGCTCATAGGCTTAAGAAGATTGTATCTTCCAGGCCAAATGTATGCCAGAGCTGCATACACGATCGACGGTAAGGCTGGCTTGTGATGGTCAGCGGCAGCTGGAAAATACATCCGGACACCTGGGCTCTCTTATGGTTCTGGCGATTCTTGCCATGATAAGAGAATGGTAGCCGCGGAAGTAACCCTCTTGCATAGTCTCGTGTCCAGCTGTCTCGTGCCCGCCATCATCGTAGTGTTCCGGAATATACACCGTCAGACTGATACATATATCCTGCCAAGGTGGTATCATCTTTTGCTCTTCCCTTCTATCGAGTCCTGGCAAATCAAGAGTGGGCATAGTCATCCCTGAATCTCGAGCGACTTGCTAACGGTGGAATGCAGTGGGTGACTCGACGTCCCGACGCTCGCGCGTTCGTCTCAATGAACCTGTGATGGCGCACTGGGAACGGTACACCCCATCTCGATACGAAATGATGATCATCCGGCCCTATGCGTTGTCCATGGAGAACAGAACGAGGGCAAAACAACACGATGATAGCGTTACCTCCTCAGACTGCGGTTCAGTCGCAGGTACAAAGGCATCGAGCTGTCATCCCGACTCTATAGCCCCTGAGAATGTGCCATCGTTGGACAGATCTCTTCTCACAATGTCGACCAGAACAATCAACACAAACGAGTCCTTAGCTTCCTCGAGGGAGGGGTCGTCGACATCTGGATTCGGTATTCCATGGCCCCAGACAGGAACACTTCAATGTACCTTTGCCTTCCTGGGCTGTCACGAGGAATTCACATCAGCTTCAACCTGGAAGACTCACTGCACTTCACACTTCCGTGCTCATCCCCCGCCGACCCGAGCAAAATGTCCTTTCTGCACCTCACAGTGGGAACACCTCTCAGCCTGGGCGGATCGGCTGGAACACATAGCCTCTCATCACAGAGGAGAAAGAATTAGTGCTGGATATAGAGTCGACCACGATCTTTTTAGGTACCTGTTAAGCTGTAGGGTAGTGACTTTCGCGCAATATCAGGAGTTGGAGAGCAGGGGTCTATGTGATGAAATGAGTGGAGCGTATCTGGAGACGGGTAACTCAAGGAGGGAGAGGAGGGAAGGTGCGCCGCGTGGGTGGACTTCATATCGGGTCGGTGGTTAAGAAGCGTAGTTGCCGAGCTGATTCTTTTGGTCTTCGATACGATGGATGATTGATGAACTCAAGACTTACGAAATTCTTTGTCCTTGTAGGCAGGTGTACGTATTGCTTTTGGTTTGTGTCATGCTACAGTCGCTTTTTCTTTCACTGATACCTACGAAACAGACAGACCATCTAGAAAACAAACAACATCGATGTGATGTAATGGAAGGTATCACTCCCTGTTGTAAGATTTAGCGGATGTACTGCTTCTAGTACCCAACTCAACCCGTGACGCTGATTTGGTTGCACAGCCTCAATGTGCCGCACTTCCACCAACACCTCCGACTTTGAACTGATATATCGACACATCTCAACTTTCCTTTCTACACAAGCCTATGGCGACTGGCAAAGATGTGAAGACTTTGCGCATTTATTGTACGAGTCTCTCTATGTTCAAAGAGAGTCGATGAGGTAGAAGTCTACATCAGGAAGTCATACGGTCTTCTTTACGTCTCTTCTTTTTACATCGTTTAGCCTTCCTGTGCGCATGAAAGCAAGAGTCATGATGGTATTTGGAGCCAAAGTGCTTGATAGCCAGTATGGCTTGCGATCTTCTTAGCCTCTGGAAAAGTTATACCACGCGGCTGTTACACAAGAATCAGCCTTATCTTTCTCTATTTCTGTTGCATGTCATTATTTTTTCTTCTTCTACCATTCCCGATTGCATCGCTTCGTCGATTCTCTCATCACTTCTGTTTCCGACTACAGTCTTATCATCTTTGTGCTGCTGAGGTAACTGCTCTACATGAGAAGTGGCATTACAATCGATACTACAGTTTCTGAACCTAATGCCCCAAGATTATCTAGGGTTAAAATTGATCAGTCTTCTCAGCCCCGAACTTCATAAGTATTGAGCCAAGCATGACGATTAACGAGAGCCCAATCTACATTACTGCTTCTATGCCTATCTCCATCTTAACCGTCAACTCGGGCTGTAACCAAGAGAGGTTGTTTGCTGCTTGAACAGATCTACATGTTGCTGTGATCAAGGAAGTTGACAGAAATAAGCTTCGGATAGATAGCTACACCGTGCCGCTTTGGTCCTCTCGTGTCCACCATAACTTTTATGACGATAGTTGCGGCTACAAGATACACGGACAAACCAGCAGCGAGCATGATTCTTTTTATAATGGTTTACCATTATGAGCTGCTGTACGGGCAAAGCCATTTAGCGTCTCAGGGATATTGTGACACCACTCAAGCACTCTGTCCTCCGACATACAGGGACGTCAAGGCCATTGAAAAGGAAGCCTTGTTCGTATGCATAATGGTAACAGAAAGGGGCTTCTACTACCAAAGCAATAAGTCACCTGACTTAACAAAGTGACAACATCCCGTTCCGTTAATCATTCTCGACTTACATCGATGCCTAGAAGCATTGGCCGGACGACGAGCTCGTTGTTGACTATGCAAGTGATCGTCTCATCATCTCCTCATCCGACACTCGCTCACACTTGATCTGTTCGGAGTCGAGTGAACAACCCTCTTTATCACTGTCAGGCAAAGATCAGAAAGTCACTATATTACTTGCTTCATATTGCACCTGGACTTATACTCTTACCCAGCCACGACCACACTCTCTCCTGAGCTTTCAATCTTCGTTGGAGCTACCTAGCACAGTAAGCATTCCAATCAGCATTCCAATCGCATTTCGCAAATCACCTTCTGATCATTGAGTTGACAGAATTAACAGTCATGTCGACCTCATCTTCGGACAACGACACTTCGGATTCCGAATCTAACCACTTAAGTCGTGTACCATCGCCTCCTCCATTCCAGGGACCCCCAGCAGCCAGCACCCGTTCAAAGAAGTCGAAAGCTCTTGCTCAGTCGACCGCAGATCCTGGTCAAGCCCCTCACCAGTCACCAGCAGCCAGTACGCGGTCGAAGAAGTCGTTCGCTAAGTCGACCGTAAGTCCTGGCCGGGCCCCTCTTTCACCGCAGCCTCCTTCAGCCAGTACTCGCGCAAGCAAGCTGTCAGTTCAATCCGCCAAGTCAGGCTCCCCCATCAAGCCATGGATGGTCAATACTACCAAGTCTGTCATCCGCCCTCACTACAGCAAAGCCATTAGCCCAGTCGCCAGCTCTGGTGAGAATTCGGGATCTACCACATTGCCCAGTGATGTCGAAGTGGTCGAGATTGTTGCAGCAGCCAGCCAAACTCCCAAGCTCGCTGATGTTAGCCATGCCGAGTCCGGCAGTTCCTCATCGGTACGTATACAGCAAAAAGACCTCTGTTGTATTGTATGTTGCAATGCTCGGCAATGCGACATTTGCCAACTTATCCTGCTTTCGATGAGAAACATGCTGACTGGTATTTAGGCGCCTAAACCCGCTCGCCTAATCCCTAGCAAGACATTTAGAGAGGCTGCTCGCCGTGCTTTCAATTGTAGAGAGTCGTTGAAAGTCAGATACCAGAGCTTCCTCCGTGAACTGGACAAGAGTGCTTCTCACTACAGGCATCTAGTGGAGCAGCCGACTCTCGAGGCTAGCCTGCCTCAACTGCTTCAAGCCCTCACCTTTCAGAATTCGGCCGTGTTTTTCAATATGGCCGATAGACGCAGATCCTGGGAGACTGTTAAAGACCTCGATAATACTGAACTGCTGGTTTTCGAGACCTTGACTGGCGTCACCAACCTTTTGAATGCCAAAGCCGAGCTCGACAAGTCCGAAGCCGACATGATTCTTGGACAGCTGGCCACTGTTAACACGGCCATCGAAGCATTCTGCACCCGCATGTCTGGTCGCATCACGCTTACAGCCGAGCAAAACACGATCTTTGGCGAGAGTGATCTCACGAACCCGCAGTTGCTCTACTTCCGCCTGGCCAGCACCGATAAGCTGCCTTCAGTTGAAGAGCGTTTCCGTCTTCTCTGGGCTGTTCACCCTATTCATGGTATGAGAATCCGTTTCCATGCCTGGAATCAAGCTCTGTCTGCAAACAACGCTGCTCTGAAGGGTATGTTGGAGACTCTCTCTGCTACTATTGAGGGTGTCGAGCCCGAGGCTCGTGGCGTCAAGAGAAAGGCTGAGGACAAGACTGAGGATGGAGATGAGCAGTGAAGCTCAACAAGAACCGATGTACCATAGATTACTCGTCAACGCCGTAGAATAACCTTTGAATTTGGCCAAGTCAATGCTCTCTGTGGGCGCATCACTATTGTGTATAAGATTAGAGCTGAGTTTCTGATGTTGAAAGATAGATGTGGAGAAGGCGAGCGATGGAATATGAGGTGGTCATGTCGCGATCGGCAAACCTGCCATTCTCGGGGCACGGGCGTCATTGCGGTCGACCTTGATGCGACAACAGCAACGACGAGGTGCAGTAGTAAGCTCGGCAATTAGAATCGAAGTCGTCCAAGTGCAAGCGTCCAAGGTTTGCTGTTGGTACGATTGAGAATAGGAGGGTGAGAGGTCGCCATGTTGTCGGCGTTCCGTGCGCAGCCCATCTATGAGCTCAAACAACAAGACAAGTCCAAGATCGAGTCGGTCCTAGCATATGGTGTGTTGGTCGTCCAATGTTGAACGGATGTAATGCTGATAGAGCACTCGTAGGCGACCGTCTTCTCGTAGGCCTCAGCACAGGCACACTCCGTATATACCGTGTCAACGAAGTCGCCGAAGCAGATCAAGATGCGACTCCCTCAAAGACACGCGCAGTCGATCTCGTGCGCGAGGAAGAGAAGTTCTCCAGGAGAGCAATACAACAACTGGCCATAATCAAGGAAGCGAACATTCTGGTCTCCCTGTCCGACGGTTATGTTTCGATTCACGACCTCCAGACCTTCCAGTTGCAGGAGAAGCTGGACAAGACCAAGGGCGCAACTGCCTTCGCCGTAACCTCTAACGTCATCAAAGATCCAGTCACTGATATACCCTCGCTCGTTTCTCGTCTGGCCGTTGCTGTCAAGCGTCGTATTCTATGGTGGAGTTGGCAAGATATGGAATTGTCCCCTGAGGTCCAAGAGATAACTTTACCACATTCGCCAAAGTCTCTGTTATGGGCTACTGGCACAAAGATGCTCGTCGGCCTGGATCCTGGCTTCTCCATAGTTGATACCGATACCCTGGCTGTCACCGATGTCGTGAAACAGACCCCTACCGGCAGCGTCAGGTTTGGTGCTGTGTCTTCCTCCGGCATGGGCTACATGGGCATGGGAAGCTGGGTACCAAAACCAATGGCAACCAATCTAACAAACAACAAGATGCTTATAGCAAAGGATGTCAACACCTTGTTCATCGACACTGATGCCAAACCTGCCGACAAACGCCAAATCCCATGGGCTTTTGCTCCTGAAGCTATTGGATACTCCTATCCTTACTTATTATCGTTACAGCAGACTACTAAAGGAGCCCTGGATGTGAGAAGTCCTGATACCCTAAATCTTCTCCAAACAATTCCTCTTCCGGGCGCTTCGATCCTTCACGTTCCCCAACCTAATATCAGCTTGGCTCACGCTGGAAAAGGCTTCCTTGTTGCGAGCGATAGGTGCATTTGGCGCATGGTTGCTCTCAACTATGAAGCCCAAGTCAAGCAGCTTGTCGAGAAAACAAAATTCGACGAAGCTATTAGTCTCTTGAACATGCTGGAAGACACCTTACTCAAGGACAAACAAGGTTCAATCAGAGAAATTAGTATGCTCAAAGCTCAGAATCTATTTTCTCAGCAGAAGTATCGACCAGCGCTGGATCTTTTTACCGATGTTTCTGCACCACCGAAGCGCGTTGTCTCATTATATCCTAAATCTATCGCCGGAGAGCTCTCGACAGTTGAAGAAGCTCCAGAACTCACTGACTTTGAAGAACCATCTGGTGAAACTAGTGCTGCAGAAGAAAATTCATCCCAAGCCGAAGACCAAGTCAAGACCACGCAAACTCCGACCAAATCTGTACTAGGCAAGTTCAGGCCGACTGCAGTCAAGGATGATTCTGATGCGGCATCAATCCGATCTTTCCGTACCACCAGCGAAGCACCTCGTGAGAAACCAGCCAAAGATGCACCATTGACTGGCTCTGATCTAAAGGCTGCTGTCATGGCACTCTGCTCATATCTGGCTCAATCGCGTGTCCAAGTCCAGAAGTACATGAATACAGATGGTACCCTCAAAACAGAGTTGATTGAAAGCTCCAAACCACCATTCAGCAATCTTATTGAGCTTTCTGAAGGTGCTGAAAAGGTCGACTGGCAAGCAGAGTTGTTGGACGTTGCTAAGCTGGTCGACACAACTCTTTTCCGTGCTTATATGCTCGCTTTGCCATCGCTTGCTGGACCGCTCTTCCGCCTTGACAATTTCTGTGACCCACACGTCGTCGAGGAAAAACTCTATGAAAGTGGGAGATACAATGATTTAATTGATTTCCTCTACGGCAAGAAATTGCATCGCGAAGCTCTGGAGCTGTTGGAGAAATTCGGCCGCAATGAAGCAGCGGAAGAAGTCATGCCTGCTCTCAGAGGTCCTGATCGAACGATTAGTTACCTGCAGAACCTACCGGCTGAACTCATTGACATCATTCTTGAATTTGCAGAGTGGCCTATCAAAGTCGACGCCCGAAAAGGCATGGAGATCTTTGTCGCAGATACCAAAAATGCTGAGAACCTGCCTAAGGACAAGGTGCTAAGATTCTTGGTACCGTTGGACAGGTCGCTTGCAGTGCAATATCTGGAACACATAATTCTTGAGCTAAACGACAAGACGCCAGAATTCCATCAGAAGCTCGTGGATCTGTATCTGGAGAAACTGCGTGATGGAAAGGGAAGCAGTGATGAAGATAAAAATGACGCTCGGACGAAGCTGGAAGAGTTCTTGCGTAACAGCACGCAATACCACAAACTCAAAACGTTCAATCAGTTACCTGCTGATGGTAAGATAATATCGCCAATGGGCTCAAGGTATTCCTACTGACACCAATCGAACAGACCCCGATGTTTATGAAGCCCGAGCAATTGTGCTTTGTGCGATGGGAAACCACAAACAAGCTCTACAGATCTACGTCTTCCAGATCTGCGACCACGAGAAAGCAGAAGAATACTGCAACAAAATCTATCTTTCAGCTTCAGCGACTGCCCCCACACCTGTCGGGTCAAATCCCAACACCGGTACTCAGACCTACGAGAAGAGCAGCATGGCCGCAGATCCAGAAGACCAGCAACCAAACGTTTACACCACACTGCTCTCGCTATATCTCAAACCGCCGAGCCCGCATAAAGTACAATGGGAACCTGCGCTGCAACTGCTATCCAAACATGGGCCTAGACTTCCTGCCGCCAACACTTTGGACTTGATGCCCAGTGATTTGCATGTCAGCGAACTATCCAACTATTTCCTTGGCCGCATCCGCAGTGCCAACACTGTAGTCCGCGAAGAACGTATCCTCGCTGCTCTTCAAGCCGTTCTCAAGACGAGCCTTACTTCTGATCTGGCCTTCGGACCTGAGCACATGCAACAGAAGGGTGGAAGAAGCAGAAGAGTTGTCATCAGAGAGGAAGACCATTGCAGAGTTTGTCATAAAAGATTCGGTAACTCTGCGGTAAGAGTCTATCCTGATAACGAGGTCATTCATTATGGATGTGTAGGTAGAAGTGGAGTGCAGAGGATGAAGACAGGCCAAGGTCAAGGCTTGCAAGCTCTAAGGCAGTTGCCGTGGGGTTAGAAAGGATGGGGTGCATTGAATTTAGTGGAAGAGGCGAGTGAAGAAGATACCCAAATGCATTGTTTTGTTGTTACTACTGCATTCCCAAGTGCCAATGGCTGTCGATCTGTAGCTATAGAAATGCATAATCAGGTATCAAAAGAGAATGATGTCCAAAGAGAAGCACCATTTTATGGTATCTCTCTGGCCACACTTCTCGTTTGAAAGCAATTGTGCATTTCTATGGCTAGCGTTATAATTACATGTCACTGCGAGAGATGTCGATTGTGTCTTTGCTGCATCCGTCGACACCTAGGCACGTTGGTGTCGGCTTGTTTGCTCGAATATGATCGTGCAGCAATTCACTTTCGCGTTCAGCCGTCTTGATCAATAGGAGAACTACAGGTATTTCTTGCAAGGCCAGGGACGTGATTGCTTCGCTTGATCTGCTGCGTTGCTGCTAGATCAGGGTATGATAGACGAGCAGGAGCCTTGCACCGCAAAAGCATGGGTGAGTTGTTGAACTTAGGATAGCGAGCATACGAGAAAATGAAGGGACAATAGTCCTCTATCTAGCACATATAGAATATGGTCCTCGAGATTACAAATTTTATTGATCGCTGATCAACCTCACATATGGAAACTTGGCAATTTGGCATCTGTCTAGTGATTCGTCTTCTCAGATGTGCTCCAGGGCTGATCTTTGTACCTGCGTTTTGCTGAGACGCGAGTAGACCGGCGACACGGGCTTTAGAAATCTTGCTGTCTGACCTTTACAGTCTTTCTTCTCGATCCTTTGGCGCGAGCAACGGTTCTCTTTGTCTGTGTGGTGCGAGATTTGGGCTTCACAGATTCCTCCTTGACTTGCTGGTCCCGATCATCCTTGAGCTTCTGCTGGACCACACGTGCTGACCGACGGGGTTCTGGCTTGACCGTTGGCTCTTCTGCGGCATTGTCTTGTGACTGGTTTGACATATGCTCGTCTTCAAGGTCTCTCAGTTCTTCAGACGCAGCAGGGTCTGTCAGGCGTAAGACGCTAGGTGAAGGAAGAAGGAGCTCAGGGGTAGCGGCTTCCTGCTCGACTTCCATTCCTTCCACTTCTTCAAATGACCCCTGCTCATCTTCAACTGCCTCAACCTCGTTCGAGACCGCCCAACTTCCGTCGATCGAAGCTGCTTCACCACGAACCCACCAAGAGAAAGGGGTGTCTTCTGCGTAGACGGAGAGGCCCAACTTCCTCATCGCTTCCCTAGCGAGAAGAGCCTCGACCGCATACCTTGCAGCTTCCATGCCAACGACCCAGACGACACCAGGGTAGTCATACAGATACTCGAGCAGCAGAGTATCCTTATAATGCACATACTTCTCTGTCTTCTCCCGAGACCAAGAACAAGATGGGAGAGTAGTGGTTTGGTAAACCAAATTGCCTTCGATAATTTCGCGCTGTTCAAGGGGCAGGTCAGGTCGACGACGACGATCAGGCACCGCAAAGAGAGGTTGTTGACCTGCAGTGGGGCCGCGAAGGAGGATTTGCTTGATGTCGCGGTTGTCGGACTGCAGAATTGGCTTTGTGTGGTCAGGAGATGCCATGTTTGCTATGAAGTTGGGCTAGATGGTAATATTGATTAGAGGCTGAGGCACTGAACGCTCAGGGGCGACGCACCGAGGATCGAGTCTCGACAGCGGTAGACAAGAGGGACGACGGTTGTGCTACAAGGTTCAGTTATCCAAGAAACTTAGCTGTGGAAGGGGTGACTGCTAGGAAAGCGCTTTCTCGGGCGACGCAGAGGAACAATTGCGGGTCTACGTCGAGGTCACGTACAAGTGAGAGCTTCTAAACCGGGTTGTATCGTATGCAAAGAGCATCACAGGCTACATCATACCTATAAACTCGAGTCGAAAGCCATGATGTACCTCCAAAGACTGTCTACCAAGGAGCACACACATAGAGGATACGCTGACCACATTGAGATGTCAGAGTGACAGGACGGTTTAGCTTAAGGCATGAGACTAATCGTCGAGGAAGGTGTTCTCCAAATTGCGATGGACTAAGAAGCATTCTTCGTGCCTTGACAATGACGTGAGTTGTGGCGGATGAGCAGGCCAGGAAACGTAGCAGGTATATTGACGTGGTTTATCAGAATCACCAAGGAGAGGCAGAGGTAGCTCACCAGATGTCGGAGCTACTCGGAGCTACCAGAGGTGGAAACAGAAGATACTGAATCCATGGTGTTTTGGGCGAAAAGAAGTTGCTCTGGTCTGGACGATCATACTCTTAATGAACAGTCAATATAGGCCTTTTTGCACATTCTCGATAGTGACAAGGCGAAGCAAGCAGCCAGATGTTCCAAGCAAGAGGCGCGCCGTCCTAGCCCGGTGTACCTCTGGGAATCATCGGACTCTCAGCTACCGGAAGATGCATCACATCTCTGACATGAAATGCATCTGGCAGCTCGAGTTTGCGCCTACAGTCGTTGAGTCTAGATGAAAAAATTGGCTTTGCAAGTGTCATGAAATTTTCATTACAACATATTGAGCTGTCGCATCTGTCTGCCAGAGCGGAACCGCTATAAGAAGCTGAGGAAACTAAGCCTTGGGCATTTTTGCTGCAGGCACCCCAGAAAGAAAATCTGCCAACGCACCTGATCACCGGTATCCAAAGATCGTTCCCCAGTCTATTCTTGGTACGTTCCCAGGAAGATGTCAGGGTCGTAGTCCTTTGGGTGATGGATCTGGCGTCCGGATCTATCGTCGCGAGCTGGAACAAGCACTGGTGGCTTCTGCGATGTTGCAGTGGCTGTTCCTGGCTGATTAACGTGTGTGCCGTCTTTGTGGTTTCAAAGCACCTCACAGGATGGCCTCTCCCGAGTGCTCACCCTCGAAACCGTAAGCGGCCAGCTTCTTGTGCCTGATCTTCTCCTGCTTCTTCTTTTGAGCCTGCTCTTGCTTGTGTAGCTCGAATACTTGGTCGACGGGTGCTTGTTGGAATGGAGGGGGAACGTAATCGTCTCTGTCCAGATCCTACGGCGCATTGTCAGTGACAGAATCTCAGCGGGCTGGTATAGATGAGCGTACAATCTCGCCAAGAAGCAAGACGTTCTCTCCTCTGACGAGGAAGAGACCACGATCGACGTCGGCGTAGAGATTTTGAGCAAAGAGACGTTCTACTGTATCCTGGAGGACGAGATTTCCTGAGGCGTATCAACCACTGTAATAGGCGCATGTTGCGCTGCATGTCTTCATACCGAACTGATCCCAACTCCTCAAAACGCCAATCAATTTCCTGCCATCGCGAAGTGACACCATGAGCTTCTCTGTTCGCCAAGTAAGACAGGTCGGTCAGCCTTGCTCCTTGAGTCTATCACAAGTCATGCGACAAGGCAGGGCATGCTCACTGTCGGTCAAGTCGAGCAATTGTGCTGCTGTAGTGAACATTTGCGGAGGCAATTGAGGAATAGGCGGGGGCATCTGGCCTCCACCGAGCGGCGGCGGTGGAGGAGCGTTCTGCATGTTCATGTTGTCCATGTTGTGTAATGGGTTCTGAGCTGCTAAGAAGTGTATTGATCGCTGTCGACTTTCCATTGACGGCGCGCGATTGGTCTATCGCATGACGTGGGGAAGCTTTCGAGGTCACATGACAATGACTGCTTCCATCCATGTTCACTCAAACAGCCTCACAAACAACGACCAAGAACTCGATATCAATGCACCCAAGTGAAGCAAAATCTAACAAACAAATGTCACGGCCGCTAGCTGCATGGCACGACATTGACGGAGCAAGAAAGGTAAGAGGAAGAGGGTATATTCATTGTCCAGTAGTACACATTAGGTTTTCTCAGGCCATTCGACTATAAAATGAGCCTCCTCATTCTCCTGCGCCTTAGCCAACTGGCTTCGAGGCCAGGTCCCATGCCCATATACGCTGTCAAAGCAAATCTTCATAATTCATAGCGGTGCTGAAAGACTTTGGAGAAAGCACCAGCTGTGGTTCGCTTAAACCAGCATGAGAGCGGCAAGAGCAGCAGCACCCATCATGGGACCAACGGTCTGGATAGGAGCACCGGCAGTGGCGACAACTGACGAAGCGCGAGAAGCGGCCGAGGAAGCACCCGAGGTAGCAGCACCGGCAGCGCTAGAAGCACCGCTGGAAGCGTGAGAAGCGGCAGAAGATGCTCCAGAGCTAGCAGCACTTCCGGCAGAAGAGGCACCAGAGCTGGCGGCAGAAGCACCGCTCGAAGCGTGAGACGAGGCAGACGAAGCACCAGATGAAGCGGCGGCTCCAGCGCTAGAGGCCTTGGATGAAGCACCCGACGAGGCGCTGGAAGCAGCGGAGCTAGCGGCCGACGAGGCACTGGAGCCAGCGGACGAGGCGACCGAGGAAGCAGATGAGGCACCAGAGCTGGCGCCAGACATGGCGCTCGAAGCACCAGAGCTGGCGGCAGAAGCACCAGACGAGGCACCGGATGAGGCACCACCAACGACACCACCAACGATAGGAACGACGGAGTAGATCGTAGAGAAGCCGGTGGTAGTGGGGATGGTGCTACCGCCCGAGGTGATGGTACCGACAAGGGCTGAGGTAGTGATGGCGGAAGAAGTGCTGCCAGACGACTGTTGGGCGCCGGAAGACTGAGAGCCAGTAGACTGGGCACCAGAGGACTGCGAGCCAGAAGCGCCAGAAGCGGCACCGCCACCGAGGACACCCAGACCGGAAGAGGCAGCAGCAGCGCCGGCAGAGGTAGCTGATGCGTAATTAGATCCAGAGCCGGACACAGTGCTCAGGATGGAAGCGACCGAGTTGCTGGCGGAGCTAACGGCAGCTGTCGAAGAGTCAGTACGACCAATGACGGAGTCCTTTGATGTATGGGATACTCACCAGCACAGTAGGCATTGGCAAAGCCAATGGCGTCGGCGGCCTCTTGAGCGGAACAGGCCTGGTTGGAGCAGTCGCGAACACCGTAGCCGAAGTCAGGGTGAGAGCAGTAGCATGCGACGTCGCCGATGTTGCAGTGGAACTGGTTCAAGGCAATGCCAATCATGTTGTTGAAGCAGTTTTGCTATAGGCAATTGTGTCAGCGCATTGTGAATTGAAATATGATGATATGAGTGATCGAGATACTTACAGCGCATGAGCCGAGACCCTGCTGGGCGGCAGCGAGGACAGCGCCGCTGGCGACGAGAGAAAGTGCGTACTTCATTGTGATGATGGAAGATGCTTTGGTGTAGGATACCAGATAGTGATCGTTTGCGAGGAACGTTTAGATGACGAGGTTGGAGAGTGGAGAATGAAACGACTATCGATGAGGGGATGAATGAGAAGATGTAGACAGGACGCAAGGAAGAAGTAATTCGGAGGCAGGTTGTTGATGGCTGGTCGAATGCGCAGTGACGATGGGAGCTCTTTCTTAAATTTCCGTCCAAAGAGCCTATCGCGATGCGGTCACGCAGCGTCGTCCACTTTCTGACAGCACTAAACCGTCGATACCGTGCACACATCGGCCTAGACTGCCAGCCAGTTTCCCACATTTGCACCATTTTCTTGATTTACCAGCCTGCGCTATCCACAGATCCCACGTAACTTTTGCTTGCATGATGAAGGTGACCATGATCGACGCAACTCCTCGGCCGCGCTAAAATGGCGCCTGCTTCCCCCCTCTTGGCGGTCCAGTGCAGGAACCGTCTTTAAATGCCAACGGCTGACTTAGAAGCTCCTCCTTCTTGCCGTTGATGAAATGAGATCAGGACTCTTGCATTGAACCGCTTATATTGCGATCTGAGAGCCATCAATTAGAAGCACCACACCCCCCGCCTTGTGTTACAGCACCTTGTTCGCTGCGAGTTGTAGTCTGGTGGCAGGAGGATTCCACGGTTCCCCAGATCCACCATCGAGCTCCCACCGCCCTGCAGTCGCTTGCTTGCGCCTAGCAAAAACCTTGCTTGCGTCCCCGTTACCGCCCAAACCTCAATCAGCCCTGACGATCATTGATATCACAATATCGATTGACATCATCTTCCAGCTTCAAGCTTCGATTTTCGGTCTCACTCGCGACCTCTTTCCACGATCTCCCACGTCTGCTTTCATCACAGATGCGCAAGCTTGACTTTGCCAACTTCCTTGTTTCCATGCAGGTACGAGCTGGCTGCCTGTGCCACAGCGCCACTTCGACCCAGCCACACCCAGCACGGTGTCAAGGCTTGCCGCTAGAACTTACCGCCGGTAGCATCTGAAGCAGTAGGTAGTTGTCCATGACCGATAGCCACAGCCATGGTACCACGGTATGACAGTTTACAGGGCAGTAAATTAAACAAGGACCCCTGCTTGTTCCTATTCGAAATGCTAGAACTGAAAGCTTCCATGCAATCCTTACCTCCTTCATCTTGCAAGGGTTTCGTCTCTACTTCGCTAGAGACGGTACACGTGCAATGATTATTTCCGGTTCCCCGACCCTCCCAATCAAACCATAAACCTTCTACCCAAACCCCACGATTTTGTGGTTGTACACAGCCATCGCTCTGGATTGTGGTGAGGCTTGACGGCGAATTACCCAGCCTCCGCTTCTCACTCGCTCTCTCGAATGATGCTAGATGGCGCTCCCAAACCTCAACCGTACTCGACCGCAGTGAGAAACATCAATAACAACGGCTGGGTGCCATGTCGCACATTCGCTTGGATGAGTGCGTTGGCTGTGTTGTAACAACAAGCCTCTCGAAGGCTCCTCGGCGCGTTTTATTACCCTGATTCTTGGATAGTACAAATTAAATGTACCATCCAATCAGAGCGTCATGTCTCTTATTGTGCGCCCAGCCACATGCATCACATGCTAGCACAACATGGTTTTCGAGATTTTGACCAAGATGAACAACCTTACTTGTACGGTCGCTGACCACTGCAATCCTGCTTTGCATATTAATCGGAGAGAGTGATCTGCTCTCTCGGTTGCCCCATCAGCAGGCGGCATATACTCACACTCTTGTACGACAGCCTCGACGGCAAGCGGCATGACTGATTGTCAGAAGTTTATCCAGCTTTTGACGGCCACAGTGTTGAGGACTAGCTGAGTGAATCGCGGTGTGGCTTGCTGCCTCGGATGATGTCGTTGCTGGCAGTACAACCCTGCTCGTCTTTTTCAACCACCTTCATTTGCTTCTCGCAATCTCGCCGATGTGCTAAACAGTCTCTCGTGACCTATATCAAGAAGCTTGTCGCCCGGAGGTATCAGCGACAAGTCCACTTTATCTCTTTGATCATCATCCCGTGAAAACCATGGATACCTCGTAAGGGGGAAGACGCTCACCGCATTCGCAAAGTGATCACATCGCAAATGTCGTAAGGACGAACCATGAGGAAGGAAATTGTGACAAAATTCAATTTCTATTCAACACGGAATCTCAGGACCATTCCACAGGCATTGTATACCGAGTCTATGAGAGATGGCTCCGAACAAAGAGCAACTCTGTAACTCTCAACGGGCACAGCCAGGCGAAAATGACTGCTGGAATGCACGATGTTTTGTCTGTTCAGACATTGGCCAGTGAGAGTAATTAGTAAGTGGCAATTCTCTGGACGATGCTCATTTGGACAAGTATTGTGCATTTTTCTCCATAGCTATCTTAGAATAGCTTGGCCTACTGAGAGCGCGAAGGACTACTTTCAGGCAAGAAAACGGAAGGGAACCACACTGCCGCGTTACCTCGAATCCATTCCAATCTTGGTAGGCGAGTTTCTCTGTTCGATGATGTTCATCTATCCATCTTTGAGAACGTCTTCTCCAGAAAAGAACCAGCCAGGCTTCTTGATTTCGGCGATTCTTGACTCCCGCTTCCCCTTGACCTCCAACTTGTCATTTTCGATGCTGCTAGTCTGTTGGAGGATGCGATGCTTCGCTTCATTGATGGTCAAGTTGTGCAGACCAATCTTAATCTTCTTCTCGAGCCTCTGAGTCTCATTTCCAGCGCCTGTTTGGCCATTTGTGGTTGTTTCGCCATCTTGAGGTTTCTTGTAGCTCTTTCCTCCCTTTCTTGTGTCCTTCCCGTTTGCTTCCAGCACGCCTTGTCTCTCTTGTTCTGTGCCCTTTTCCGCAGATGCAGCAGCAATCTTCTTGGCTTTCCTCTTTTCCCTCTTGTGTTGACGTACCTTTTCTTCTTTCTGTTCTTGCTGGTACCGAGCATATTCTGTTGCGATAGTCTTGTCAAGCATTTTGTAGATTACCCAGGGAGCACGCGAGAGACAAAATCTCTTGACTTGGTCCTCGAAAGAGGTTATGAAGACGTCATTGTCGAGGATGTAGCCGATTGTGTTGTAGGTGGTTTCGATGGTTGTGATGGTCTCGGCACATGGGTTTTCGGGGTTGTATCTTTGCTGATTTTTGCAGGTTAGGCTTGTCAGTATGCTCCCTTGCTTGCTGTTCGAAATTTGAGGTGGTTGATGACTTACACGATCGAGTTTCACCACCAGCATCATGTTTGCGGGAGTAGCAGCCACCAATCCATATCCAATATTCTCCCCATCACCCTTGAGAGCTTCGTAAAGCTGATCTTGCAGCTTTTGCACCAAAGTACGGTCTTTGACTTCGGTATCTGCATAGACAGACATGCACTTGCTGCGGTCGTAACGGCGAATTGTGAATCCCAACGACAGTAATTCGTTCCAAAGTGAAGGATAGTCATCGAACAATTCGACGTCAGAATGTCGAATGCGGCCCAGAATCGAGTGAGATGGGTATGAGGGTAGGTATTCTGCAATCGAAGACTCCCATTCGCGCTGTAGAAGTGTACGGAGTCAAAGGTGGTATTCACAAAAGAAGTGAGGGAGTCAAGTAGACGTACAGCAGTGACAGTCGTGAGTTCAACTAAAGCGTCTGGTGGATGAGCTCTGAGCAAGACTTGGAATTTGGCTCCCTGTTTTGTGAGATTAGTTGGTCTCCAGAAGAGTGAACAGACAAAGGTTTGAGTTACTGAATACGGAGGCATCTTGTCAGATGTGACGGCACTCGCCCGTAAGCAAGATCCTAGTAGCCTATGGTACACAAAGAAAGAAGGGGGGAAGAAAGGAAGGAGAAAGAGAGACTAAATCTGATATAGACTTGGTGTTTGTCGATCTAAGGAGGCAGTGGTGAAGGAAGTGGTGAGGGAAAGAGATGTGAAATAGTCAATATTTTCAGTCTTTGTAACTGATTGTTGGCTGAAATCTCCTTACCAGCAGTGGAATATCTTGGTCTTGTTCTATAGTGACTTTGGCGCAGGGTCAACTCTATATCAGTGTGCATGAAGTGGCGCTTCGACGAAACTCGTCGTGTGACCATGAACTGGTGGACTATGAGAACAAGCACTGGTTAAGTTGCTTGTCGCCGCAGGTAGAGTACAACAGAAGCTACATACTTTAGAACACGGAAAGGATGCGATTAGTCATGAAAATTGTGTCATTATGCCTGGATGGTGAGAAGCTCATATCTCCAAGCTCTGCGTACTCAACGTGAATCCAAACTCCTCGGCTAGACTTTTGCTTGCTTGCCATACCCCACCGTCTGCCGGACCTTGATTCACCCTTTCCATCAATTATCCCCCTTTTGCCATGTCCAAAGATGAACTCCTGATGCCAAAAATGTATGTGAAAACGCTCAAGCACCCACAACACCCAATCCATTGATCTGCCCCTGTCCTTGCCCGATACTCCCAGTGTTCTTTCCTTTAACACCGACCCAACCCCTTCTTTGTCTGCCTGTTCTTCCTCTTCCCAGCCAGTTGTATTTCAGTTCCCTCGTGAGCCTTTCCACTACAGCTTGACTTTGATCTCCGGTTTGCGCTCCTGCAACAACACTGACACATTGTAACATCCTCGCCACAGTTTGCGTAACCTGCGCAGGATCTGCAAAGGTTGGTGGTCTGCCCGATGGATCTGGAGAAAACGAGGATGAGAATGCGGGAGCTGAAGTCACACTGTCGATAGAAGTGGTTGGATAATGCGACGTGCTGTGAGGTAGAGATGTGCCGAAGCTACCAGCAGAAGTGTTAGAAGTAGCGCGGCTACGGCTATGTTGCGTCGGCGGGCTAGACACAATAGTTGTGTTGCCACTGTCGAGGTAGTTTGTATTGCTGTTGTAGCTGCTTCCCATGCGTGGAGATAATGAGCCGCCTGTCGACGGTCTTTCTGCCCCTCCTGCTGCTGGATTGGAGAAACCTCTCCCCCGGCTGCCAGACATCGGCGGTGACGACGATGCGTTACTGGACACAGCAGCAGTATTTATGCTGTCTAATGACAACCTTGAAAAAATCGCGAGCAGCGTTTCATGGCGTGGGAGCAAGACCACATCGCGGAACACGATCAAGGCGATGCGGCGCACGTCCAGTTCCTCTCCAAGCCCAGGCATACGATTGGCTGTGTTACTTGTTATGGTCGCGCATCCAGAACTACTCGGCCTCAGCTCATCGAATGAGGATGATTGCTTCCGCGTAATAGGTGGTGGCATTTCAGCGGGCACGAAAGCACCCCAAAATTCTGAAGCTTCTCTTGCGCTCATTATGCTGCCGTGGCCTCGAAACTCGAGGTCCAACGGTAAGAAGACGGCTTGAATGAAGGGGAGAATCGAGCTGAAAGTTGTTTGCCAAATAGCGACGAGGCGCGTTACGAGTCTTTCGTCGGGAACCCTGTGTAGTGTTTGCGCAAGTGAAGAGAAGCCAGTTGCAAGCAATTCCCTCAGATCTTCAACCAAAACCACTGGAGCGCGCTTTTGTATACACCGTCGTATGTGTACGGAAACCAGCAGATTGAAGTCTTCAATCGGCGTCCGTAGATCCTCGCCAGAGAAGATGTTCAATAACCTTGCTTTTAACAAGGGCCAAGCATCGTCAGCTGTGATGCCATTTAGACCCATACTGTTGCCCAGATTGTTGAACGCAGCAGCAGACATGGTAGGCTGTGACTCGTACAAAGGTAGAGAGAAAAGAGAATTACTGCTAGGAGGGCCGAGAATCGAGACTGAGTCCAAGCTGCTGGGACCCATAAAATCACTTCTAGAGTCGTCTCGGAGAAGGTTACCAGAAGTGTTAGACATTGTAGGCGTCAGATTGGTAGCTGCAGCAGCAGCGGCCTTTTCTTCCTTCTTCTTTTCTCGTAAAGCACGCCCACCATGTCGCAGGTCTAGGCCACTGACGGATTTTGAGAAACCAGGAGATTGTGGAGTGAATGAGTACAAGGACTGTGGAGCATTTGGATCGACAGCGGTGGAATTGGAAGAAGCCGAGGACAAAGGTAGAGCGCCACGATCCTTTTGTTTTTGCCTTGACAAGAAATGATGTCTGTGTTTCTCCTTGTCCTCCTTCTTCTCGACGGCGGCTGTCGCAGTCGTAGTTACAGGTACTAGGGTGGAAGTTGATGTGTTGGCGGACGAGTAAACAGAGGCAGCGGCAGACGAGTTTGGGTCATTAAGACTGGTCATTGAAGCATTTGCGAAACCAGCGCGTAGCAGACCGCGATTTGGGGATGGCAGGGCTGGAGGAGCCTTCTTGTCCAGGTCCTTGTCCTTGATAATGCCAATACTCTTTGGTTTGTGGAACAGCTTCATCTTGGAACGCTCCTTGACCTTTGTCTCAACAGGAGGTGGAAGCGGAGGGGCAGAGACAGGTTGATCAGCAGTAAGAGCGTGGGGTGAAGGCATTGGACCTGGACTGCGTGGAAAGGCAACGTTGGCAGCAGTGGTAGCAGCGATTCTACTATCAATGTTGTTCGAGGGGAATGGGGGCGGGCTCAGGGTGGTAGGAGAGGCTATGCGACGATCGAGACGAGTGGCAGCAACGTTGATGGGCTGCAAGGGAGGGTTGGGTCGTTTGCGATCCTGATTCGAGTTGGACATGTGGTGCATAGCAGCTTGGGCAGCGATTTGGGATGCGGGCATATGCGAAGTATGCGGTAAAGAGGGTTCAAAGAAGCCTTGGGAATGTTGACGGCCACGGTGGTGTATGGATGGAGGGGCAGTGGGTGGGGGCGGAGGCGGCGGCGGAGAGGTCATGCGCAGTTGAGCATCGATAGACTGGTGAGGTTGAGGGCGCGAGAAGTTGGCAAGGGCAGAAGGCGGAGCAGTGGTAGCATGAGCGGTGCTGGGACGAGAAGCGTATTGCTGGGCCTGAGGAACTTGATTGTTGGTGCTGTCGTTGGGGGCAGCCGACATGCTCGAGGCGCTGCGATGCGCCCACAACGGTGGAGGAGCCGTGGGCGAGGCTTGCAGCGGTCGCGGCCGCAGCGGAGGGGGGTGTTGGTGTTTTGGGTCGTTGTTCATCGTGGTTCGTCCATGGCGGCCATGACGGGTGTAGAGGTAAATGTCTCACAGTCCCTTGTGAAATGTGTGGAGTCAAAGTTTGGGAGCGTCATCGTTCACGCCATTCCCATTCCTTGCAGAGAGCACGCCAAAAATAACTTGACAGAAGTCAAGTCGCCCTAGCCTCTTTACTACCACTTCACCTCATCACTCACATCGACAACAAGAATTCTCCTCTCCGTCAACATGTCCGCCCACTTGACCGCCGTCTACACGTCGCCCACCGCGACCAACACCTTCTCTTCCCCGCTCCAGTCCGCCCCCACCCACGCCAGCTCGTCAACAGAAAAGTCGCAATACTTGGGCGACCTGCGCCAGAAAGTCGCCCAGTTGCAAGACGACATCAACCAATTCTTGACCAACAAGATGGACCAAGACAAGGCTACCACTGAGGGTGCTGCATCCAAGGCATCCACGGACGAGGACATGGAAGAGCAGATGTACGGCGAGGAAGTCGTCGACGACGATTGAGACAACATCACCATCAAAACCATATACCCCATGTTTGCATCTATATCTACATCCGTTCTTCTACACACATCTCCCTCGTCAACATCCATGCATCAATGAGTTTCGCGGCCATTCGTATCCGGTATCCGCCCAAGTCTGCCCTCAACAGTCAGTGTCTCGATCACAGTAATCAAAGGTTCCTTGACTTACAGTGTAGTTAGGATTATTATAAGCCTCGGGATGGTTCTTGATATATTCTGTAGTCTCGAAGCCAGGAGGGTCGCACGTCACGCTCTCTTCACCTTCCTTCTGGTAGATTCTAACGTAGTCGATGCGCATGATTGCTGGCCACGAAACCGCCGACCAATTAATCGCAACCCAATTCTCTGAAAGACCTAGATTGAGAATCATCGACATGGGCTAAGAAGGTGTTTGTTAGTACACTTTTCGGCTTCATCTGACATGTCACATACCTCTTCACTAATTATCCTTTGACCAACATTGCCGTTGGGCCCAATCGCTCGGGCATCAAACTTCATCATCTCCTGCCCAGCCACCGTCCACGCGATGAAGCTCTCCGATGTGTTTCCAGGAACGTACTCGAAAGCATAGCGTTGGTATGCTTTTCCATCATACCAATTATTGTTTAGCATCGTTGTTGTAGACACTGCCTGTTGGAAAGGTCCTCCGGTCCATGTATTCAAGAACGAGAGAGTGTAATCTGGGATTTCCATAAAGTCTGCGTTAGGGTACCTAAGCGAAGGTACAGTTAGCAAGATATCAAACGTTGGTTGTGGGTACACCACGACCCAGCTGGACAGATGCACTCAGCTCTGCGAGATGCCGTCCTGGGCGGCGTTCCATTAAACCGCAGGTTGAGGCGAACGCCAGTACAAGTCGTGGTATTTGTACCTTCAGTTTACGTACCACCAAACATCAAAAGGTGCAATTTGATAACTTTGCGTCGCGACACCAAGACCAAGTCCGCCGTAATCTGCAGAAACTTCAATCACATCAATTTCAGGTGCTCCACGCCCCTTGCCTGGAGTGGGGTGGTCTTCGCCCGGACAGACACAGTTGGCTAGCTTCTGTCCTGGGAGCTTGTTCATGCCACTACTGTCGGATTGGTTGGGTGTTATACCCGCATCACATTCATTGTAGGTGTAAGGCCACGTTCCTTCCGTAGTAGCGAGATATCCCGGTCGTCCGAGATTGCCCAAGCTCCATACACCAGGCCAGAGTGCGTGAACACCAGCAGGTCCTGGAAGACTGACTGAGACTTCCATCATTCCACCCTTGAAGCAGAGTTGATTCCAGGAGTTCAGCATACCACTGCGAAATTGGAGACCATGGTTGCCGAACGCATCGAGTTGAAGATGCAGAGCACCATCCCATGTGGTCACGGCGTCTGGATCATACCATTCGAGATCTCTGGTCGCGCCGTACCAAAAGTCTGGAGCGTACCAATATGGATCATCGCCAGCATAGAACGTCCTATTGATTTCATTGAACTCGTCGCTGAACACCAGGTTAAGTTTGTCCCCATTGACACCAGTTCGCGTTCTCTCAGTCTGAGGGGTGTCAGGGTCGATGAGACCAGTATGTATGTTTTTCAAAAGCGGATATTTTCGACTCGCGTTGACTGTAGCCCACGTTACTGCGTTATCCCCGTACCCCCACATCTGATCCAGTGGTGTGTCGTTATATCCAATGATGTTTATGCCTGACCAACTAAGCACTGGCAACATGATGAACACGCCTAGAAGACCGATTATCATGAATGCCAGACCGAGCGCGTCTCGCATGTTGTTCCGTGAGAAGCGATCTCGTAGCGTAGGTTTGAATTTTTCATCATCGTCGACCATTGGTAGATGCATGTCATCGTCCCACTCTTTCTCGTGCCAGTACAAGGGAAATGTGTAGCCCTGGGCTTCTGTACCTGGCGCGCCGAGTCTATCGTCAAGATACGGGAAGAACGGCGTGTTTGCACCTTTTTCGTCAACAAAAGCACCTCTGGGGTTGACGACAGCAGCTGTCGCAAGATGATTTGAAGGGTGGCTTTCATCAGCGAAAGGATTCGAACCTCGTCTTGACATTGGTCTAGAGGCTCCAACCGCATGTCCGCTACTGTCCATAGAATTGCGACGTGGTAGCAAAGCTGTCAGATCAGTTGTTGATTGACTAGGCGTCTCGAACGGATTGTAATATCTATCAAAGTCACGGCCAAGATCTCTGACCGATCTAGGTGTAGCCATCCTTGACAGACTCGTGGAAGAACTAACATTCCTCATGCTGTATGGTCGCGGACTAGGATTCGAGGCAGGTATAGGTGGTGGAGGTAACAATCCCTGACCTAGAGCGAGTCCGGCAGCGCTCGTATCTCTGGTACGTGCATTGTGCAATGACCCAACAGATCCATCTCTTGAAGACTGATTGGAAGCACTCGATTGACTAGAGCGATGCAGAGTAGAAGGGGTGGATGGATTTTGTCGAGCTGGGACCTCGTTGCTAGTCTGACTGCTTGGGCCTCGGGACCGGCTGTCTAGTGGTTGTGGTCGCAAAGAAGCTGCTGAAAGCTGTGCATGTAAATTGATCGCTGACCTCCCGGATTGCTCACTCTGTCGTCCCTCTTCTAGAGAAGACGATTCTGGTCGGGTCAGGCGGCGTGATGATGGTGGTCGATTAGGTAAAGACATTATGCTGTTAATTGCTCAATCGAGCATCTAAATTGCATCAATCTTCTGCTCGAACATGCCCAGCTCTCAGCACGGCGATGAATGCGAGCAACAGTCCAAATGGGACGAGCTCCCCGAGAAACAACGACCAAGACTAGTATATCTACCAGGATGGTGCAAGGTGCACGGATGGCGTTCGCAAGAGGGTCCGGGGTGAATGCGGAGCTGGATCGAGGGCAAGCTCAAGCGATTGATGTTCTGGTGGAGATTCTGGGGGAGTTTAGGAAGATTATAAGGCAGAAATCTTCAGTGGGTGATGGAAAAGGAAAAGCACTTGAGAAACAAGAAAATTTCCAGATACGCGTCAACAACATGCCCAAGTCTTCCCCTGGTACGATACTGCCACTGCCATGCGGCGCGGCATTTCTTGTCGGGTTGGCGTCTTTGGCTGATGAACTAAAACCGTTAAGACTTCTGAGGCTTGGTGAGGGGTCCAATGATTGATGCAGGAATAAATTGGCTCACAGGAACACAGCAGGTAATCGGGTTCCTTCTGCCACTTATTTGGCACTCCTGCAGTATGCAGAAGATATACCAACACAAGCATGAATGTCGGGTTGTGAGTAGTGATGGTCGGCTTTGTTCAAACGGCTCACGACCTCAGAGACACGTTCATGAGTGGCATCTGTTTTGAGACGATCAATGATAACGATGTCCGCGATACGAGCAACGCTTTCGTCGTGTGACTGTAGATAGTATATCAGAGCTTGAGAACAAGATTTCGCAGCATCTCGCATGCAAGAAAAATCTGCTCTCAAAAGCCTCGACATTATACCAAGTCAGCCAGCGGCTGGGATTGTCATCGTATCGCTTGGCCGACTCTGTGGCCGACTCTAGTTGTCGCATCGAGAATCCAACGTTGCCCCTGTCCACAGGAGGTTTTGGCGTGCAGCCTCCATGGCATGCCCAGCTGAAGGCGTTGATATTTCGATCGATCACCAGCGTTGCCGCTGATTCAAGGAGACACTTTGCATCTTGTTCTCATATTGCCTAGTCGAGTCAAGATTGCGACACGATATATTGGACTCGTGAATGATGAGAATGATGGCCTTTTGTTTGGAAACAATTGTTCAAACAACCAGTGTGACGGAGTTGTATGGTGAATGACGCCGCTTTTGAGATTGCGACACCAATTCTGACGCAGTCGGAACTCTCGGCTTGTATCCTAGGGCAAGATAGGTACTTTTTCACCAGCCGGTCTTGTCTTACGACTTTCTCATCTAAAAACAAAATCCTTTGGGATGTCGCCCCGAAGAACTTCAACGAAAGAAAAGAAGAGGCGTCGCCCACATGTCAAGAGCAAATCGGGATGTTCGACGTGTAAGAGGCGACAGGTCCGATGTGACGAACATAAACCCAGATGTCTCAATTGCAATCGCCTAAACCTATCATGCGGATATTCAGATGAAGCGTATCTGAACGTAGCATACCAGCCCATGCATCCTCGAATGAACGACCGTGTTGGCTGGCTGGATCGAGACTCTTACGTTTTCAATCATCTTTCCTGCTTAATCGTGGACCTTCAACAGAGCAAAAGGCAACAACTCGTATTCGGAGGTCTCGTGTTACATGAGTGTGTCGGCCCGTACTTTCTTTTATGCTGTCTATGATATTGACTTGATTGTGCTAGAACCTTCAAAGTAGCCATGGAGAAGGACTTTGTTCGATACGCAGTGTGCGCTTTATCTGCTTCTCACCTATCCTCGTTGAACAAGACCACTGTCATGGCACAAACTAGCTTCGAGTATAGGTATCTGGCGATTCGTGGTCTGCGTCAGAATTTGACAAACACAGATGCTCATAACCTTGTTGGAGTTCTGGCTGCCTCGCTCGTACTTTCCTGGCAAGCTCCTTCGAGCGACGAGTATTCGCACACGATGCAAGGCGTCAAAACTGTTCTCGAGTTCATGGATGCTAGGAATTATCAATCTGACTTGCGATCATTGCTAGCATCGTCAGACGAGCTTCCTCTCACCAAAAGCACTGATGTCACACTTCCGGATCGGCCCCTAGTGAAAGCCAACGAGGTACTGAGTACAATTCTCAAAAGATTACAAAGCTTTCAGGTCGATGCCGAATTCAAGAGAAGCATGAAAGAACTTTCGAATTACGTTTCCAGCTTGGCCATGCGCTCGGTGGCGAACACGCCTGCTGAGTACCAACTCCAAGCACTCTATCCTATCAGAAATTGGATGTATTGGATACCAAATGCTTTTCAACGCCTTGCTCAAGGTGATCCGGTTGTCATGCTGTTCTTTGCATGCTACGAGATGACCCATCTCGCAATTGCTCCTGTCCTCCCTGCGACCAGCACACCACTCAGCATCCTAAAACGAGCCAAAATCATCGAAAACTTGGATAGGCAAATTACAGATCTCGAGCAGTCATCACGCCTGCCAGCTTCCATCCATGCTGGACAATCGCAGACTCTTAGCATACTGAAGGCTCTGATGGCAGGACCACGCGCCTGGATTTCTACACATGTAATATAGGCATGCGGAGCCACTTTATGTCAACCACGAGTTGTCGAGCCTGGCGAAAATTTACAGCAACATACAATGAATCAATCTGTCATATTCAAGGGGCCGGTACTGATCAACAAATACTCGCGTATCTTTGTGTCTAGGCATATGACGGCCATCAACACACGGAAGGTCTTGTTTCGAGTCTATGGTACTATTACAAATCCTGTAAAAGCATTGGTCTTGTCTTCGAACACTTTTGACTTGACACCTCCCTGGACTTTCCACAACGTGCCACCAAGATCAGCAACAAAGATACTTCCACTTGCACTGTCTAACCTCAGTCCGATCGCCTCATCGAAGTTCTGTGCGATGATTTCGTGTTTGGAGAATAGACCAGATGCCACCGGACGTGCATGACCCTTAGCATCGAGTTCTGCTCTGTTCAGGCTGTTTCCGAATGGAACTTCACCTCGATCCGTCCAGTAGAGCATGTTCGTGTTGCTGTCGAATTCAAGGTCGATCGGCTCTGGAAGCTTATCCAACACGCACTCGATGTCCGACCTGGTTGTAGCCGTCTGACCAATGGGCATGTTAATATCGACGCTGAAGATGCGTCCTTTCCCACTCTTGGGTGAGCCCTTCTGAGTCCAGAACAGCTTGCCAAGTTTGGGAGCAAGTGTGATGCCAACACACCACTTGGTCTGGTCTGTCATATCTTCCGGTTTTCGCCAATCGCCAGTCTGAACCAATGTCTGCAGGTTGCAGCCATCAAGATCGCAACACATAACACGAAGGCCTTCTCTGTCGCAGAAGTACAGCTTTCCATGTTGCTCGTCGATTACCGTCTGCTTAGGAGTGTGCACACTGCCACGAGGGACGATTTCCTGGACATCGCTTCCATCGAGTTCACAGGAGAAAACTCGTCCATCGTTGTTACCGAATGTGCCCATGTCAGTGACATACAGACGTTTGTCGGCTCTGCAGAACTCAACACCGTCCGGAAGACCGGCCTTCTCCAAAAGAGACGAAGGCTTGCTGCCGTCTTTGGAGACTTGGAACAGGCGCCCGTTACTCAATACTTCCTTAACGGTTGTTTTTCCTTTCAGCGACTTCGACACGCCAAGCTCGCAAAGGACGATCTTCGAAGTGTCGTGTGTCGAAGGAGGATATAACCCACCATTTTGGCATTTGTCTCCAAGTCTGCCTTGCTTGATGTAGTTTTCTTCCAGGAAGTCGACTGTTTTGTCTTTGGGAAGACCTCTTTCGCGAACATAATGTTCCTCAATGAATTGGACAGTATCGAGCCCGACCTCTGTGATATGTTGTCAGTAATTTTTAGGTGATTGCTGAGAATAAACAGGACTTACGGTCCATGATACGACAAGGAGTCTGTTTAGAGCCCCAGAACAAAGTCCACATTTGATCCAGCTCCTCGGGTGTCGATACTCCCTCGGCCAGAATAGTCAGGAACTCGCGTTTGATAGCAGCCCACGTTCGATTGAAGATGAAACCTGTCGACTCTTTGCGTGCGATGAAAGGAACAAGTCCTGCCTCCTTGTGACGTTCTGCTAGGAAAGGAAAGATCTCCGGGTGCGTGAATCCATCTGTCATAAGCTCGACCATCATAATAGTCGGCGGCATGAAGTAGTGGGTGTTGAGTACACGACGTTTTGTTTCCTCGCTGACCCTCTCGATCATCTCGCTAGACTTATAAGACGACGAATTGGATGCAAGGATACAGTCTTTCGGTGCCTTGAACCCGAAGTATGGTTAGCATCATGTACATTGATACCACAACCTTTTGCGAACAGTTGCATACCAGTTTCTCAAGCTCAGCAAAGGTTTCAATTTTGATGTTAAGCTTCTCGGGAACGACCTCAAACACGAGCCATGCGTTCTTGACCGCAGACTGTAAGTCATCATAGACAGTGACATTACCAAGAGGCTTTTTCGTGGCTTCGGCGTAAGATGCCACATTGGCATTGAAATACTCAACAGCATCTTGACGCTGCTGCTCGCTAGGATCTCTGATCTGAATGTTGTATCCGGCAGAAGCCCAGCAGCAAGCTGTTTAGATGCGACAATCAGCTCGAGCACGATCTGTTGTGAGCATGTTCTCGATCACTCACCAATACGTCTGCCTAACACACCACCGCCTAGTACGGCTACCGGTCTGTTGATGTAATCTTGAGGAGGGTTCCACATGCTTGCGAGCGACGATAAAATCTGATACAATGGAAGATCAAACTTGTGAGTCTTCCAACACAGACAATGCTTACCGTATATATGTGTTCTACTCAAATGTCTCTATGTACATCATCTTAGGTTGCCCATGTTTACCTACTAACATTCATCGATACGACCGGAGCTATCTTGACGGTTGGTGACGTGGTGTTCTAGCAGACCCAACACGACCGGCAGACGCGAACCGTAGGTCGAAATTCGGACGCAACGTCTCACTGCCAGCACGTCCATGGAGTGGCTTACATCTGAATCGTGTATCTCCAGAACAGGACCCGGAGGGGGCAGGCAAGCGCGGTCGGTCGGCAGTCTCTCACCGATCTTGAGCGCACGGACGTCGGGACTCCTGCTCAAACCACACAATCCGCCTCTCATTCACTATCGGCTTCGGACCGAAGCTGATCTACATTCTGACATGGCCCTGAGAACCCTCATCTCGCTATGGTCGGCTACTTGCGACATTACCGATTCTGCTGACTAGTCGAGAGCCTATCAAAGAGACTTTGTTTACACATTCGTTGCCGCTTAAGATCCACTCCTTGATTGCGACCGTGCTGGTCCAGAGCAGGTGAGCATGCCTCGGTCGTCGTGTTCAGGCAAGCACATGCCAGCAGCGTGCTATCGTTGTTGGTGGCAGGCAATATAAGAAAACTTGTGCGCCTAGAAGCCTCAATTTAGACCCTGCCTGATCCCACTCTGTTCATTTTCCTTGGAAGCACTTTCACATATCCTTTTCAGTTCGTTCACCATGGCTGAAATCAAAGAATACACCTTGAAAGAGGTGACTGAGCACAACACTGAAAAAGACCTCTGGATCATCATCGATGGCAATGTTTACGACGTTACGAAATATACTCTGGACCACCCTGGCGGTGTGGAATCGCTGGTAGAGGTAGCTGGACAAGATGCTACCACAGCTTTCGAAGATGTTGGTCATTCCGACGAGGCCAGAGAGATCATGGAACCCTTCCTCGTTGGACGATTGGAGGGGTTCACAAAAGCAGCTCGCAAGCAGGCAGTTCAGATCGTTCGCAAGGAACCAGCTCCTAGTCAAAGCAATGTGCCTAGCATCAAAACTTTGAGTACGGTCGGGGCCGCGAGTCTGCTTGCCGGTACAGCTACTACTGTCGCATACAAATTCCATGGCCGCATTAACATTCCCGGAGCTCACAAATATTTGCACAAGCTCAACCTCCACAAGCTCAACTTCCCGCAATCCGACAATGGTTTCCTCAAGGGCTTCTTACTGGCTAGTGTATTCTCGGCAGCCTTTGGTGCAAGCTTCGCATCTTATATCTCAAAGATCACGACTATTCCTGGTGGATTTGGAAGAAGCCCGATGTACAAGCGAGTCCCCAAGTTACCTCCCAGACATTACGTTGGTTTCCTGAAGAGCACAGAGTTCCAGCCATTGCCCTTGAAATCAAAGCAAATACTTCGTGGAACAGGCCTAGTCCGTTTGACCTTTGAACTTCCAACTCCGACCACTAGACTCGGCTTGCCCATCGGCCAGCACGTTGCAATCCAGGCAAAGATTGGAGAGCAAACAGTGACACGTTCGTACACACCAACTTCGAACGACTCCGACCTCGGCGAGCTGGTTCTCCTCATTCGAGTTTACGACGAAGGTCTTCTGACTGGGCGATACCTCTCGCAGCTCAAGGTCGGTGACCAAGTACTTTTCCGTGGTCCAAAGGGTGCCATGAAGTACAAGAAGGGTTATGCCAAGAAGATTGGCATGGTCGCTGGTGGCACTGGAATTACTCCTCATTATCAACTCATCAGGAGTATTTGCGAGGACAGAACCGATACCACAGAAGTCTCATTAGTGTATGCAAACCGCACTGAGGACGACATCTTGCTAAGATCAGAATTGGATGCCTGGGCTAAAGCATACCCAAAGAACCTCAAGGTGCACTACATGCTCGACAACCCACCTGAAGGCTGGCAGTACGGTAGTGGCTTTGTCACAAAGGATGTTCTTGAACAATACATGCCTGCTCCTTCATCTGATGGATCTTCCAAGATTCTTCTCTGCGGCCCTCCTGGTATGATCAACGCCACGAAGAAGAACTTGGTTGAGCTGGGCTGGAAGAAGCCTGGCTCAGTAGGCAAGATGACCGATGATATTTTCACTTTCTAAAATTCTATACAAGTTTTTAATCATCGAATTCAAAATTCTCGAGACTCCATCTTTGACCTTGTTGATTTCGACTACGTGGTCTTTTACCTAAACGTGCTCAAGATGCTTGTTAATCATAGCCAACTTGCCTATTGATTGCTTGGGAACTTGATGGAGTGAGCAGCGGTAGCGATAGTGTTGATCAGGGTCACCCAGCACCCCAAGATCGGCAAGTCACGCTGAGTAATCTAAATTTGACGACGCTAGAGGTGTCAACACGACCGGCATGTGAAGCTCTGACCACCTGCCCATCTGGATATCGTTGCGATTCGCAAGTGCGCTTCCTGAAACTTTTCGAGAAGTTCTCGCCGGGCCGTCCTCGCACAAAATGCGATATCTGAGCTTGTCATGTCGGTCGCCTCATCTCCGTGGGTTCGACAGCAAGCAAGACAAGGGCCGTGAGCCGCTCGTATGCCTTTCAATGACGGAGTCCTTGAAACGTGTTGCAAGCCTAAATTGTTGTCGCAAAGATGCGAGCACTTACTCGCCGGCGGTGTATGGTCACGCCGAGGTCTCAACACTCTCGCCTACTTCGACCCGCTCCGTAATAACATTTTGATGAAGATAAATCGCGAACCGCGGCAAGGTGCTTGATGGTCCGTGATAGATTACAAGATGGGTCTGCAAGTAGGTCATCCGTTCGGGTGTGTATGCTCAATATATAACATAGTACTCCCTCAAGCTTCAATGCAGCAGAGACCATATTGGTAGAGCGCAGCAAATATGCCTTCCGTACAATTTTACCTACTAGGACAAGACCCTTCTACAGGGCATGCGATCGAAATAAACTCCAGCGAAGTTTCTGACTATGATTCGCTCCGTCTACTCGTCGCTGGACACTTTGCTGTCTTGGAGCCAAGCGGTAAGTCGAACGTTAAGCGTGAGAGATTCAGCTACTGAACGTCAGCAGGAATCGACTTTTCAGTAGACAACAACACCTTGACGGAAGTATCAGAGGTCATCAACAGCCAACAACCAGTTGCAATCACAATCGATGGCAAGCAAGTCAGAGATGTGCCGGGTCCTAGAGGATTCCCTTATATTGGCAACTATTACGAAATCTATCCAGACCATCTTGGTAACCACCAGAGACTATTCGACACATACGGACCTGTCTTCAAGACCACCAATTTTGGATCGGTCGTTTATCAGACGAATGATCCTGTAATCGCCAACCATGTATTCAACGAGAATGGATTTTTCACCAAGGAGATCACCCCCGAGCATCCGCTCTTCGGTATCATGGATCAAGAAGCAGGCTTGTTCCTTGCCGACACGGACACTGAAGCCTGGAGATTGACACACAAATTCCTCCCGCCAGCCTTCTCACCAAAAGCAGTTCGTCACTACAGCCCGAAGATGCAACAAACCGTGGAGTCAGCATACAAAGTCTTCGATCAGTTGGATGAGCAAGGGGACGCTTTCAACGTCTACCTCTACATGTTGAAGCTGGGTTCTCAAGCTGTCGGTCAACTTACACTTGGTCTTGATTTCAACCATTTCTCTTCTGTATATGCGCCACTTCACAAGATGGTTCGCGACATTGCTGAGCTTCTTGAGTTGAACAAAAAGGTCTCGACCATGGGATCATGGTACTCGTACTTGCCTTTCGGCGACCCCGCCAAACTGAAACACGTCAGAAACGGGCTCGAAGAGCAGATGGAAGCAGCCATCGCCGCAGTGACCCCCAATGGTGTTGAGGACCTCGAACTGCAAGATGCAGCTCTCAAGGCATCGTGTATTGCAGACTATGCAGTCCGGGCAGTGGACAACCAAGGCGAGAAACTCCCCGCGCGTTACAGAAACCACTCGATCATGGTAGCAACCGCAGCTGGTTTCACAACCACCTCATCACTTCTCTCATGGCTCCTTTACGGCTTGACAACGTATGAAGGCATGCAAGAACGTCTACTCCAGGAACTGATTGACAATGACATCGATGATGACACAGTGCTGGACGCTGATATCATTGGCAAGCTCCCCTTCCTAGACAAATACGTAAAGGAAATGCAGCGCAAACACAACCCATCCTACCAACCTGGCCGTACAGCACAACACGATCTGATCCTACCCGGTGGCTATAAGATCCCTAAGGGTGGCATCGTCATCCCTGCACTTCACCACATCCACAACAACCCCAAGCTCTGGGACAACCCAGCAAGATTCAACCCGGATCGTTGGGACACTGAAGAGGTCAAGAACCGTCATCGCTCCACATACATCCCCTTCGCTCAAGGTCCTCGTGGCTGCATTGGATTCAATTTTGCGCTACTTGAAGTCAAGATTTTCCTGCCGAAGTTGGTGTACCGTTACCACTGGTCAAAGGTCGATGAAGAAGCTGTGGAATACGATCCTTTCTTCCAGCTCATCAGACCTACCAACTTCATGGCACGAGCAGAAAGAAGAGTCAAGTGGCCCGCAAAGTCTACTTAGTGATAGGATCTAGGAAAATAACATAATTTCTGCAACCGTATAGACTTGTATGGAATGTGACTGTCTCGATTCACAATGCCCCAGCTATGATATGAACCATTGGATACGAAAAGCCTCACTAATCGAGGCAAAGCTACAGCCTAGCTCGCACCTCTGATCTCTTTGCCTTTCTCAGAGTCTGAATCTCAGACATTTTGATATAGTCCGGGGTGGGGAAGTATTGTGGTCCCAGCACCTTCTTCTGAACTTTGCCAGTTCCACCCTTTGGCAATTCACCCTCAACAAGACGCAACACGGTCGGTAGTTTGTATCCAGCCAGCTTTGAGCGCAAGTCGTCTCGCAGCTTCTTGAGCGTCAAGGTCTGGACTGAAATGGTGGCAGACGGCTTGACCGTGATGGCGGCGCCGACTAATTGACCAAACTCGTCGTCATCTACGCCTACGACCATGGCCTCGCCAACATATGGAAGAGTCAAAAGTTCACGCTCGATGTCAATCGCTGAAATCTTGTATCCACCTGACTTGATAATGTCGACCGACGCTCTGCCAATGATGGTGTAATAGTGTCCATCTCGACGAGCGATATCACCAGTCTTGAACCAGCCCTCTTCGTCGTGTGCGTTGATCGTTGCCTCTTTATCGCCAAGATACCTAGTTTGACTCAGTCAGGATTTGGAAACAACCAGGACAGTCGACAGTCACATATACTTACTTTGCAAACATATATGGAGACTTGACCAACAACTCACCCTCATTGCCTCCTGAAAGCTTGATTTCTACTCCAGGTACTGTCATGCCAACACAACCTTTGGGCAGGAGTCTATGATCCATGTCGGCTGGTACTTTCAGACAGCCTGGGAACTCAGTTGCACCGTATCTGGTCAGAATCGGCGAACCATCTCTCAAGCTCGTCCAGAAATCTTGGACACCGTCTTGAAGAGCACTCGATCCGCACAAGAAAGCACGGAATTGCTTGGCTGCTGTGACATACTGTACTTGCTGCTCAAGTGGGAGCTTTTGAACTTCGCGCTCAAAGTACCACTTCAGGCGCATGTAGATTGTAGGCACAGCAGAGAAGACGGTGAGTCCGCCTTGAAGCCAGCGGTCCCAGACCCATCTTGCGTCAAAGCTTGCTGCGCCTCTGAACTCAATACATGCGCCTGCACAGAGGAAAGGGAAGAATGAAGTTCCGAATCCTGTTGTATGGTGGACCGGAAGTGCGTGTAAGAGGACATCATTGTGGTCGATGTCGTAGCCTTCGCCGATCGCGAGTGCTGTCTCGTGGGTATAGCCACGTCGATGTACGACTCCCTTTGGTCGGCCAGTGGTTCCTGAAGTAAAGATGACAACGCCAGGAGCTCTCTCATCTAACAGTGAGTCTGATGACATTGAAATGTCCACAGGTGTTCGAGTGGGTACCACAGGCAGATTAGGCAAGATGGATATCGAAACCAGATGAGGGTTGTTCATTTTGGCCTGTGCGACCACATTCCGTGCTAGTGGAGTTGCCGGAACACCTGCCAGCACTGCAGCTTGATTCGACTTGTTGACAAAGTAGATCAGCTCATCTACTGGTGCAGAGGGGACTTGGAACATCAGCATTATTTCATCGTCTTTGTTTTACTTGACTTACACATTGGGACAACAGCGGCTCCTAGAGCCAGCACTGTCAAGACTGCGACTGTGAACTCCCAACCTCCAGCAGCAAGGACACCAATATAGACCTCATCTCCTTGCTCCAAAGCAAGCTTCGTGTTTGGGGTCAACGAGGCACTGACGACTTCTCGAAATGTCAAGACTGCATCGAGGAGGTCTCCATATGTTTTCTCAAGACCAAGTTGAAGGTCTCTTACAGCTAGTCGTTCACGTCGAGCGTGACGAATGAGCTTGCCAAACAATGGGCTGTTCGGCAACACATTCTGTCCTCTATGTGGTGGGAGTAATGAGTTACGATCGTTCTTCATGTCGCTTGATGGATTTTTGATGCAGTAATAGATCAAGGTGCGAAAATGGACGTTCCAGATTTATTTCAATAGATGCACTAAAAACCGGGGCCGAGGATATGATCATGAGACCGCTAACATGTACGGCATCCGGGACATTGGTCTTGTCTGGCTACGGCATATCGAAAAGAGAATCTGGGTGGACTCGGCATTTCGGTGATTTCTCCCATCGCCTCCTCAATCCTTCCCACTGCCCCGCTTCACCATCCCTTGGCCTTGAGCTATCTGTGACGTTTGCCGGTCGTATTCATTGTAAGTACTCACACTAGTCGCTTCCATCGCATCCCATTTTCGAATTCAATGTCTCGCCCTGCACCCATCTTCACAAGTCTTTCTCTTTCCAGAGAAGGCAATGTCTTCATAATCACACTCCAACGCGGACCTGAGAATCGTCTCAATACTACGTTATGCAACGAAGTGATTCAAGCATTCCATTACATTCAAAGATCACTAGGTCCCAATTCTGAAGGCGCAGTCATCACCCGTGGCAACAACGCAAAGTTCTGGTGCACTGGTGTCGACCAAGATGAACGAGACGACAACCCCTTTGCCAATTCTGATGGCTTCTTTCCAATGATCCATACAATACTTGATTTCCCTTTTCCAACTGTCGCTCTTTTGACTGGACATACTTTCGGTGGAGCATGCCCATTTGCCCTTAGTCATGATTATCGGGTGATGAACAGCGAGAGAGGATTCATTTCCATGGTGAGTCACGATTTGATGACTCTCTTTTGAGCTCATCTAACGAATCTTACTAGCCCCCCGTCAATCTCGGTATGCACTTTCAAGGCATGGGAACACTTCTGAGTCTGAAGCTGTCTCCGAAGATTGCTCGCAAGATGTTGCTCCAAGCACATAAATGGACAGGCAAGGAAGCTTTGGCTGATGGAGTGGTTGACGAGATTGCAAAACCAGATCTAATGTTAGATGCTGCGCTCAAGATTGCTCGAGAATGGGCACCAAAAGCCAAGGCAGGAGTTTATGGTGTTCTGAGAAACGAGCTCTATGGGGAGGCGACCAGAGCATTTGCGTTGATCAGTCATGTGCATTCGAGAGAAACCAACAGACGGGCATTAGTAAAGCTGTAAATCGCTGAATATAAGAACGTTTCGAAAGTAGCATGATAGTATATCAGAAACCTACCAGTGCAGGTTGTGGTGTCAGCGTATTCTTGGTTCACAAATTGTAGCTGCACAACATCTGACAAGAAGACCTCAAGTATAAAGCCACTTGAGGCTTTGAAGTATACTGCGATCATAAAGTACATCTACAGCTTGTGCTTCTTTGCTCCAGTCCTAATCTTCTCAAACTCCTTCTGTGGGATGCCTAAAGCCGTCCGCTTGAGTCCTCCAAACAACTCAGCGACCATTGAACTATCTATCTCTCTCCGCATCGAAGCCGTAACTATAGCCTTGGTCTCGATCAAACTCGACGCCACGAGATGATCTCCCATGGTATCTCGGATGTGTTCGAGCACAAGCTCTCGAAAGCGTTCGTCTTCGCCCTTGCCGCAATCGAAGGTCTTGTTGATGAAACCACATGCCTCCAAGTCTTTGGCCTGCAGACGTCGGCTGGTCAGCAAAGCTTCGTTCGCCTTCGCCACGCCCATCCTTCTGATGAAACCAACAGCAGCGCCACCTTCAGAGATTAAACCCAAACTGGAGAAGGGCGTGAGGAGGTACGTATGCGGTACACAGTATATGAAATCTGAGAAGCTCACAAGAGCTGCAGCAATTCCTACTACTGGTCCGTTCAGAGCTGTAACCAGAATTTTGGAGTGAGAGTAGAAGGCTTGCGTGTTGTTAAGGTTGTTGGCCACCGTTTCTCTAAGACCATGTCGCCAGACATCGACTCCCGCTGGCGTTTTACGGCTGATGGACACATCGGCACCACTATTCAGATGAGTTAGGACGTTAGAAGCAGTGCAGTCTACCACATGACGTACGCGCAGAAGAAACGACCTTTGCCTGTAAGCAGAGTCACCAAGACTTCATCATGAGTCTCGATCTCTCGAAGACATTGCGTTATGCGGTAGAAACCATCTTTAGGCAATGCATTCAATTTATCAGGACGATTGATTGTGATGATGGCGATGCGGTCTTGGTATTCAAGGGTAACCCATTGCTCGAGGGGTAGGTCGCTGGTATCAGACATCTTTGCAGTTCGTGTTAATGTTTTTGGAAAAGTGCTGCGTTGGCAGATTTAGAAGGGGCAAAACGATTCATGGTCCAATGTTCCTGCCTCGGTTGGCGGTATTGCGACACTTGAGTGTGATGAATGCGGCAGGTGTGTACTCGGCGTTTCGGCGTTTCGGCATTTTCACAACGGCCAGACACACCTTTCTCTATAGATCGCGGCGCATACACAAGGAAGGACGATATGAATATGTATATGTGGGAGATGTTATGGCCGGCGAAGTGATCTCGTATTAGTTTGACGTTATATAGCCCTTTAGCAAAGTATCGACACCGCCGGCATGGAATCCTTGCACACGACCAATCCCAGTCCCGTATGCTTAGGACATCGCATAGTACTAAAAGGAAGCTGGCTATCGCGCAGACAGAGAGCAAAAAGGGCATGCACTCACTGCCGAGCTCGCAAAGTTCGCTGTGACATCAACATCCATGGATGGCCGTGTACAGTCTGCCGAGAAGATTCGTCAGAGTGTATGATTGTCGCGAGGAAACGTGTAGTGCATCGCAAAAAAGCTGGTCCCAGGTATATAGAAATGACGAGGATTTCCATCCGTCCATACTGACTGAACGGGCCAGTCCAGAACAAAGCTCACACCTTAGTCAAGATCTAACGATCTCGTGGCGAGATGACCTTGGGGTAAGCTCACGTCTAGCTAGGCCCAAGATATTGCTTAGCCCGCAGACTGACGAGCCCTAGTGCACAAGAGATAGCAGAGATGAGACCTCTATCGTGAAGGAATTCCAAGCGAAGCTTGCTTCGATGTCTGTCATCAATGCCCAAAAGACACATGTAGCGTTGTCTCCGTGTGACACGTCGCAGCTTGAGAAAGGTGTATTTGCAGCTTCGAATGCTTCGACAGAGCTCCCGTACAGTCCCCGAGACTACGCACAGCTTCGCAACCTCACCTGCGACGACTGGACCTGTTCAAGATACAGCGATACTGAAAGTGACACATCAGTTCTGAGTCCAGTCGATCAAGGCCAGAGCTACGACTATGAGAGTCCTTGTAACAAGGAGGTAGAACCAGAGCACTGGACCTTTGAAGTGGATCAGCACATGCCATTAGATGACACCATATCCTGGCGAGAATCAGGTTTATGGTCTATCCTGGGCGAAGGAGAATGGCCGCGGTTAGATTAAAGCCTCAATACAACCTGCAATTACTAGCCATTGAAACGCCAATCTCCCCAGAAATAGTCAGGAAGATCATCGAAAGGGACATCAAACAGACTATCGTCGGGAAGCAAGTTCAGATTCATGATTGCTGCTTGGCTGTTGCTTCCCCGGTCGGCAGCCAGGTCCATCTGTGGCGGTAATATATCAGAGAGATTGAAATCAACGTTTTGTGCGGCTTTCTCCGCTTCGGATGCATGCCACATCCTGCAAATGTGCAATGGGAAGCCCTCGAACAATGGTGCCTCTTCACGGCTGAGTGACAATAGAGATCTTTTCGGAGAAGCGCTAGTAGGCACGGGATGGTCAAGAGCTCTTTGTATGACTTTGTAAGCTCCTATAGCGGAGCGCCAGCGATTAGAGAGTTGCTGGAGCGATGCCAGTATAACCTCAAGATCTTTTCGCGCGGCAGGCCAGAGTCCCGGGTATGATCGGAGAGACCGGAGTACGAGCCCAGAAATGAATGCAAAAGTGGTGAAGGTAGGTGATAGCAGGCCAACCAAATTGCGAGCCAAGAAATCTTCGTAGATACCTGCCACGAAAGAAGCTGCCATAACAGCAGCTGGGCTGACATTTTCGCTCGCAGCGCCAGACCTTGCTAGGATGACGATGCTCGTGAAGTAAGGTACGTGTAGTTGTCGTGCCAGAAAGTCGTGAGGACGGGCTTCATAAGTCCGCGTATCGACAGAGTACTGTGCCAGCATTAGTCTCGCTGGGAGCATTCGCGTCCATTTGAATAACCCATTCAAGACTTCTGTGCGCTTGCTGGTGGTGATTCGTCTTCGCGCACATGTTTGCACAAGATCGCCTAGAATGCAGCAAACTTCGACGTAAGCAATAAAGAGCTCTCCAATCTCTGGTGCGTCAGCAAAATCATCCAATGTGGGCATCGTTACATCCGAGTCTTCAAGATTGACAGCGCGCGGCCTGCCTCTCGAGACAGAAATAAGAGAATCTCGTACCTACGGTTGTCAGCGGTCATAATGGTAGGACTGAACTTAGCTAGCTTACAACAAGGCTCCACCACATCCGCCGTCGAATGGCCCTTTGTGGACCTGGCGGAGGCTCTTTGTGCAAGCCAATCTGATAGGCCAATCCCACGCCAATCTTCAACCAGTATTCACTGGTGTCATGAGAAACGAAAGCAGGACCGTCTGGCGTGTACCAATGCAACATAGTGGTTGCTTTGATGACGGTCAGCTCATTTTTCTCGTGCCCGACCCAGAACAATGCCTTCGCCCGCTGATAGAATTCAGCGGGTGAAGCGTAGTCACAGACAGGGGGAGAAGGGTTGACCCGACTGGCAGCTAGGAATATAGCCTGGGACAGAAGTAATGAGCTCTGTTGGTTGTCACGAACATGTGCCTCAGATGGCTCGAGCAAAGGCATCCACGGAAAACAGTACTGCATGAAGGATTCTAACAGACTTTCATGAAGTGGCCGTGGCGGCAAAGCAAAAACATCCCATAGCTCGAGAGTTTTCTGTTCGATATCAGATAGTCCTTGCTGGCGCGACTGTCCATAATCACGTGCAGAAGTTTCGTCGATAGCATTGTCCCCGAAATGATGTCGTCCGATGTAAGCCGAGCTTCCTCCTGTACCAGGGTCCTCCTGGAGGACTGGTCGTGTGACCACAGGACTGGTGTCTGTGATGTGTGTTTCTGGTGCTGCTGATTGTACAGTACCATCGAAGGAAGCCCGGTGAGAATCCCAGTTGTCCGGCGGCATCGAATCACCAACCCCAGAGAGACTCTCAGGCCTAGTGCTAGCTGTTTTGCGCTTCTTGCGAACTCTTGGCCTACTGACTGTCAGATCGGCTGTATAAGTGAACCGTGTACAGGCTGAGTGACCGATGACTACTTACGCGCATTCGGCGCCTACTGACTCGCATTGCTCGCAGATACCTCCTTCATTGGGCATTCGGCACTTTATTTTCTTGCTGTTACAGCGCGCGCATGCTTGAATGTAAGACTCTTTCCCCGACATTGGTTGACCCAGCACAGACACGGCGTTCCATCGAGGTGGATGTGCTTCTCTAGCTGTCTGCGGGGGCGATCAAGTAGATTTCTTTGCCGAAGCTCCCTTCATTTTTGCCGAACTTTGCCGAATCGCCGCTCCGATATCGAGTCTCCGGTAGCCTGGCTAGGCAATCCTTCGAAACGACCACCAAGGCTTTTCAGCTTGTCTATATTCGACCCACAATCTACTGCAGTACTAGAGAGAAACCCGAGGAGGGTTGGGTACCACATCACATGTCTCTGGCTGTATCTGGTTGATTCGAATGATGAAGTCTTGAACGGCACTACCATAAAATGGCTGCAAATACAAATATGATGTAACCTGTCCAAGAAATGTCCGGAACACTTTCATAACCACGTAGAGACTGGTTCTGTGTGACAGTTTATGCCTCTTCTACTCAACGAAGCGCCAGCTCTTAGGGAGGTTATTTGCTTGCTCGCTCTCTTCCAGCTTCTTGTTGAGCCTCTTCACGTACCACTTGCAGACCAGACATCCCAGAATACCTAGGACAGCGCCTGAGAGAATCATAGCGCCACCCTCCTGGTAGAGCGGTGCTTGCTTAGTAAGCTGTGAACCTCTGTCAGTATTCAACAATCAGCCGCCGCATAGACTACATCACTTACGAATAGGTATGGGGTGAACCAGTGTGAGACAGAAGCAATGGAGTTGGTGATGGACACAACTGCGGCTCTTTTTGATCTAGGTGTGAAAACATTCGTTGTTTCCCAAGGGACATGAATCTATATCAATATCAGCATGAGCATTTGACGACACTGGAGGCGAGTGGCCCTTACATTTAGACCGACAAAAGGACCTGCACACATGAAGAACATTCCAAAGTAACGAGCTCCAGGATTGTAAGTACCGATAACAATTGCAGTACCGATGATGGTCATCATGGATGATCCAACAATGTGGTAACAATGTTCTTTATAGCGGCCTGCTGACCAAGAGATGACCAATGTTGCGATATAGGCGAATACGTAAGGTGGGGCCTGAATCAAATATGTCATGAGCTTGGAGTAACCCAAAGTCTTGACGATCTGCGCAGTGTTAGCTGATGCATGAAAGAAGGTGTCAACTATAGACACTTACCGAAGGGAAGAAATCCTTTTCGGACAGCGAAACAATGAGTCCGAAATGCAGAACCGTATAGATCCAAGTGAAAGGATCCTTGCAAGCAAGCCAGACACCTTTCCAGGCTGAGGTATCATCATCTTCTGAGACTCCACCTGATGATACGAGCATGCGATATTGCGCCATCTGGGCTTGTTCGTCGGTCAACCATTTGAAGTTGTGGTTGTGAGGGAAGTTTGGGATGCAGTAGAATCCTGCTAAGCCAACAAAGACACCGACACATCCTTCGATGATGAAGAACCAGCTCCAAGCAGCTATGCCATTGATACCTTCCATCGTGGTAAGGATCGCTGCTGCGAGCAGACCGGAGAAGATGTTGGACGCAATGTTGCCTGCATGCCAGATTGCCATGCGCAAGGGTGCCTCCTCTTTTGTGTACCACGAAGAGCTCATCAAGCTGACCATTGGCAGGAAGGGGCCTTCGGCTACTCCGACCAAGAATCGACAGAGGACGAATGACCATCCGCTGCTCATGAGAGCCATACATGCTGTGATAACAGACCAGATAACGACGTGAACAGGCATCTGGATTTGCGGCCTGCCACGGGCTAGATAGATAGTGGCAGGGAGTTGGGAGATGATGTAGCCTACAGCTTGTCAGCACGAGTCTTACACATAATGGCCGATAGGTCTACCAATATAAAAAGCACTGATTCCAAGACTGTAGGTTGTGTCGTCCATTCCAAGATCTTTTTGCATGCCAGCTAGGCGAGCGTTACCGACGTTGATGCGGTCCAGGTAGCCCATCAGCAGCATAAGCGTTACCTAAAGGAGTGGTTAGTGGTGTGTTGACGCCTTCTGCACCTTTCACGTACCACCGGCAGAAATATCCAGTCGAGTTTGCGAAGCAATCCCTTTTCGATTTTGCGAAGCTCTTCGGGTGATTTGTCGGCGATGAGTGGGAACTGTGCCAGCCACTCGATGTTGTGTTCACTCTGGCCACCGACAATTTCGAGGTGTTCAGCGGAGAGGTTCTTCTTCTCAAGACCCTCGAGGCCATCCATGGCAAAGGTCAGGTGTGGTGCGGCCATCTTTCAAGAGGCCCAATGAGGTGAGCAGGAAAGGTCAATCAAGATGGTTCGGATGGTTGGGATGCTGTGTCAACGAAAGAGAAAAGGAAGTTATATATCGAATGCTCTGGACTCGCCCCGCAACTTGATACCCCATGGAGAGTTCTCCACACCGGACTAGTGAGAACATGGTTGAGGAGGTGAAGTTGGTCGAAAGGCGTTTTACTTAACGGCACTTCCTCATCCACAAGCACGAACCCCCCAGGAGCAGCCAACTTTGCGGCAACAAAGATCTTCTCCAGGATCTCCTTCTCTCAGATCTCGTCGCCTTGCAAAGTCTCGTCGTAGCAACGGCGAAAGAAAGACAGGAGTTCATAATCGGCCGGCGCTTGCATGCCATAAGGCTTTTTCATGAAGTTTGAAGGCATGACTTATCGCCGGCACTGCCCATATCAAAAATGAGATGTCGTTTCTTCAAAGTCAATGTGTTAGAGAATGTATCGGGTTGATGCCTCCGTTGATAGTTGTTGTTCAAGGGCTGGTACTCGAGCAGAACAGAGCTTTCTAATCAGGCTCGCGAGAACAAGCCGTCATCGACAGGTCTCCTAGAAACCCAGTGCGTGCATTCGTTAATACCTTGAGAAAGTAGTGATTAAAATTCACGCCATATCCATAATGTGGGCTACATCGGTGTGCTCATGGTAAGTCATCATGTCTCGTGAGCGTTGCTCTAACCCAACTGTGAGCAACTGGTTTTTGCTTGCCGTGCTTGCCTCTCAATTCTGTTCGGGAGTCTTCTGAGTACTGGTGGTCTTGCCATGTAGGCTGAAAGAGTCCAACTCATGGTCTTTCAAGGAGATTGCGTCCCTTGAAGAGAGAGGTCTGGACGATCATCATTGCCCCGCCAACCCAAGCGCAGGATGGGCGCGGGCGCAGCATCCGGGTTATGCATCAGCAAAGGAACATTCTCACATCCACGGTAGACACGTCAAGGGTCTTGCTGCAAAGGTGAGATGTCAGATTCACAAACAGTCATCTCTGTACGACTGACGGTCGCCGCCCGCTATTCTAACCATAAACCCAGCTGCAGCCGTACGTTGGACAGTCACGCTCTTTTAAGCGCGCGTTTCACCTTGCATCCTCTTTCATGCTCACGTCAAAAAGTATGTGGGCTCTGTCAACCGATTTGAGTCGCACGTTTCGTACTAAGTGGGATCGTCCTTTTCTGGTGTTCTCTGAGAATTGATTCCGATCACATTTTCTTGTCGCTTTCGGAAGACGAGGCATACATTGGCCGGTCAAGAACAGTCTACTCAAACATTACCAGTTCCCATCTTGTCAAGAGACAAGATGACCTCAGAACACTTGCGTATGCCAAGCTGTAGTAGACTATCTTCTGTCAACGAGATCACGACTTCGAACACTGTCTCAGCCGAGAGTCGAGCTTGTCAAATGATCCTGGTACATGCTAGCACTCATACGATGTGGATGAGCTGCTCGAGGGTCTCAAAGTCGCTGCAGCCAACGGATGTGGCCATAGCGATACAATCCTCGAAAGCCCTCTCAGGTTGGCTTTCTTGAATAGCGCCGGCTCAGTCGCACGCTACCTAATGACCAACACCACTGTATTAGTAAAGAGTATAGAACCTTTCTTGGCCTGGGAGCCACGCTCGCAGGAATTGCTTCAAATGCTTATCGACAAAGGTTGGTCAATAAACAAACATGACAAGGACATAGGCGATGGACCCGGCGGGAGTCTTCTGCATTATGTTTGTGCAGACGTATCACTCGTCTCATGGGCTCTCGACAACGGCGTAAGACCAAATAATTCCATGCCAACTGATCCATATCGATGTCCTCCATTACTCGACACCGTAGCCCGCAGAGGCTCTGAAGCCTCGTTCAAGTTACTCGCGTCGAAAGGTGCAAGGCGCGGTTTTCGAATTCTCCACTCTGCTGTGGATGCTGCTTTTGATAGTAGTGAACCGCGGCTGGAGATGGTCGAATATCTCGTTGATAATTTAAACCTGGATGTGAATGCTCTCGACGCCCCGCTGCCAAATCGCTGCCCCACTCTGTTATACAGCAAGATGGTCTGGCAGCGGCAACGAGAACATCGTTCGCTTCTTGTTGGAATGAGGTGCTGATCCTAGACTTCGAAGGGCTGGCCATAGCAATGCCACAGAGACAGCTGAATTCTATCATAATCGAGCAGTTTCAGCTCTGCTGAAACAATGGGAAATGAACCATCCGTCGACGAAAGCAATATGAGTCATCTCTCCAACTGCGATCCTGGTCAGCTCTCAGCATTGTCAGTCGAATCCGCCAAGATGTAATAGCTCGTAAACGGTCACGCAGAATGACCTCCAAAGTTTGATCCATACATCTTCCGTTCTTGATTGATTCCTGGAGTCTGCCTGCATCAATGACACCAAGTGTGCAATGATCAGCATCATTGATCGAGTACGTTGTTTGATGCGAGCAACAAGTAGGCGGTGCGCAATCCGTACAGCAGTCACCTGATAAGATCCAAATCCTTCAGGATCCACTGCGCCACATGGATCAGCAGGCAGCCTGGTTCAGTTGTGTGCTAAATCCATCAGAAGTACAGTGCCAGGCTGAGCAGGAAGATCATCGCGAAGGAATGTAACAGTAGTCTTGGCTTGAGCGCCTTACGCGCGCAGTCGCAATTGCCAATGCTCGTCTTGATTTATTTTCGTACATCCAAGCCTTGAGCTCAGTGCACACATAAAAGGTCGCTGCTCTCGCAAATTCAGAGATCAACATTTGCTTGTAAGCAATTTTGTCAGTCTCGCAACAACATCGACTTTGGCTCAACAAGAAAAAGGACTCTGCACTTCCACTGCATCTCATCTTAGCAACAACAAACAACCAAAACCATCAACAAGAAGTAACTTTAAGCACGACGACACCAGCTCTATAGCAGCTTGCGGTCCAAGATCCAAGACTTCAATACCAGCCGGCACAATGTCTAAGACAGAGGTCCCACCACCATACCCAACAGCTATCCCTAGCGTTGAGCATGTCACACCTCTCGGTTCACTTGGAGCCTCACCAGCGAAGGTTGATTGCCCTGTTTGTAAACAACCAGCAACAACAAGAACAGCCAAAAAGGTCGGAGAGAGAGCGTACATCTGGGGTGCCGTCTTGTGCGTGCTCACTGGCTGCCTGTGCTGGATTCCATGCTGTATGGATGATTGCAAAGACACCGATCACACTTGTAGCAACTGTGGACGTCCACTAGCCACTGTTGCCGCGAATGGAGGTGTCAAGATTTCGCCTAGCGCTGCAACGGTGCCATCTCAATATGAGAGACGAAATGAGACTATGACAGCTGCACCATGATAGCCGCAAGAGTCCATGTCGATATGGGATTGGCTGAAAGACGGAACCGAGATGCTGGGCATTATCTTCGATCGGCGGCAATGGAGAAAACAGGAGTTTGGAAGGTTGAACAATTGGTTGAGCACACAGGTGCTTCGATGTAGATCTTGGTAGAAACACAGGACTCATTAGTAACGACTTCAGCCTTGAAAGGCAAGAGCATTTATTAGCTATGCAAATATGATGTTGAAGTCAAGGCTTCGTGGATACTGTCAATCTTGTGGTTGTAAAACACTCCTCTGTTGTTACCTTTGCTGCTTACCATGATGACGAAGCTGCAGCTCATCCTTGAGGCTATACATGCATTACCCGCAAAGCCTTGAAGTCTTGGTAGGAGTCATCACTGGTCTTGAGCAGTAAGCAGCGGACGGTGAGCGCGAAGTCGTCATGTTGAGTTGTGCTTTCCCTCTGCATTCTGGCTTACTAAGGAAAGCGGCCCGTACCGATGCACAGCGCTCGAGCTAGTGGCTGCCGTTAGGCTTTCAGCAACGTTCGGAACAACCTCTTTCTTGCAAAGCACGAGCGGACCATTTTTTCTCATTAATCGACAACCACAACTATGTCAACAAAAGAAGCGCAAGAACAATTAAAACGTGAGGGCGAAGGTGCTCTCTCCACGTCTGAATACTGGGATAAGCGCTATGCACAAGCCGATGGCGAAAATGCAACACACGAATGGTTTCGTTCTTTTTCAGCTTTGCTGCCATTCCTGCAAACAAATCTTTTCGATGCTCGACCTGTAGATCAGAAGCCCAAGATTTTGCATCTGGGTAGTGGTGATAGCGTGAGTCGGCGGAGAAGTTCATTTGAGTGGCTGGTGCTAATCCGAGGCTTAGACAATCCCTTATGATCTTTCTGCACGAGGATATAAAGATCAGCTTTGTGTGGACTTCTCGCATAGAGTTGTCGAAGTCATGTCAGCGAAGGAGGACGATGGTGTACGATGGGCATGGGCCGACATTCGTGATATGCCTCAACATAGCAGCAACAGTATAGATGTTGCGTTCGATAAGGGCACAATGGACGCTATGATTCACGGCAGTCCTTGGTCTCCTCCCGATGATGTGAAAGACAACACTTCACGATATCTCACAGAGGTCAGTTTTGCTTTGGTGAACTTGATGAAGTAGAATATGCGGTTTCTAACGAATGGCAGGTGCATCGTATTTTAAAGGATGATGGAGTGTTTTTATACATTACATTCAGACAACCGCACTTCATTCGTCCACTATTGAGTGTCAACGGCCTATGGAGTCTCAAGATGGAGACATTATCAGCTGGCGAGAGCTCATTTGACTACTACGGCTGGATCCTTACCAAGAACACCGCTGCTTCTGCATGAGCCCGGACTAGATGGCCGAAGTGCTACAGCTGTTCTCAGCATACCATGCGCAACCCTATTCGACGGCTTACACTGACTGCACATCTGCTGAAAAATATTCAGCTTGCAATCTATGGAACAGAAAACACAAAAGCTTTGATGCTCAATTGCAAACACCAAAACCAGTTAGCTCACTAGATCATACTGGTTGCTGTCAAGAACTTGACACTCTGTACAGCAATTCGCGAGCTCTAGCCGAGCATGCTAGAATCGATGACATCGCGCAACATTGATGACACCAGACCGGTCCACGGTTGACAACAACTTGTGTTCGAGCCTTGATCATCATGCTCGCTGGTCGAATGCTTGTTGATAACCGGAAGAAAATCCATGTCTATAGCTCCCTCGAGAATTGTACATATCTATGAACTTCACATTTGGCAGGGATATCTGATTGTGTCCTTATTGAGTCTGTTACCAGTAGCGTATGTGTTTCCACGGATCTATATAGCGCTGAAAACTTATTTGGTCTGTAGACTCAGGTGCTCGCGGGATGAATGTTGATAATAACACAAGTCACCAATACAAGGGGAAACGGTATATAGAATGATGTAAAGGGAAAAAAAGCAATCGTATCAATTCAAGTTATCAACCACCCAAACGCCAACTATACCTACCAACTCATCTTCCAGAACATATTACCATCTCTAGCGCCAAGCAGCTCTCAGACGTTCAACGAGAACAGCAAGCATGTAAGAGAGCAAAGCTCTGTTCATCCCATCCACAAAATTGAAGTGGACACCAGTGTAGACCCAGAAAATCAACTTGACCATGAGGATCAAGAAGGCCAGGTAGATCAAGAAAGCATAGATGATAGTCATTGTTAGTCTTGTGTCGTTGTAATTCTTGGCGAGTGATGTGGGTGATGGATTCGAATTGGCAGAGTTGTTGGAAGGTGGTTATATATCGATATGCGAGGATGCTTAGAAGACAAAGGAAAGACGCTGATACAATGACTTTGTCGAATTGTGTTGGAAACAATTCAGTACGGACAATGAACAAAGATCAAGATCCAAAGAGGTCTATTCATCCATTTTCTTTGTGTAGAGCAGTCGTTTGCAACAGTGATCATTCACCCATCTACTCGTTCATCACTCCCTAACCCGCTCCCACCTTCACTGACCCCATAGCACTATAATAAGCCAAACTCAGCTCTGTCTTAGTGAGTTTGATCCTCTGCCTTGGTTGGTTGCAACAATGACTTTGGCATTGTGCTTGGTTCTTATTTTTGTTCTTTTTGCTTGGTGAGAATAGGCTAAGGAGGATTGAATCAGTCTGCAAGTTGAATTGGAAGAAGCCATGGATCTAGTACCCTTCAATTCAGATAATGGATAGAGGCGTACAAAATGTATGCAAGAGAAGCGGTAGATTCTCGATTCTATACATGACTCTAACCCTTCTTTGGTAGTTTAACCTTCCCTTGATGGAGAAAGACAATGATCAAACCTCCAAGCCATCAGTCTCGGCTTCGTGCCTGTCGACATCAGTGCCGGTGATACCGTACACCCGTATAGGCACAGCGACTTCAAATGTCTCGGCGACTAGTCTTTCTTTTGCGATCCTCACAACACCTCTCTCATCTCTGCCAACTTCTTCCAGCAGATCGTTCTCTCTTGCCTCTGCCAATGCAGACTCTTCTTCCGCACCATCAGCTTCGTCATCTTCAATGCCTAGTCCACTGGCTGCCTTCGGTCGTACTCGGGCGGTCACGAACTCGACCCTGACCCTCCAATCTAACTGCACACCTGTGGTTTCGAATGTAGGTGTGGCTGTGGTAGGGATTTCAAGTCTGAAAGACACCTTCTGAGCGAAGAGCACATTCTCGCTAACATGTGCGTGTGTCTTCCTTGTTGCTCGCTGCACAGAAGACGATGATCGCAATGCTAGACTGGGGTCCACACGTTCGGTTGTTTCTAGCCAGACGTTGATCCCATAGCTCGGGATCTGGTCTGTCACTGATTCGATCTCAGGCGACGGCGGGGTGAAGTCGATAATGCCGGTGATGGTTTCGCCCAAGCGATAGGCTGGCCGTACAATCGTAATTATAGCGACAAGCTGGCCGCCACGAGCGATGGTAAAACGGTTATTAGACTGTGCGAGCTGATCCGATCCAGAAGATATGTTCGATCTCAGGATAGCCATATCTATCGCTTCTTTCATGTTGTTTGGCGTAATATCTTCAAGCGAGGATCTGCGCCGTGACGGCTTCTCAGCCGTTGGTGACAAGAGTGCAACAGATCCGGAATGAGGATGTTCTAATAGTTGATTCGTGTATGACAGGAAGTCTTGCAACAAAAACGACGATCCTCTTCGTTCTGATGGCGAGTTTGCGGAAGAAAATTGTGGCCTTGACCCATTGAGAGCGATACTCTGGCTTCTAGCCTTATCACTCAGCAATACATAAGGAGACATCAAGTCATGGCCTAGAGTTTCTCCTCGATCTACAAACGTAAGCACCTTGATGTAGACAGAGGTAAACACAACTTACTGTTGACACTGCCAAGCACACGGAAGGGAATCTCTATGTGCTTGACCTGCTGTTTGCCCCCTGGCCTTTGTATACCAAGAGTCAGATGGTACTGTACCTTGATAGCTCGCCCCTTGTGAGAAGGTGGTAGTCCTCGTGGTAGACGGAAGCGATATGAGTAGCTTTTGGTCTCACCTGGAGCGAGCCGTAGATCGACGAAGAGGATAGACTGAGGTGTGCTGAGCAGTGGAATGGTTTTTGAGCTTGCCACGCTTCGCATCTCCTTGATGCTGCTCATTTCACCACCGCCTAGGAGACCACCAAGACTTTCGCCTATGTTGCTCCAACCAAAGCCAAACATACGACTTTCTCGCTTTGACTTTTCCACGCCCACGACACCACCACCACCTTGACCACCTACCACGCCTTTTCGTTTGACGTCCTCGAAAGGTGCTTGATTCACCAATGAGCCATCAAGAATGAACGAACCCATGGTCTGGACGTATCCCATCATCAACGTCTCCGGCTCTTTGCTTCTGGGCATGCTAGTTGGTGCAACTTGTTGATTGCGGCCATTCATCGGTTTGGGGAGGATCCTGCTGGTCGGTGGTAGAGCTGCGTCGGACGAGACAGTCTCGGAAGAATGGTTCGTAAGCGAATAGAAGTCACTGCTTGTGCGAGGCGTGTCGTTGGCGCCAGACTCGGATATGATGCGTGATAGCGGATTGGCGTGCAAGGGTGACACATCTGGAAGCTTCGGAGAGGGAAGATGGGGTGGTCTTTGATGCGGAGCAGGGCTTCTTGGAGGAAACTGGAACTCGGGTATAGGAGAGCGACCAAGAGCGGGAGAGGCCCTTCGTGAAGCACCAGGAGATTCTAGAGGAAAAGAGAATTCGGCAGGAGGAAAGGAGGAGGACGTGGCGGATGGATGGCGCGGCGGAGGCATCATGTGAGAGGCGGAAGGAGGTCTCTGAGGAGAAGTGTTTTCTGCAGAGGTAGGGAGAGCAGTGGTAGGCGAAGGAAAGTTGAAAGCAGGAGTGCCAGGGGCAGTGCGAATGCCCGAAGTACGACGGGTCAATGGTGGGTGGTGGTCTTGCAGGGGGGATGGGTTCCTGTAAGAGCTGAAAGACAAGGATGGGGCTTGGTATGAAGGTGTGCGCGACAAGACCTGCATACTGGCCGAACGACCATGGCCACGAGCAGGAGGACGACGGGAGTTCATGGGATTGGTCGTGGCAGCTTTGTCGCTGCCCATGGATATGATGGACAGAGAACGACCATGACTTGGGGCGTGGCGCGCGCTTGTTGTGGTTGCATTGCTGGCGGCATGGCTGGGGACTCTGGCATGGGTGCTTGTTGGTGGAGGATAGACGGTCAGGGAGAGGGTAGGTCGATGTGACGGCGTCCTCGAGCCGGCGACCGAGGGAGCAACAGAAGGAGCAGTTGACAGCTGCTGGGTCGAGTGTGTCACAGTGCGCTGTCTCTGGGTTGGCTTGTGACGGGAGGTGGTCGTGCTGTCGTCAGGAGCCTGTCGGTCGTCGTCGTTGTCGCATGTGTTCCTGAAGCTGATGATGCATTCAATCTCCTCGCCAGCAAACACGCTGCTGTCCTTCCACTGCACATACGCGCGCACTTTGCTCCGGGATGCCATGCCTCATGCTGCTGAGCTGTCTTTCAAACACCCATTTGTTGATCTCGCTCTAGAGTAGGTTTGTTTTAATTATGCTTCATCATGACATGTTGATCATCTCTCCACATTCAACACCTCGAACCCCTTATCTCCGTTTATTCTCCGCATGCAACCCGAAATTCATCTCATCTTGACATTAGCTATTATTCGCCTTTGGTCATTTCTCAATGGTAGACGCAGAAAGCTTCGGAATTTCTATCAGAGTCTTGTGCACCAGTCCCTCCCATGCGCCACTTGCCATCCGCACAATCCTGTCTCGACTGCCATGCCCAAAAAGCCTGCAATACAGATTCCGCCCGAATCCGACACTGACGTTGCACCCAGACTGAATTCTCTATCATTCTCTGCCACTTCCTCCCCTATTCTGCGGAACGTGCTGACATAGACAATTCCTCCGAGCAGTCCCTCCCAGAATGTGATTGCAAACACGAACCATATGTTCGGTAGGAAGGGAAACATGGCATGCCCTGCCAGAATTACCAGATTGAGGCACTGCAGAAGCGAAGGGAGATACAGGGCACGAATCCGAATGAACGGCAAGGAAGAGCGTGATATGAAAACGCCCAGTTGATATATGGCATTGTAGGTCGGGTAGAAGGATCGATAGTGTTCAAATGGTGTCTGGTCAAGTGGGAACAAAAGTGTTGGTGCGACACCTTGGTTGATGGTATACTCGGCCACATATACAAGAAGCAGAGGCAGCATGCTAAGGAGTGGATGAATGTCTTCAGCTTACCGTACTTGATCACTACTACTGGATGGATGTGACTCACTATGGAAGGAAAAGACTCCTCGCTCGCAAGAAATTAGCTTTGAGATTGTGCCATATCTCGGTGGATTGGGACCCTTGGCTGCGTTTTGGCGAAGAAGGTCGAGCATGGTCGACAGCATCATTCAGAAGTGATTCGGTATCCGGATCTACATCATCTTGTGCTGCTGCGGCATAAGCGTGACTTGCAGGCTTGGCTGGCAGTAAGATAAAGAAGCTGAACAGCATGATGACCGGCAGAAAGGAAAAGACGAGCAAGCTGGTTCGGACACTGAGGCCTATGGCAGTGGTAGCTAAGACGTACGCGCCAGAGCCAATCAAGCCTGCACCACCAGTTCCCGAACCCCAAGCAGCAAGACTGAAAGGTCCGTAGAAGTGGGTAAGGCCTAAGAAGCTGAGTTCACCTCCTCCACTGCTTATGGAAGCCAGTATTACTCCTAGCATCTTGACGGAGATAGAGCCATTGTTCGCGTTCGGTTCGGTCGAGGATGGACTCAAGGCAACAAGCAACATGCCGCACGAAGACAGAGCGACAAATGCCAAGATGCGCAAGTTGTAGGGAACGAGGTGGATGTAGTAGGGAGCGGTCAGCTTGACCAGGAAAGAGGGGACGACATCGAAGAGCAAAACAAGCGACTTTGGCACGGCGGGACCGACAAGATCTAATGCACTGGAGAGAATTATCACATAGAGGACGTTGTTAATGAGGCCTGGTTGATAGTGTCAGCAGGAATATGCAAGGTACAGAAGTGTATACAAGGTTGAATCAGGGGATGTGGCTGGCAGATGTACTCACCGAACAACCAAAACGAGCCAACGACACGTTTGTCGAGGCCCTCGAACATGGCCGACAACCTCTGGTGGAAGAGGGCCCAGGACGATGAAGGAGCACCTGGCATAGGGAGCATTATCCGGGAGGTAGAAACGTGTCGGGTGTTATGACAGCACGTTATTTGGTGTGGGGACGTTGGTTTTGTGGTGACGTTGATCAAGAAGTCTTAAGTTTCTCGTAGCGGCGGGCCCGGGAGCCCTTGGCCTGAAGAAGCGTCGCGACCAGGGAAGACCAGTCCTGCGTCGACATGGCTGACCTCTTCTTCCACTAACCTTTGTCTTCTGCACACTGCTTTGAATCGTTTCTTGAATTTGCTTCACCTTTCGATTGCGCATTCTCTTCTGAAACAAGTCCGTGCCAGCATGCGCAAGCCCTGCAGCCGTCCATGGTATTCCCCTCTCCGTCCACTTTCTTCCCCAAATGTCTCGAACTATTCTAACACTCAGTTCCCGTGTCAAGATGGATAATCGACTGCCACAACCCGCGACTCAGCCCTTTGCGGCCACACATTCTGCCCCTTCTCAACCCTCGTCGACGTCGCATACTCCTCAACATAGTCAAACAGCGCAGCCACCAGTCCAGATCCCTTTCTCAGATCCCTTTCACACACGCGACCCATTCATGCCCTCGTCGACCCAGCACACTAGACGCGACAGTTACAGCATTGGTTCTGCTACCCCTGGCATGGGCACACCATACGAAAGAGCTTGGAGTACACAGCCACAACCGCCAGGTACGATTCCTAAAAGAAGCGCGTCTCGCAAAGCTGCTGTCGCTGTTGCTGTTGGCATGACAGGTCACAGCTTGAATCGCAGGGTTCAGCCAGCAGCAGTGCACGGTCTCCGATCGCGCCGGGAAGCCCAAACTTTAATCAGAATGGTCAAGGTTTTCTAACCCTCCCCGGATTTTTAGCTCACATTCAGCACCCCCAAACAGCTCAACACCAAGCGACCCATAACAACCCTCTTCAGAATCCCACCTCGTCGACTCCCGCCTCAGCTCCTACCACTACTCACATGTCGAGTGGCCCTTTCCCATACGAGTCTGCCCGACGTCGCTCCGTAGGCAGTGAGCGCTATCCTGGAGGCATGTCCCGCTATGGCGTCGTCAAGCTTGCCGTGAAGAATATGAGCTGACTTTGTCGCAGCGCCGCTCGATCCACCTCCACCACCGCCTCTCTCTTATTCCTCCCGTAACATGCCGCCACCCTCGCCGACCTCGGGCCCAAACCCCTCTGCTTTCTCCATGCCTGCGCCGCGTCATACGCCGTCCGCATCGCCTTATGTTGGCTCGAGAGAGCTTCCTCCCTTCAACTCAAGACCCGGCGCAACCATGTCCATCTCATCTTTGATTGGCGGCGACTCCTCGCGCCATGGTAATCACTCGCCCAAGACTGTTGCGACTGCGCCATCGCCTCCCATGAAGCCTATACATCCCTCCTCGCCGCAAAGAGCTCGCTCGGCCAGCACAAGAGCCCCAAATGGCCATTTCCCGCGACCACACAGTCCTACAAGTATCATGCAAGCACAAAGGCAATCAGATTCCATGTCTCAGCCATTCCACCAATCCGGTCCTCACCAGCCTCCACACATGTCTCAACACAACGCTGCTCCAGGCTTCCGTCCCTTCCAGTCATCTCCCCCATCGGCTCAACATGAAGAACATCAACCATACCCAGGCCACGCGCCTTCACGTCCAAATAGTCAACCCATGCACGCTCACCTCGACCAAGAACTACGAAATCGCCAAGATATGCACGACCGACCTCCTCCGCGTCATCCTTCCGCATTCCCACCATATGTCGATCACATGAGCAGACCTGGTCCTTCTTCGCAGCCCCCTTCGAGATCTGACCTCGAGCGACAGGAGTTCAACGGAAACGGTCATCACCAGGGCCCTCATCCCATGTCTCACACAGCACGCTCTACGCCTGCACCTCCACCTCCTCAGCCTTACGGTCGCCTCAATTTTGGTTCTGCGCGAGAAGAGTATCCTGGGCTATTCCGTCCTGCAGTGCAGGCACCAAGTAGGGAAGAGTTGGAACAACGTGGTCCACATAACGAGGTGCTCGGCCGACTTGAACATCGACATACGCCCACCATGAATGGCATGGATGACAGACAGAGGCCGAGTGCCGCACATTACGCCATGTATGGTCCGCCAGGTTACGAAGCAAGGGAGGGTGAAGAACATCCGTTACAACGAGCCTTCTTGGGTGTTGCATCAGAAATCAGGCACAAGAATGGACGCGCATCGCCGCTACCACAAGCAGTTCATGGAGCACAGCCAAGGCATACCGGTCCTGGAGCAGATCCTGGCGTCAAAAGTGAGTTTGGTCGAATGTTTTCCGGTCTCGGCAGTGGTGTTGGTAGTAATACTCCCACAGCCGGCATCGCAACCCCTTCACGTGGCAGCCCAGCCAGGCAGGCCGATGCGAACGACGATACCGACAGCAGAAAGGCTCGGAGCAGATTGAGAGAGGACACTCGAGAGGACAGCGACAGTGTGGATGGTAGGAACACTCCCACTGCCAGTCAGAGGGGTAGCAAACGTCCAAAGACGGCGCATCCACCACCACCTCATCACCATCACCATCATGCTCATGCCCATCAGTGAGTCTTCCGAAATTCCTTCTTGATGATCACGCTGATACTGACAAGAACTTCTAGCCATCATCACCATCACCACGGCCTACCAGAAGAGCAAATGGCCCATGCCTCTGCTCCTTTCCATCCTCTCCGCTACCCATCCAACGCGAGTACGCCACAACAAGCCGGAGCTGCTGCTCCTCCACCTCATCATCACCATCATCACCATCATCACGCCGTTCATGCCCACGCACCTCATCACCACCATCACAACGTGAGACCTCCGCCTATACCTTCGGCACGCAAACCTCAAACTACCATCTCTAACCAAGAGTTGCTTGCATCTATCTCAAATCTGCCGCGAAAACACCTTGGCAGTCAAGTCTACTCCACCAAGCTCAGTCTACCTCCAAGAGAGTCCACACCACTTGACTTCAAATATCATTTCAAGAGCTCAGTCAAGCCAATCCCGCGCTTTGAAGACAAGTCAAACTGCACCTTTACTGTTCGCGTTCCGCGCGCCTACCTCGGTACCGCTAGTGCCGTCGACGAAGATAGTGGTACCATTGCTGGTGGTCTCGAAGAAATCTGTAAGACCCGCGCAGTCTGGGGCTCTGGTGTCTACTCGGATGACTCTGACCCTATCGCTGCCGCTGTGCACTCCGGCTGGATCCGCGGTGACTTTGGCGAGTACAACGAAGACCTTCGCGAGCTGTTCAAAGGAGAGCAAGTCGAGGACGCCTCTGAGACTCCAGAACTGGGCAAGCTCTACACAGAAAAGCCCGTGAGACCACTCCGTGCACCATCAAAGGCTGACTTGCACATTACGCTACTCGTCCTACCAGCATTGACATACTACACGGCCTCGACTCAAAACTTCCTGCGCTCTCGGGATTGGGGGTCTGATCACGATGGCGTCAGCTACATGATTCACTCTATCGAATTTGTAGAGGAGAGCTCGTCCAATAGGTTCGTCGAACGTAGTGCAGCTGCCAAACATCAGCGTATCAAGGACGATCTTGCTCGTAGAAAAGAAGCAGCGGAAAGTCTGCTTGGATTGTTGCAGGGCTCGAAAGGGAATATGACTCCTGCTAGCTCTAACGTCTCTGTCGGTGCTTAGGGTGTAGTTTTTATGACTAAAAGTAATAACATCTTTCTTCCACTTCAATTCTCACCCCCAAAAGGTTCTGTGTCTTCATTGCTCAAACTGTCATTGAGAGATTCGCAAGCATCAGAATGGGACTGAGAAGCAATCAAATTGTCTTCCATTCCGACTTGTGTCTTTGAATGTTTGAATGTATGGTCCTCGAGTCTTATCGAGAGATTTGCAAGCATCAGAACGAGATTTAGCTGCTTTCAGTTAGCGCTTTCATTTGAGAGAGCCACTCGTCACGTGCAAAGGCTCGATCTGCCAGATGGACTTTTTCTGTCGTGTCGGAAGCTGTGTCGAAGGTGCCTCTGCCTGATTGACAATCATATCGAAGGTAGATGTTGGTTCGAAGGTCCCTACAATGAAGACTAATTGTTTCGGACCATCGACATGCACGGTACGTGAAGTGTGCGATGCCAAAGACCTCTCCTCACAGGATGCATCAAGAGATAAATTCGAGCATAAAGAGCAATATGTTGCATCGCAGCATACGGTCTAGAGAGAGGGAGATTCGTCTTGTACTGTTGATACTGATTTCAAGCTTCCTTATTTGTGTAAAGTAGACTTGCAGTGGTGAGTACTCGAGCAGCTATAGTGTTGTAGAGCATCTGTGATCACTGAGTGGGTTTTAGAAAAGGTATGCAGGCCTGAGCTTAGGTCAAAAGGTGAGAGAAACAAGTTCTGATAAAATCTCAGTCCATGTGGCAAGAGACGCAGTCCAAGGGTGGAGCAGGATGATTGTAAAAACGGACGGTGGAGCACTTAGAGTAGAACTTTTCTGAATCGAGGGAACGACCCTTGGACATCATGTGTTGAATCAGAAGAAGTATGGACTAAAGATGAAATGTGTGCTAATCTGCAGACAAGGGAGAGACTGATCCTGCCAAACCCCCAATTGAAATCTTCATTGAATGCCATAACCAATTCATGCTTCTTACTAATTATTGGTACAGATATCGGATCACAGATGTACCGCTGTATGGAGCAGGAACAGTGGTTCTCAGTGTCGAATGTGGCATTAAAATTTCTACATAAGGGAGGCACAAAAGAAAGGGAGGAGAGAATGAGTTTGAATTCATTCCTTGCCAGCTTAAGTAACAGCATTCTGCTCTCCTCCCCAAACAACTGGACCGCAGGACTTTGTTTGCCAACACCGACCTATGAATTCGATTTTCAGCTTTCCCTCCAAGAACAAGAAACGCCTTCCCATAAAACACCAAAGAATAGCCGCAGAGGCGGTTGCATTGGCAAAAAGAGAACTCTCTGCAATGCAAGCGACTTATGAAAACCAACCCCGTATCCGGAGGACAGGGATATTGCTTTTCTAAAAGTGGACAGCCGCACTCATGCCATAATATATCATAATGAAACGCAATGAGAAACAGAGTCTCATGCAAAATCATAACGCTCGTTACCAGTCAGCAAAAAACTAACTCCAGTCCTCCTCGTTTTTCCCACAAAGTAAATCGGTCTAAGGGGTATTCGCGGGAGTGTCTGGAGCAGGCGAATGAGCGCCATACCCCATATGTCCGGTCCATTATCCAGTTTCCAATAAAAGTTGCTGCAACACAAGCACAGTGCTTCGGTGGGTGGGTGAATGATCTGGGTTCTTTCTTTTTTGAGAGATGGCTTCTGGGTGTACGCGTGTGTGAGAGTTGTCTTCCAGGCATCTCGTGTTGGCGTTCTTAGAGAATGTGCTTCATCTCGTTTGGCGGTCCAGGCAGGCGCCACATGACGGGCAAACGAGCTCCAAAGGGCAAGCCAAAGAAGCGGCAAGACGAGGACAAGAAGGCAAGTCCAGACGTTGCGTAAGCAGCGAGAAGAGATGTCGCAGAACAAAGAAAGAAGCGAGAAAGCATACTCACACAGCGGTATCTGAGAGGGCAGCGGGTGTTTGGAATCGTCGGTAGAGGGGCGGGATGGATGGGGCTTCGAGTACCGGAACATTACCCCTGTCGAAACTACGACTCTCATCCTTTGCTTGTCTCTTCCTTCTCGACCAGCCTTCAGCGCAACTGCCAAACGTAATGGGCGGGCGAAGCACCAATATAAAAGGGAGGGCGAGGCATGGGAGGAGTGCAATAAGCACTGCCGGAAAAGACGGACGTGAGGAATTTCGACAACGCAAAAGTCGAGCGCGCCAAAGCTGCAGCTCGAGACATACATCAAGAGAGAGCACAACACAGTGACGACTCCGATCAATAAAAACAAGTTCTATTTTGTTAACATCAGTTTGTAACGTGCACCGATCAGTCCGAAAACTGGTCATCACGCTTCTTTTTCTCCTGCGGAGGAGCGGCATCTGCTTGATGAAATCAAAAACAGAGCAGCATCAACTCGGGAGGAGAAAGAAAGAATGGGACTCTGGAACACCAAACCAGGTCTGAGCATATTTAAAGTCTCTCTATATGCAGGCGTCGACAATACCCGTAGCTCACGGGTGACTCAGAAGAATTCACGCGGCCAACGGAGTTCAAAAGGTCATGTGTGAGCCGATAGCAAGCTATCACCGGGCATGATCGGCGAATGGATCTTGTGGTTGCAAATGAGTGTTACTCCTTTGCGGGCTGGACGGAGAGTTGTCGACAGGAGAGACAACTTCTGCAAAATTGCCATGACTGCTGGCACGAATATGTGTAGGCCGACGTGTTGCAGCTTCGACATTTTGGGCGCCAACGAAACCAACCTTTTCGCTCGGACTAAAGCCAGAACTCAAGATGGGAGACGTGACGCCTGGGTAGTCGGAAAGTTGAAATTTGCGAGGCGAAAGGGTGTATGATTGGCCATTGAAACGATTTGCTGAATTATCGCTAGTGTCGACGGTCGTAACACTGGTTGCTTGTTCGTATGTGGGCACTCGCGAGGAGATCGAAGAACTTCTGCGAGAGAAGCTAGTGCGTGATGCATGTGTCGCAGAGAAACTCTGTGGCGGCATGCTCTTGAGCTCTTTAGGATACTGATCGGCTGGTGCTGTGTCCTTGCTAGCGTGAGCCAACATGTAACCAGCTCTGATAAGTCCGATGAGCACGATCAGAACATAAATGATCAGCACGCAAGTTGAGATGATAGCTTCTTGCCTTACAGCCTTTTCCAGTGAACGAACAACAAACAGGACAGCTCGAGAAATTTGATCGCCTGCATTGATGGTGTCAGGTTCAGCGAGCATCGAGCTGTTGCCTGAAGAGGTGTCGTTGACTTTTTCCATGGTTCCGAGAGAGAAAGTGTCGTTGCTGACCATCGGGAAGTCAACGTGAGCATGATCACTTACCCAGGTCAAGGCTTTTTGTATGCCTTCAATCTTGAGCGTGATCAGACAATTGACAACTTCTTGAACAGGATCTTCGAGGACTGTGCCACCAAAAGTGGCATTGATCGCACCATTCATCCCATCGACAAAGATGTTGAGAGTGTTATTGACTGCCCCAGTCGTGGTATTGACCCAGCCAAAGATGTCTTCGTTGATTTTGGTGTTAGTCGTATTGATGATGTGATTGGTATCAACGGCCCATGCTAGGGAAGCATTGTTGAGTGCCCATTGCACCTTATCAGCAAAGGCATCCACTTGTTGGGTAAGCTCTGGGACTTCTTTTTTGATTGTCTGGAGTAGTATGTATTGGCACAGACAACCGAGAAGCCCGGCAACTGCAAGAGAAAGAACGAACAAGGCTGGTGTTGTTGTGGCATAGGCGACTGTCCATCTCACAAGTGTCCGTGCACGGGTCGACGAGAAGTGGTTCGAAACTTTGACACCAAAATCGGCCGTGTATGGACGTGAGACGACATAGACAGCATCCATGGGGTCGTTGATATGTTTGATAGCCCTTGCTCGGTGCTCTTGTAAACGCCAGCGACGTATCTCTCGGTAAGCCATAGGAACACAGGCAAGGATTGCAGCAATGATCAGGACAGAAAGGAAAATCCTCTTTGCAAGCGTGATCACATCTGCGAGGTCATCAAAAAAGTCATTGATGCCATGATTGTCGGAGCAGAATGTGAGCTTTTCCTTTGGCGGGACATGGAACATTGATCGATTCAAGGTGTATCTTCCCATCGAATCATTGAGCAGTTTCTTAACCTCTTCGAAGGGGAAGCGAAGAGCCGTGTTTGTTGCATTGTGGACTTCAGCAAATGTTGGAATTGAGTCATTCAGTTTGTTAAGCCCTTGGTCGTATCCGGAAGGAAGTTGCAGTGTATCGAGTTTGGCGATTGATGAGTTCAAATTGATCTCAGGAACATCGACATTCTTTCCAGCGAAAAAGCTGCCGACGTCATCAATCGCGCCAGTAAATTTGTTCATGGCTTTTTGGAAGTCTGCAACAGCATCACCAACTTCGGTCCCTACGTCTTTGGCGGTGGAACTCAAGAAGTTTCCCACGTCCTCTGCAACATCGATGGCAACATGTAAGCTACCACCAACGGCAAAGGTGAACAGACAGATGTAGGTCGAGGTGAGAAGGTTGACGTAGAACACAAAAACCTCCTCGAGTACAGTGACGCTGAGCAGAAGCATTGACATCAACCCGTTAATAGTCTTCTCGATTCCTGATGCGGTGAGTTCATTGACGCCAGACGACATGTAGTAAGGCATGCTCGCCATGGCGCTTCCGACATTTTCAACGCCAGTACAAGCAGAGAGTGCCTCTCTTTTTGCGGAAGTCAGATTCGTGTTCACACTTCCAATAGCGAGTAGTGCCCGTATCAAGACGAGAAGAATCAGGATTGTCCAACGGTTGATCCAAACCTGCGAGAGCCTAGCTCGAAGACCAAGGTATGGTGTAAGGTATGATGTTTGATCGGAGGACGGTCGTGGTACATCTTGCGCAGCGTAGTAGTTCCGCATCTCATGGTCGCCAGCGGATAGAGAAGGAGGCGCAGCCGGAAAAGCATGCTGTTGATTCTCTGCGGAGGACATGGTTGAGAAAATGGAGCGTGATTATCTGACCAGCAGGATAGGCGTTAGTGAAAGGTGGAAGCACGAAGGGTATGGCGCAATGATCCTTGTTCGGATTGCCAGAAAATTGGTATGTACAACGCAATCAATAACGATTGTCGGCAGAACTGAAGATAGGGGGGTGAAAGGAAGACAATAGCGAGATCAATTGCGGAGCGTACGAGAATAAAGACAGTGGCTGTTTTTGAATGACAACAAAGAAACACATGCATTGGCTTACCTGGTTGTCGGTCGTGGCCCAATCGTGCAGCCACAGACCTCGCTGTCTGAGACTTAGAGCAAGGCTCCAAGTCAGTAGATTCACGCGCCATTCCACTCAGGCCAGTCTCTATTCTGGGATATGGGAGATGTTTCCTGCCAGAGCGCTGTTTCTATTAGCGCCCTGTAAAGGAAAAGTTGACGGATTCGTAAAGCTGCAAGTCGGGTCTTTGATTGGGCGGTTAGAGTAACGCGCATGCGCGAACAAAGAACCGCTCAACCCAAAGCCCTCACGTTCTGTCTAATTCGACACGCCGAGGCATATTTAGCAGACAGAACATGTTGACCCAGTTGTCGTTAGCAGGGCGATTCCGTATCTCGCCCTGGGAGACTTCTCGACTACGCACGACGGCGAGTTTTGAGTCGAGAAGCCCGAAGGAAAAAACATGAGCGCCTCGCTGCCGCTTTATCGAAATATACGCTGACGTAGCAGCCACATGGCCGATTTGTGGCTGCACAAGCAAGCCTGCTTGTACGCCACAACTTGACGCACGTGCCAACATGCTCGACTTCGTCGCATCTCTTGAAAGCTTGCTCGTCGACAACAGTCCTGTCAAGGTTCACGAATCTCTTCAGGAGGTCAAGCATCCCATTGGAAAGCTTGGTTTTACTGAGCTTCCAATGAGATTGTGATATTGTCTACAGACCCACATCCCTGTGGCCATCCCAAGGGTCAAACATGTACTTCTTACGATCTCTGACTTGGACCATCCAAAACGACTATCGCATCACAGAATATTACTGAGTTAATCGCTCAGATTCTTGGGATTCTCTTTTGCAATTGCTTCATTGACCTCTCTTCGTCACACTGGGCCTTCAACTTCTGTCCAACTTCCACTTTGCCAATCGTGTCATCATGCTCGATCAGAATGCACGAGGCTATTTGGGCAATGGTAGGAGAGCTCGGGATCTTGACTTTGCTGCATCATCTCAGTAACCCATTTAAAATCTAAACAATTGATGGCACGGTAAGATTTAGGCAAGATCGATGACGACGAAGTGAAGGGAACGTGTGAATTCAGTGAACATCTGACACTGTACAAACAATAAGATAAGTGAGTGACTAAACAATAGAAAGTCCTGTCTGCAACTTCAATCGCTACCTGAATATCGCTGCCTCGAGTGATGTTCCTCATACCCGCGTTCAAATCCCAATCAAACCTTCCCTTTTACATCGACGTCCGCAATGCATTCATCAACCAAGAAATGGAAGGCACCCCGGGTCAAGGCTCGCGAAGAGGGCCAACGCAGACTCAAAGGGCGAAGGTACCTCTGTCCCGAATCACCATTCTTTACAGAACACTTCAACTTTCAGCAACAAGAGACAATCATGCTCAAGGAGAAAGAGATGTATCTAGAGAGGCAGGTACCCGTCACCATTCCGGTCAAGCCTTTCGGTGGGAAGATTTTTGCCCCTTTGGTGCTTGAAGTCTTTAACGAAGAATATCAGTACAGCGATTCGAAATCAATTGAGGGAAAATTCTTGCAGACCTCATGCAGCCCAGTACTTTGCATGTCCACCGTCTGGCAAAAGGATTTCGAGCAGAACAAATACTTCGTCTACCCTGCCAATGCTCATGCTACGTCAATTGTCGCCCTCTTCCCTGGTATCCAAGAGCTCAAATTCGAAGGCAATGACAGAATCGCCAGCAGCATCGATCATCGTCGTTTCCTGCCTGTCCCTCGGCATCCTTGCAATCAAACTGTTAACTGGACCGTACGGCCATACTTGAAGCCTCACAGGTTCGACGAAATCATGGAGAACCGCGCTCTCACTGAAGAGGAGATCTTCACCTACGACTGGGAGATCGGTCTGCCCAATGACGAAGATCTTCAGGTTGGTCTGTCAGCATCAGACAGCAAGGAGAACGGTGATACTGGGCACGAGAATATCACCAACAACGATCCCTACGATGGTATCAAAGCTATTCGTCTACTTGGCCACGACCTTCTCACAGCACTCGACCCTCAGAACGTCTACTTCTGACAGACATCGATATCAAAATCTCATCGTACACGACTCTCGGATCTTCGGCATGTCTGCACCTTGTTTCCGTTACGCCAGAACTTGATCTGCATCCAACTCTCAATTTGACCCCGACATTGAACATACAGCACACCACGAGTCTCGCTACCTTTTTCATTCACCTTCGTCATGGCTCCCCATGCCCAACAACAATGCCACCAGACCAGCTTGCGCGCTAAATCCACAACTGCCACGTCCTACCATTTTACGAAACACCATGACTCTTTTACGACATTTTGATTCGCTACAGAGCTCGAGATTCACGACCTCTACGACTCACGAATAACGACTTACGACCTCATGCACTTGCTATTTCGATTCTTTTTATCACACGACGCAATTCCTTCCATGCGTTGCCTATGCATCCGGCGCTCGCTTCGAATGCGAAGCTTGCCCAATTTAATGCTTGCATGTGAGCAAGTTCTTGATTCTTTTCGCTTTTAGCAATTTCAATGATGTTAGCAGTTCTTGATCTTCGCGTGTTCGCCTTAAGCTCTTATCTGCGTTACAATGATACTCGACTTCCATACGGTCGATGTGTCTACTTCATCCTGTCTTTGAACTACAATTCAATTTTAAAGTTGTTAAGCCAATGACTCATCTATACCTTACGCGTGGCCATACATATCTACTGGCTCACGATATGTCGTAACTCTTACTTCGGAGCCATACAATCTACTTGCTTCGAGATACAAGGAGGGAGAATGATGATCAGAGGCAGAGACAGGGTGTTACAGACAACAACATCCTAAGATGACGAGTCGTTGGCATGTGAAACATACGTCATGGAAACTCCACCTCCCCCTCTCCAGATCTTCGCATTTAATTAACCTTTCCTACCTTGATATCGATGCTCTAGACCATCTCCAGATCAAAATGAGCATGTTCTCAAAACTCCCGTGGAGCTCAGGCGGCGAGCAACAGCAACAGCATGAAGAAGAACAATCCCTCACATCAGTGCTGCCAACACCGCAAGCACGCAGCGATCTCACCTTGCTGGTCGCCAACTGCACCGAAACCATGAGAAAAAACATCACCGACACATTCGACCTCGACAAGATTGGAAAGATGGAAGACATGATGTCGAAACTAAAGGTGGACGAGAGTGCCCAGAAGTCTGACAGCGCTGAAAATGCAGCAGCGACTGGAGACTCCACAGCAAAGACAGATGAGGAGAAGAAACGAGCCGAGGAGAAGGCAAAGAAAGAGCAGGCAGAAAGAGAAAAGGAGCTGAGTGGCCCCAAGATGCAAGAACTGCAGAAGGCAGCACTACAACACTTTGACGACTGGCGTGATTCTGTACTGCTCCGCATCGGAGAAGTTGTCAACCAGCGCGAAGAGGCTGTATCTCAAAAGAAGGAAGCACATGCGCAAACATCGCACGTTCCATCAAAGAAAACGCCCGAGCCTTCCAAGTATGATGAAGGTGTCAGCAAAGCTCTCAAAGAGTTGTGCCCTCCTACAGAGACTCCGCTTGTGAAGCTGGAAGAACAACATCGTGCTTTGATCCTGCACTCGGTTCTGTTGCTGCTACTCAGTCTAGAGCACTACTCTGCTCACTCCCGCGTGCTGCTATTGCACCTTACAACTAGTTTAAATCTGTCTATCAGTTTCTTGGCAGACGACGAAAGCAAGATCGCTCGTGGCTTGCTGTCTGCCGTTGAGATGAAAGCTGATGATGAGACCAAGAAAAAGCAAGAAGACAACCAGAGCTCAAGAAAATGGAAAGTCGGATTGGCGTCAGTAGCCGGTGCAGCTTTAATTGGAGTCACTGGTGGCTTGGCAGCACCACTGGTCGCTGCTGGTATTGGCTCTGTCATGGGTGGTCTTGGTAAGTCCTCTTCATCATCATATTTCTAATCTATCTTGTTGAACATGTTCCAGGTCTCGGGGCTACTGCTGCAGCAGGCTACCTCGGCACTCTTGCCAGCAGCTCCATCATCGTCGGCGGCCTCTTTGGTGCCTATGGTGGCCGTATGACCGGACAGATGATGGATCAATACGCCAAAGAAGTCGAAGACTTTTCTTTCGTCCCCGTCCGTACCTATCACAAACCTCGCAAGATCGAAAAAGAATATCGTCGCCTTCGCGTCGCCATTGGTATTTCTGGTTGGTTGACAGAGAAAGATGAGGTTGTTGAACCATGGAAGGTCATTGGACCAGAGATGGAAGCTTTCGCCCTTCGTTTCGAATTACAGGCTCTACTCAACCTTGGAAACTCTCTCACCACCATGATTCGCTCAGCAGCATGGGGATATGCAAAGAGCGAAATTATCAAACGTACCGTCTTTGCTTCTCTTACTGCAGCACTCTGGCCATTGGGTCTTCTCAAGGTCAGCAGAATCATCGACAACCCTTTCAGCGTGGCAAAATCTCGTGCAGACAAGGCAGGAGAAGTTCTTGCTGACGCTCTTATCAATCGCGCACAAGGCGAGCGTCCAGTAACACTGATTGGCTATTCCCTCGGCGCTCGTGTTATCTTCACTTGTCTCAAGTCACTGGCTGCAAGAAAGGCATTTGGCCTTGTCGAGAATGTTGTTTTGCTTGGCGCTCCGACTCCTTCAACCGCAGCTGACTGGCGCTTGATCCGTGCTGTCACTACAGGAAGGGTCGTCAACGTCTACTCGACTTCTGACTATATCCTTGGCTTCCTCTACCGCTCGTCAAGCATTCAGTATGGTGTCGCAGGTCTGGAACCAGTCTCTTACGTCCCTGACGTCCAAAATGTTGATGTCACTGATCTTGTTGCTGGCAACCACACTTCCTACCGCTACCTCTGCGGTCGCATCCTCCGTAAGATTGGCTTTGAGGACGTCGACCTCGCGGCAGTCGAGCAAGAGGAGAAGGCTCTCGAACAAGCCACCAAGGCAGAAGAACAAGAACGCAAGCAAAATGAAGCCAACACCAAAGAAGGTGCAACTTCCGAAGCAGAAGTCAAAGAGATGGAGGGTAAAGTGCAGCAAAAGAACGAGGCGTCCATGATGGATTGGGCGACTGAGAAGTTCAGGGCTGGTGGTGCTTCGGCATCGAGTGCAGCGAACCAGGCAAGAGAATGGGTACAGAGGACTGCCAGTCCTAGAACTGGAGACCAGAACGCGAGCCATGATGTTGGTGGTGCAGCTGGAGCTGTTGGAAGCAGTTTAATCTAAGACGTTAAGGTATGCAACTCAATTCCCTATAGAAACGCATAATTTTGGCAATCGATGTACCAACAAGTGGTTAAGACAGGATTCTAGATTTGAGAGAGAGTGTAAAACGCTTGTTCATATTACTCTTTGCCAATTATCTCTTCGCTCTTGAAGCAAGATCCTCGTGAAAGGTCAAGATTAACGTAGGAAAGCAAATATGATATGGTTGAGAAAAGCACTGAGAAAAGTTATTAGGCGTCCTCTTTACATCGAGTGCAGCAGTATCAGCTGAACCTCGGTGATAGAGGTGTCTACAACAAAGGTAGCGCCACAAAATAAATCTAGTTGATAAATGCTCATCATCCACTGACAAGCAGCGCCATCGTATAGAAATAGTTCAAGGCAGAAGAAGCAGTGAAGCGATCGAATCTTCGTTGTCAGAAGGTCTGCATTAGCCTCAATCCTTCCAAATCAGTCAGCAATAAGTGCCTCCAGACAGAAGACAGCGACAAAGCAGAGGAACATTCGTTCTTAGAAGGACTTCGTTGGCTCAGAACTGATGACCGGATGTGTAAGCATCTAATCACAAGGACGCGTCACATCGAATGTGACAGCCATATCTGGATGTTTGAGAACAACATACATCAAATGGGCTCAAGGTCTATTCACGCTGTTGAATATGGCCTCAAGGTGTGCAGTCAACAAGATCCAAAATACACATCCGAGACAGACAAAACACGAATGGGTTTGTGATAGAACTCTCCCGAAACAAGTCACAACATCATTTTACGCTATATAAATGCAAAATCATTTTTGAACAAGGGAGGAGTCCACAGAGAGCATAGAAACTTACAGGTCTCTGTGGACACCAATCTCTTGTGGAAACTATCGTGCATTTCGATAACTAAGATTTCATAGAAGCTAGTATACGGGAGCATAGAAAGCGCTGCCTCCCTGTCTACTACATAGAATCAATGACTATCGTCGTACTCCTCCTGCGGCAACTAGCAAGATACATGCTATACAAAGGCATAAATACTTATTGAAGTAGAGACTTGACCATCGAGAGCTGGTAAGCTGTTGCTTCTCAGTGGATACCGTTCCATCCCTCGATAGTATCATGCATTTTTACAGCTACGCGTTACATCCTTGAGCAATTGGGGAGTTCTGAGTATTAGTGTGTTATGCGAGAAAACTGTACATCACACCGATTTTGGTATCCCAAGGACCCCTCGCACTTTTATTGACTGCTGGAAAAATACACAGTACCTATCAAAGTTAGCATTCATCCACTGAGAGGTCGTTCAATTGATGCTTTCAGAGCGGTAGTGAGTTGAAAGAGAGTTTTGTGCATTCTTGCAGTTCATGCAGTTCTTGACCATCGCGAATGCATGTATCTGCGAACGACGTGAGAAACAATCGATATCGAGCCTATCAAATTTGATGTGACAGACCTTCATGTGTCGTCCACCATAGCTGCCCTTGACATGAGAGTCACTTGACATGAGAGTCACTTGACATGCCGGAACAGGCGCAAGGCATGTCTGATATTGATCAGGTCTGGACACATGCTGAAGAAGATGGCTAGAACGTCACTCTTTGATATTTCGAAACTAATTTACACTGATGACGATGACTCCCTTTGATGCGTTTCGGTTTGCTGGTAGTACAATGGATGTTGCCTTGCTTCTCATTGTTGAGTAACGACCATGACTGGGACGAAAATGTATGCAACGACACCACTTTGGTTCTCTCTAGTTGACCTTCTCCTTCTCCTAGTTCTCCTCCCCCTGAACAGCTTGACTCTTGACGCCAAACGAACGGTGCTTGACGTGGTCGTCAATCATTTCTCTCACTGCGGCACGCAGGTCGTAGTCATGGCTGTATGTACAGGCGGCATGCTTGCACTGGCGGTCCTTGAGAAATGTGCGGCATGATACGAGAACGTCGTGAGAGTACGGGCAAGATTTCTTGGAACATCCTACCGGGCTACTGTTGCGATGGCAGACCTTCTTTAGTGCACATTCTTCACCGAGAGGACAGGTTCGGCCGGAATGCGTTAGACTGTACGGGCAGAATTCGAGTAGGTCGTTCATGTGGTCCCAATCGAAAGAGACAAAGTGTCCATTCTGAGAGTTCAGGCGTGTGTGATAGGTGACTGAGAAGTTGTTTTGTTGATCGTCATCTTCGTCTGATGAAACTTCCTCCTCTTCGTCGTCATCAATCGCAAGCTCCTTGGGGTCTCTTTCGGGCCCTTCGATGTACAGAACGCGGCTGCGCGTAACGGGCGGCAGCGTGATTCGAGGGACAATCCTGGATGATCGACGGGCATCTTTCCTGGTCTTACTGATTCCAAGCGCAGTGGTGAACTCAGTTGAAGTTTTCTTAGATTCAACAGAGAGCGGAGCAGTGACATTCATGTTGTCTATGATGGGCTGAGGCACTGGTGTGGCGGCAGCGCTGAGGTCGACTTTCAGAGGTTTGTCAATGCACGAGCTGTGTGATTGAGCGGATCGTGTCTCGGGAACGACAACAGCCTTAAAGGGAGCCTTGGACAAGGTCTGTAGACACGAACGACACGAGCGCGAAAGGTTGACAAGGTCCTTGTGTTGCAAATAGCCAGCGACGAGGTCAAAGACTTTGCAAGGGAAGACCGAAGCATCTGTATCGCGGAGGTCAAGGGTTGCAGGTAGTATGATGGGTCTCTGTTTCACGATAGAAACGAGATTTGATTTGGAGCACTGAAGGTGAGGTGCCTTGCGCATGTCTTCAAAACTTTCCATGGAAGAAGGCTTTACAGGAGAGGCGGGTGCGAACTGTGCGATGATGGAAGAAGGTTCTTCGACAGGATCGTGCTGAGTAGTGCCGCCAAACTGTATAGATGAAGAAGATGGCGATGTGGCAGAGGTATTCTGGGGAGTGCCATCGGACATTGCGAAGTCGAGAACAGGGTTGGTAACAGCCAAGTTGATGTGAGATTGATCAGAGTTAGAGACAACCTGGGTGGATGGCATAGAAGCGCTATGGCTAAGATCTTGAGGCGCACCGGCGCACTCCACTTGAAGGATGCGAACGATCAGATCGTTGAAGAGCTGCTGTTGACCGAGACTGAAGCGCTGCAGAGAATTGCCATACACATTGAGTGCGTGGATGGTGGCTGGGCAGGCGGCCATGACGAAGAGACTTGGACTGAACGCGCAGTAGAATGATGCGTGGAGTCAAAGGCGAAGGTGATCAAGAAGGTTGGACGTGACGCAAAATAGAGCCAATGCGCAGACAGAAAATAAGAGAGATAAAAGAGCAAAAGGGAAAGGACTTCGAGGTCAGAAAGACTTCGAGGTCAGAGTGCGGTGTTGGAAGCGAGAAGAGACGTGCGAGAAAAGAGAGAAGTAGAGTGAGAGGTGACGGAGAAGTAAACAAGACAACAAACCAAAGCGACTGTCTCACTTCCACCTCGAATCGTCCTCTCCGCACGTCTTATTCTAGCAAAGCCATTTGCTGGGTCCTACTACTATTCTGTTACACAGACAATGCCATAATATGCTCTCACTCCCGTGATAGAGATGCACAAGACTCATTGAGAATATTTGCCACTGTCAGACAGCTGCTTTCACATAATCTAGGTTCAGCGAGTTGCTGGCAGAACTCTGTCACTGAACCTGGGAGATAGACATGATCGTAGAGTTTCCAAGCGTCCGTCACTTCGGATGTGACAAACCTTTTGTGAACGACGAGCTGCGGTTTACTTGCATGATTGGTAGCTGTGGTTTGAGGAGCTTGACCTCTGCGACGCCTTTATCTTAGTACGGCACTCATCTCGTCCAGGGATATCATGCCAACAAAGACGTTCGCAGGATTCGCGAGACTCGCAGCCTGTCCAAAAAGCAATCCCGTTCGATGATCAAGATCTGAAGGAGAGAGGGTTTCTCGTACAAGTTTTGCGCACAGTTTCGCTGCGAAAGATATCCTCCTCGTGTGCAGGAGCGTATATAGCATAGCCATCAGAATGCACAACCCTGACCAGAATGAGAGCGGTATCCGCGGGAGCGTTACGGTCCATGAGCTCTCCTTGGCCATGCCATCAGTCTCGAAAACGATTCTGCGTTTTGATAGTTGGAGCATCGCTCTGTTTTCAGGATGTCGTGGTTGGCGGGGTGCTTAGTAAGCTGGTCACAAATCCCACATTCATTCAAAATCGTAACACCTGAAATCTCAATCGTTTATGGATGGCCTCAGGCAGCAGCACGTTCGTTCAGCGAGCGTCAGTCGGCGGCCCTTTGCCATCCGCCGGGGCTTTTGTAAAATAGCTGTATTATTAGCGATCTGCCTCGCCATGCCCGCAGCCCTCTGCTATCGTCTCGGGCTGTCGTGCCTTACGTTTAAAGGAGAACATCTGTCGCACAGGTATATATATCGCTCAAATTGGATTTTTCGCTGTCCCTCGTGGACATTAGTCAATTTGAAACTATACAGAGAAGATTAGCATGGCCCCTGCACTAAGGATGGTGAGTTCGAATCTCTGCAGCGTCAAAACTATTACATTGAGCTAACCAATATCACAGACACATGCAAACAAGATGACTTACAAATTTTTTAGAGAATTCAAGTCGATAATCCATGGAGGAACTTGTTCTACTTTTGTGGATCGAAAGAATGCTTGTGGTAGAAGCAGAAATTTATGTGGTGGTTGATAAATTTGCTGCCGCGCCACCATGACCTGTGAGGAGGCTTGGCCAGCCCGAAGCCCGCATCGATGCTTCACGTCGACTTCTGTTGTACCGCCATGCAATGCACAGTATTCCGAAGAAAAGCGTTCAGGTCGAGTCCGGCGATAGATGACTAATCACAGCTGGTTGTCACCTCGCAGCTTCAATTGCGATTATTTAGCAACAATGAAAACCTTGGCCTCCACTATTCGATTATAATGGCTACAGACCATACTGGCTACAGAAGACTCTAGCCTGGATCAGAGCTCTACATATCCGCGATGCATCATCGACTGACAGTTTGCTGAAGTCGGCCTATTAGAAAAGCCTTAATACTCTGAGTCAACAATACTGCCCGCATGCGTGTACATGCCGAACAAGCTGTCGTGAGAGACCAAGCTCTCCTTCTCCTCTTCTACTGCTCTATCATTGCGCACTTTATAACATCTAAATGCCAAGCCCGACTTCATTCAGGTATGCATTGATGTGCAGACGATCCCCGACCCAGGGAACTCAAGTTATTCACGGTACGGAGTGTTTGATGCGAAGCTGCAACCCCTTCAGACGATCGGTGCCTTTCACTAGGATTACGGTTCAGAGCATAAGGGTAAACTCACTGCGCAGTGCTGTTGGAACTGCGCCAGACAATTCTTCAGATGATGGTGCTGGAAGCACTGTTCAAAGCATAAGGTCAATTGATTTCCAGTTCCCCGCCTCTGCATCTATGCGCTGACTTGGTGAGTTTGCAGATATGTAGAAACGAAATTCTCTTTCTCCTTCAGCTTTGCAACACCTCTCGACTTGCAACACCACAAGCTGCCCACGCAAGCGAGTGCTTACGGGAAGCGATGCCCTGTAAGCAAAGCAGTCGACAACCACCAGATCTATGGTACCAACAATACTGTTAGATGCACTGGGATCCCTCGCAGGATGTTGTAGCCCGGGGAGGTTAAACCTGATCGTCATCTGCTCGCGCCGAAACGATTACTTTCTGACAATCAAAACAAACACCTCACTTTCTCTTGTTCGCGAATGCCGGCATAAATACATAGCATCCTTCACTCCCTCGCGAAGATTTCTCGGTTTCGAAATATCGAAGCGAGTGAAGGACACTGTATCGACCTTTGGCAGACACATCCTTTTGGACCATCTCCTGGACCAATTACAATCCTCCCTCTTGTCTCAATCTTCTACGTAGAATTAAGTTGGGTGCATCTCAAGAGCATTCCACATCGACTCAAAACTCGACTCACCTTCTTGGCAGACCGTGTCTCGTCCTGGTCTTTTGAAGTCCTTTGGGACCATTCAATGAGTCTAGCTTGTTTGCGCAGCGGTGATTTGCTCACATTCGCAGTTGCCCCTTACTACCTCTCGACGTTCCGTTCACGGCTGTTCGCCAACAACTTCACAACTTCCATTCCGCTTCCACCTTGTTGTTCACGCCCTTCCTTCCAGCCAACAACTGCACACTTCGCCTCTGTCTCGTTC
>JAXQGV010000054.1:0-108293 GCA_037040395.1 Aureobasidium sp. M94-06E | reverse complement strand
TATAGTTAGCGAGACATCCCACGTTAAGTTCAAGTACCACAGCAAAAAAAAGACAAGACACCCGAGGTACTTGTTTGCTTCACAAATTCCATACCACTCTGACGGCACAAAAGCAGAGAAAAACTAGGATCTAGGATCAGAGACATGTCCATCTCTGCTATTTCAGGCAGGCGCAAAACAGGTGCAAAACAGGTGCAAACAAGAGGGGAAACAAAAAAGAGTGTTGGAACAATGGGGGTTTTCTATGCCGTTTCCAAGAATACCCATATCATTGTGTAATGGTATAGTTATCGATGACAGCTATAGTTAGTGACGCACCGTTTTATAGATCGAGCAAAAAAAAAAAAAAAAAACGCACGCGCAATCCACGGTTCCAAGGTAAGCGAGCATACCGCACCGTTAAAGGGATCTACACATGTCCGGTAAGAGGCAAGATCTCCTCTCATGAGATTCATTGCAGACAACCAAACAGAATAGGAAAGAAGAGTGGAGTAATCGTGTAACTTGCTTTTCCTAGCTTGTTGTACAGTGAGCACTGGCTTGCCCAATTGAATAGTGAAGTACGAACATGCTCACAAAAAGAACGATAGAACAAGAGTACAAAGGCAGCGAAGTGGAAAAGAAGAACAACTAGAATGCGATGAAAACGCCTGCACAACCCCAAACCAGCCCTCCCATAGTCAAAGCAAACCCATGCGAAATCAAAAAGCCCTTTCGAACCAAAGGCCCTAGAGAAGAATGAAGAGAATAATGAGAAAATCCTTCAGTCATCAGTGTCGCAAATTGCGGCGGTGCATTCTCTCCCGCAATGTCGACCTCGGCTTCTGTCCTTTTCTCCCAAGCTTCTAACCTTGAGCTTTGGCAATGGCTCCGTGAAGCTTCTCCAAGAACTCCTTGGCCTTGGCCTCATCCTTGAACATGCACATGAATGACTCGACCTTCTTACCCTCAGTAGGGACACTCAACTGCACCATCTTGGCAGCCTTGATCATGTACAAAGCAGGGTTAAGCAAGGCATTGAAGTTCAAGCCAACCTTTCCAGATGGATCGGCGCGCATGAGAATACGAGGTTTGGAGTTTTCCTTGGAGGCAAGGATACGAATGGGACCAACACCTTGGCTGACCCAAGAGCCGGTCTTGTCGTTTTCGCCCTTGACGAGTTTCGTCACTTTACAGCGTGCTTCGTGGATGAGATCATACTTGGCAATGTCGTCGGCGGTGAGAGAGGTCAAGTCCTTCTGAACATCGTTAGGTGTGTCGCTGGGTTCCGACTCGGCAGCACTGCCTTCGGCGTCGGTAGTAGTGGCACCGGGAGTAGTGGCGCGAGAAGTAGCAGCTGAAGCAAATACAGATGATCCAGAGGGAGGTGCGAGAGAGGAAGGAGCGGCACCACCGAATGAGAAGCCGGTGGTAGGTGTTGAAGGCTTTGCAGCATCGAAGACACTACCGGTCGATGATGGCTTGGCGCTGGCCATTCCACTAGAGGGAGATGACTTCTCAGCTGGTTGCGAGGCAGCACCAAAATTGAACTTAGGAGCAGGAGCCTTAGCAGGTGATCCATCAGGAGTAGTAGTACCTGCAGTAGCTGTGCTAGCACCGAATTTGATAGGATCGCTACCCTTCCAGGTGTTGTCGGCAGCACCTGAACTACCGAAGGAGCTGAACTTGAAGGAAGCACTAGGTGTGTCCGAGGTCTTCTCCTTGTCAGCATCGAAAGAGACACGTTCGAAAAGACTCTTGCCAGCTGCGGGCTTAGCAGGGGTTGCGTTGGTCAAAGCGGCGTGAACATCTTCATCCTCATCGGTGTCGCCATCATTGTCCTCATCATCATCAGGTTTGGTGCCAGAAAGGTTGCCAAAGATATTGGAGGAAGAAGAGGTGTTTGAGGGCGCGCCGCTAAAGGAGAAGACAGCCGATGTTGAGCTGCTAGGCTTCTTCGAAGTGTCGAAGCTGAATTTAGTAGCCTGGCTGGCAGCCAAAAGCTCAGCCTTCTTCTGGGCCTGCTTCTCGGCATCCTTTCTCTCCCACTCCTCCTCATCCTCGTCAGAATCCATGTCCTCTTCCTTGCGCTTTTCACGTTCCTTGGCCTCCTGTTCAGCAGCCTTTTGACCGAATGCGCCGAGGAAGCTAGGGGCGGCAGTGGAAGACCCACCGCCGAACTTGGGAATCTGGAAGCCAGGTGTAGTCGCAGTTGAAGAAGTGGAGCCGCCACCAAACTTAGGAATCTGGAAAGGCGATGGTGCAGAGGTAGCATTGTTGGATGATGGCAATGCTTGAGCTGCAGCGGGAGGAACAAAGCTAGTCTTCTGAGTGCTCGGTGCAGGGGTAGCAGAGACGTTGCGAGCAATAGCGCCGAAGGGGTTGGACTTGACTTGCGGAGCAGTAGCGGGAGGGGCGGGGGTCTTGTCTGCGGAAGCTGCGAACACATTGGTCGCCTTAGGAGTCTCGGGCTTGTCTGGCGAGTCCAGGATGTCGCTGAACAGAGAAGCAGTCTGGGATAGAGGTCTGCCAGGTGACGCAGAATTGATGGTGGACTGAGTGAATGTGGGCTTGCTGGGGGTAGATGCCTGCTTGGCACGCTTACTGTGGTCGTCTTCCTTTGTGACTTCCTCGTCAGCGACACGCTTCTCGCCACGAGTGTTCGCAGCCAATGGAGCAGTAATCAACTTGGGCTCGCTTGAACTGGCGATGGCTGTTGTGGAAGGTGCATCACTGTTCTCAGAACGAATCTCTGCGGCTTGCTCGAGATACAAACGCATGACAGCGCTCCAATCCATCGAAGCATTGGCGGATGCGAGATAAGTGCGCAGAGACTCGTTCAGTTGCTTGAGCAAAGCAGACTCCATCTCGGTAGGTGGGAGTTGAGGAGAAGCCGGAGGAGTAGCGACACCCGAGGTAATAGGTGCTGAGAGAGCATTGCTTGCACGAGGCTCGGACTTGCCAGAAGAAGTAGAAGCTTGTGCGCTGACAGACGATCCGAAGCTGAAAGAAGGTGTTGGTGCGCTTGGCTGAGGAGGAGCAGAGGTAGAAGCGCCGAAGCCCTTGAAGGCAGATTCCGCGGGCTTCTGCTGAGCGGGCGCGGTGCTGAACATAGAATTGCCTAGGCCGGCATTCTGAGACTTAGGCGATTCCAAGGCGGGTGCAGGGGTAGTCTTGAACGGCGATGAAGCAGCAGGAGCCGTAGACTGACCAAAGCTGAAGGAAGGCTTAGAGGGAGCAGACGACTCTTGAGAAGAAGTACCGTTCAAGCTGGGGTATGACACTTCCTCAGCAGGCTTGGAAGCGGCAGGTGCACCGAAAGAGAAAGATGGGGAGGGAAGCTTCTTCTCAGCTGGCTTAGGAGATGGAGGAGCAGCAGGTGTTGTGGCAGCGCCGAAATTGAAAGCGGTTGCTGGCGGTTTGGGTGCCGCTTCATCCTTTTTCTCAGCAGCTGCACCGAAGTTAAAGGCAGGAGCTGGAGAAGCTGGTGCAGCTGTGGAAGCGCCGAAGCTGAACGAAGTCGAAGGTGCGGGTGCGGGCGAAGCGGCAGGGCTTCCAAAGCTGAAGGCTGATGATGGAGCCTTTGCAGGTGTCTCGTCCTTCTTGGTAGCACCAAAGCCGCCGAAGGAGGATGTAGTGGATGTAGTGTCGTCCTTCTTGGTAGGCTCAGCGGTGCTACCAAACTTGAAGCCAGACGTAGGTGCAGGGGATGCCGGAGCAGGTGTTGCGCCAAAACCTTTGAAGGGCGATGACTGGGACTCGGGCTGGCTTGGTGGGGGAGTAGGAGTGGTGGATGCACCGAAGTTGAACGATGTCGAGGCAGCGGGCGCGGGTGCGGTGGACGAGAATGAGAAGGAAGACTTGGGAGCTTCGGGTTGTGTCTGGAACGGCATCATGTTAGCAAAAGGCTGAGTCGAGGTTGGCTGTTGCGATTGTATGCTCGAGTTGTGGTAGAGGGTTACATCGAGCATGTCATGTTGAGTGGCGTGCTCGATGCTGGGGTGCTTTACGAAGGGGGCCTGACCACCTTCAACACTGTTGAATGGTTGGAATGGCGAGGCGTACGCGAAGGCATCGGGATTGAAAGATTCTGCTACGGGTGGTATGAAGCTGAGCTCTCCAGCTTGCGACTGCTGCGACGAGGCGAAGTACTGGTATGAGTGAATCTGGTCCATGCCAGTCTTCTCCCTGTCCAAGCGTGACTGCAGAGCGGCGATGCCCGTCTGCCACGAGCTAGGCATATTCGCATCTGCTGCTGCCTCGGCAAGCTTTACCTCATCAATGGAGCCGTTGGTCATGAAGTGTTCCTCGCTGAAGCCAGGGAGGTGGGTGTAGGTCTGGGGCATATGCGAGGCAAACAAAGGAGCGTCATGGGAATCGGCAGGTCCAATGGACCTGGTGTAACGAGACAGATCGAAAGAAGCAATCGATGTCAAACTCACTGTATCGGGCTTGTTGCGCACAAAGTCGAGCAATTTCCTTTGCACTGCAGGTGGGAGTGTTGAAAGGTTGAGACCGGCAAGACTGGCGTCCTGTACACGAGTGAGCGAACAAAAATCGTGTCGGATGATAACAGATGATGATACCTTGTACTTGGGCTCGCTGTTGCGCACAATGTCGGCGAGCTGATCGAGCTTACCCTCCTGGCTCAGGCGAGGACCAGCTGATTCGATCTCTTGAATCTCAGCTGCACTGATAGGTTGTTCAGTGCTGCCAAACGAGGGGCCCGACATGCTGGAGAAGGGGTTGAAGGCAGGCGCGGGTGATGCAGGGGCTGAAGGTCCTGGTGAGGCAGGCGTGGAGCCGAATGTGAAGGAAGGAGCCTTGTTGGTGTCACCGGTTGGTTGCGAGGGCTTAGCAGGTGATGCACCGAAGCTGAAGGATGTGCCAGAGGGAGTTGATGCACCAAAGTTGAAGCTGGAAGCTTGAGGTGGGGCAAAGGCAGAAGCGGTAGAAGGCTGCGACTGGCCGAAGGAGAATGTACTATTGTTTGTAGGAGCGTTCGGCGGGAAGCTCTGTGAAGTGGACATGGAGCCGAAGGGGTTGCTCTGAGGTTGGGCGGTCGTCTGGCCAAAGTTGAAGCTGGCAGCAGCTGGTGGAGCAGGAGCGCTTTGTGCAAAAGGGTTGCTGTCGGCGCTGCCAAAGGGATTAGGAAAGCCGGGAGCAGGACTACCCTTGGATGGTGATGCAGATCTGGATGCGCCGGGACGTCCCTTAAGGGGTTTGATGCTACACAAACAAAGAGTCAGTTACTCTCGTTCGTTGGTCACTGTGTCACTTGTCGCATCTTCACTTACTTGCGCTTTGCCAACTGAGCTGCCGTAGCCTTGCGCGGTGGGTCCATAGCTGTATCGCGGGGATCCTCCATACCGCCGTATCTTTCTGATCCACCTTGTCCGTCTGCTACGCGTTTCGACATGGCTTTGTTCTGCCTGTGATGGCGATGTCTCGTGTTGTTTTCCGAATCAGCTTAGTGAAAGTCGTCCGGTCCGAGTTGCTGTCGCGTGTCGCAAATCGCGTCTTGTAGTCTTAGATGGACATGTGCCCAGTTGTGTATCTCTGTGTATGCGATATTGAGATGCACGTCGTCAAGGTGTTTCGATGATGCGCTTTGATCTTTGGTCTAGGTTGTTTTGAACTTTTGTCGCTGCTTGTTTCCTTGTCCAACCCTGCCGACATCCGACCCGCCAATCAGCGTCGTCATGGTTCTTTCCTCAAAGCTCCGACCACTTCTAAGTTACTTCCTCCCTCCTGCTTCCAGAGCTTCTAGAGTATTTAGAACACTCCGTTGCACGACACTCACAAGGCCACAGCGCACGGTCAACACCTTTCTCCTCGACATGCCTGTCAGATCTAGCCATAAAGATGCACAGTTGTATTGTAATCCAGGACAATGTCCAGTGGAGGGCGAAAAATTGGAGAGCTCGATGCATTTCGATTTCCTTCTCTGTATAACTTTTTGCTCAACTTGATCCTATTGATCTTGGCCCATCGTGGAAAACTGCCATATCGCAGCCCATCCTCTGATGTCTCTCTTGTTCTGTCATCTATCTTACATCCTAAATGAATCTTGTCCAAATAGTCGAAAGGGTTCCATGGATTTGGAGGTCGATCCAAGTACCACTCTCACTTCTTCTCCGTTATGTCTGTCCTTCAAGACAGGTCCATGTGCTGGTATAACTCCTCGTTGACCTCTCTCTCAGCCCTGGCAGCATCCCTAGCCTTCTTGTCGAGGTAAGGGGTCGACTTGTTTTCGTCATTCTCGGCCTACGAGATGAACGCATCGAAGTCGGCTTCAGTGGTGCGTTGGGTGAATTCCTCCTCGAACTTATCCATGGCTCTGTTGGCGAAGTCATTCCTGAACTGCTTATCTTCGAGGCTTTCCTGAGCGATGGTGTCTGCGATTTGATTCATGCCACCGCTGAACATTCCAGAGGCCGCATAGTGTTTGTTTATCGAGGGAGCCGAGTAGGTGTGGCCAGTCCTAGGACCCTTCTGACGAGCTGAACGAGCACGGAACATAGCCTTAAGATGAGCTTCCTGCAGAGGAGTGGGAGTTGACTCGAAGCCGAAGAGAGCCTTGTGACCAACATCCTGTCCATTGATCTGGGTGAGGTCGAGCTGATCAACACGATTCTCGCCAAGGTACCAGGTCTGTCCTTCGTTCTTGTTGATGCGAGCATCGTGCTGTGTCGAGTATTCGCGGGCGAGGCGAACACCCTCGATGCCGTGAGTAATGTCGATGATTTGCTGACCCATGCCCAAATGCTCGGCACCACCCACAGCGGATTTGGTAAAACAGGGCTTGCTGATCATGCCTTTCATGTACTTGTCCTCCACGAGACGAGTGAGAAGTTTGGTGTAAGGCACACGGATCAAGGTATCTCCTTCTCCCATCTTATACCAGAGTCCGTAACCGCGCATGCTAGGGAAGGGCAGCGACTCGTACGGAATGGGACGTTGGTAGTGGCCAGAAGCGTGCTGGGGGTCGGTGGTGTAAGCGAGACCTGTGATGTGGACACCACTGGGAGAAGTGGGCTCGCGCTCGAGATTATAGCTGACGTAGATGTGCTTCATCTCGATGACGTCCTTGCCAAAGCTGTTGTTGTGGACAGGCGAAGAGAAGCGGACGAGGTCGCCAGGGACAAAGAACTCGGCGCCCACATACAAGCCTTTGCAGTAGACACGAGCTTCCTTTCCGTTGGAGCTGAAGTGGTAGCGTCCGACAACAGAGATGGAGGACATGGCAGTCAAAGCATGGCGTATCGTAGGGTGGCATTCGCGGGAGTCGCTGACATCGGCGCCGTTCATAAGCTCCTGCCAGAGAGAGAAGGGACGCATGTTAAGGAGATGGACGATCTTGTAGCGAGTCGACCAGGGCTTGTCAGAGTTGCCGATTTCAGGCATGGGTTCAACGCGGAAGACATGCTCATCCGAGCCTTCGGTGTTCTGCTTCTGGGCCAAAAGGCCAGTAGTCAAGGTGTTCTTGCTCATTTGAGTGACGACTACGGCTTCCCAGACAGGCAAACCAACCCAGCCAAGCTTGGGGTCGTGGATCTTGTAGATGCCTGCGTTGGCATCGAATCTGATCAGCTGGTCGTCCTTGAGATTGCGCGCAACGAGGACGATCTCGCCAAGGCGAGGGTACCAGCGTGTGAGAGTTTCGAGCGAGTCGAGGTAGGCGGGGAGGTTTGCGAGGTCTTGTTCAGCCAGCCAGTCCATGGAGAGGGGCTCTGTTATAGCCACGTTCAAGTGCTGTCCCTGCTTGGCCTTACGTATGAGTCCATCGAAGACATTAGGGGTTCCGTCCTCATCCACGCCAGTGTTGACAAGGGGCTGGGTGTCGTCCACATCCATCATGGGAGAAGACGATGCCATGTCGTTGTTGTTGTTGTTAGTAGGTGTACTGGTCGGGATGGCTTGTTGAGTGGCCTTGGGTTTCTTGGGACGTGGCTTGCAAACTTCGCACTGGCACTCCTGAATGTTATTCAAGAGGATTGACACAACGTGATCGGCGAACGAAGCAATAGTGCGGAAGTGGCCCTTGGGGTTGCCGTACACGTAGTTATCGTATAGCTTTTGCCCGTTGGTGACTGTCGTACGATCTCTTGTATCAAGCGCGTAGTTAGGAGGTAGAGTGTTGAAGGAGACACCGGCAGGACCTGGACGAGGTTAATCAAATATCGAGCAAAGATCTTACCTCCCCATGCGCAGTAGTATACAATTGTATAGCTATCAGAATGCACGATACTCTCAGAGAACAAGATAGTGTCCACTGAGATGTGGCGACTTGTCAACTCTCTCTGGACACACCACTGCTTCCCGAAACAATTATGCATTTCTATAGCATATGATTCGCTCTCTTCTGCAGCGGGGAGATACTCGACTTACCAAAATTGTTCGGGTGAACGATGTCCTCGTCCTTGTTGACGTAGATGTTAAGCTTCTCCAGATAGGCCGGCAGGCGAGTGGAAGATCTATTGTGGCACTTCACAGCATCTCCATCAGAGATGTAGTTGTTCCAGTCGATAATGGTAGCCATGGTTGGCGGATAAAGTTCGGAGGTTCGGATTCGAGGCGCACGGACCTTTTTGACTGCCCGTGCGCGAGTGCCAAGACCAGGAAAGAGAGTGAAGATGGATGGCTCTGGCAGTGAAGACAAGTTCAAGATCCCTCACAGCAGCACAAAGCCACGTTGCGAGCACAGTGAACACAGTGTAAAGTCTCCGTGTGAACAATTTAAGGGTAGAGTGACCACGGATTCGAGATTAAGCGGGAGATAGGGAGTATGAACAATATGTATTTTGAGCACTTGATTGTGCTTTGGCAATGAATTTTCTTTCTGCAAAATGACTAATAGGAAATGGAGACATGAGAAGGAATTTTACCTAGCTTTCGTTGATGGTACTTTCAACATGAGATGGAGATAGGAAGTCAAGTTTCTGAGGATGATTGACGTTCGATTTTGGTGATATGCCAAGCTCGGGATTGGAATATCCTAGAGCGCCGAGCACATCTGTGAGGCACATGCGAGAAGGAGGTCGGTTCTACGTCGAGTGGTAGGCTCTCAAGGCACTCCTTATGTTGCGACAGAATGCGTGGATAGGCAGTGCGAGAGAAAATGAGTAGGGGATGCAGTGGCAGAAGGGGTTCTTGTACGGTTCGCAGGATTAGAAGCCAGGGAAGCACCGTGCGGATCTGAGAGCACATGACATCTTGGCTAATGGCCGACGACGAATCTTGTTGGACTCCTGATAGTTGCAGACAGTATTCTACACCTCCTTGTTCTCACCTGAGGTTATCATGGCTGGGTGCATTGTCGTGCGTCCCTCAGTTGACATCTATGAAAGTTGGCAGCAGTGCTGACTGACTTCAGCTGAAGGATTTTGCGTTCGATAGCCTGAAGAAGGTTTCGCGAAGCTGAGGGAATTAGGCTAGAGCGGTAGGTCACTGAACCAAACCCGTTGAATCCAAGACCCAGGCCAAATCTGGTCGGCGGCTCTTATTTGAACAGGATGGAACCCGTACTGCGGTGAGCTCTCGTGCGATAGGCGTCGGCTGGAGCCTGACCATTCATCAAGACATGCAGCAAATGATGCAACGGCTTTGTTAGAAGAAACGATATGGACGTCCTTCGTGGTGCCGCCTGGGCACCGCACCCTACCTCGGCGCTGCAGTCGCCGCCTCCTCGTCGCATTTCAACTCGCGCCGGCCAGCGACTCTCTGCCGTCATCGACGAGAGAGCATCGTCTCCTCAATCCATGTCGTCGCCATCGCCGAGACTTACCAGCCGATGGAGCGACTCAACTCATCTCGGGGGCCGAACCATTCCACGAACCAGTCATGATTCCATGCCACCGCCCTACGTCTTGCATCCTGGTGTAGAAGGGAACAAGCTTGTCGCCATCGGACCCGTTGTGCGCCAAAGAGGAGGATGCAAAAGGATCGGGTTTCTGGTGCTCGCCGCATTGGTCATCATTGGCCTTGGAATAGGTCTGGGTGTAGGCTTGACACGAGGCGGAGGAGGAAGCAATAATGGCCCGGCTGGAGCACATCCGGGAGAACCGGACTCATCACAGCCGGCATATCCTGTGGGCGAGTACAGTCTTGTGACGGCCTTGCGCGTGGTCCAAACCAACTGTACCTCAAACCCTGATACCTGGCGCTGCTTTCCAGGCCCTACTTTCGATCAGTCACCTGCTTCTTCTCTGGCCACCTTCAACTGGATCCTGACCAACACATCCGCCTTGTATGCCACCAATAGCAGTGGCATGACCACATCCGCCGAGGGTATAGCTGCGAACATGACCATTTCCGCCTCCAACAATCCATTCAGTATCGCCTTCAACGCGACTCCTTTGACTTTCATCAATGACACGTCTCCACGCTACACCTTTGCTGCAAACATCTCTCAGCAAATCATCCCAGCTTCGAACATCACCGCAGACAATAGAGCTACTGCCTGCTTCTTCAACCAGACTCAAGTCATTGGAACCCTCCATCTTGACAACACGTTTGCTCAACAATACACTTTTACTGGTAACAATGCAAGTTACACTCTCTGGCCGTACGCTGTCCAAGTTGAATTGGTCAGCCCAGGTGGTCAAGACACGCCAGCTTGCTATTACACGACCAATGGCGTTATCGGCGCGCAGATCACAGATGTGTTCACTGCTCAACCAGCTGAGGATCAATGCCTTTGCCAGTACCAAAACTACTTCTGAAAGCCATTCTCTCTATTTGATACCCTGGCGTGCTTTTATCTTATGTGTTAGTTCTTGTTCTCTTAGCGTAACCTATATGTCAGATTCACGAAACAACCTAATTCTTACCCGTCTCATGCTGCTTTCTGTCCCACACGAACGCTTCTCACGCGATAGCAGACCACGGTTCTTCCAAATGCGATTGACCGTTCTCATCTTGTGATCGTCACTTGGCCTTCGTCTACCACTCCTCAAAGTGGCATTTCACGACGCGGATCCCCGGCAGAGCAGAAATCCGGCGATCCCAGACCCTTCTCAAATCTGCAGGCACAAGCAGCTGCGCCATGCACGGCAGATGAAGAATGAGATCCTGGCAGACGATAGGGTTTCATACCCCGCCATGTGGACCCGGGGGGTGCGGGGTCGATGGAATCATCTCCTCGATTGCCCTGACCTTCTGTTCGGACATTTCTTTGTCGCGCCTGGGTTCGTTGAGGCGCACAAATATCTTGTCAAATTAGCGGTGTGCTGTAAGATGGGCTAGAGCGTACTCTTCTTCTCTGACTTAATTGATCTCTACAGTGGTGGCTTGGCAAACGGCCACTTGTTCACAAAAAGAGTGCGGAAGGATTCAGTTGGGTGTAGCCAAGCTCTTGACCCTTGAAAGTGACGACTCGGAGTGACAACTTTGATGGCCTGATACCGCGCTAGTGGTCTACCCTCGGTCCCATAGACCCGCAAGCTAGATGCGTCTTATCATCGCTGGTCAATTGACTATAAAGTCAGGCCGTTTCCTGACCTCTGGCACTAGCACACCTCTCTCTTTTCGAAACCCAATCCAGGACATCAGTGTTAATCATGTCGCCCGGCAAGACCGCAACCATTTCATTCGACGGCAACTTTGCCAACATCATCAATGGCGAAGCACGCACCAAGTCAGACAACTACCATCAGGGTGTGAACCCCGCAACTGGCGAGAAGCTCTGGAATGTGCCAATTGCTACCCAAGCAGATGTTGACGAGGCTGTCGCTTCGGCACAGAAGGCTTTCGAGTCATGGAGTCGCAAGCCTGTCGAAGAGCGCAAGGAGTTGATGAAAAATCTCCGCGACATCTGGACTGGCTATCAAGAAGAATTCACTACCCTGCTGTGCAAGGAAACCGGAAAGCCAAGACAATTTGCCGCCATGGAGGTTGGTGCCGTGGGTGCATTCATCGACCATCATATTTCTCTTAATATCCCTGAAGAGAGAGTCGAGGATGATGAGAAGATTATGACAACGAGATATATGCCTTTGGGTGTCGTGGGCGCCATCTGCCCCTGGAACGTATGTGATTGCTTCGGAATCTTGGCATGATAATCCTCAGTACTGACAGCTCGTTGATAGTTCCCTCTGGTTCTCTCTTTCGGCAAGATCTGTCCTGCTCTACTCACTGGTTGCACCATCATCGTCAAACCCTCGCCTTTCACTCCCTACACATCGCTGAAGGCCATTGAGCTGGCTCAGACCATTTTCCCACCTGGTGTCATTCAGGTCCTTGGTGGTGATGACAAGCTTGGTCCCATGTTCACCGAGCACCCTGGTATTGCAAAGATCAGTTTCACAGGCAGCACCGCTACCGGAAAGAAGATCATGGCTGCTTGCAGCAAGACCCTCAAGCGTGTTACCCTCGAGCTCGGCGGCAACGACGCCAGTATCGTCAGAGAAGATGTCGATATTGAGGCTACTGCTCCACAGCTTGTTATGGGCGCTTTCCAGAACAGTGGTCAAGTATGTTGGTACAGTTCTGATAAGACGCTTTGATGCTGACCTCGATCTCAGGTTTGCGTTGCTACTAAGCGTATCTACATCCACGAGAAGATCTACAGACCCATGGTCGACGCAATGGCCAAGGTCGCCGCCAGCCTTAAGGTCGGCACCCCCGACGAGAACGGTACCATGTTGGGCCCCATCCAGAACCAGATGCAATATGAGAAGGTCAAGACTTTCTTCCAAGACAGCAAGGCCAAGGGCTACAACTTCATTGCCGGTAGCGGCGAGGTTGAGAAGAAGGATGGCTTCTGGATTCAACCGGCCATTATCGACAATCCTCCTAACGACAGCAAGATTATCCAGGAGGAGCAGTTCGGTCTGATTCTTCCTGTTCAACCTTACTCTGACGAAGAAGAGGTCATCAACCGTGCCAACGATACCAACTCTGGTCTTGGTGCTTGCGTCTGGAGCAAGGATGAGAAGGCTGCCGAGCGTATTGCTCTTCGCCTACAGGCCGGCAGTGTCTGGATCAACTCGTTCGAGAAACCCACTCCTCAAGCGTAAGCCAATAACTGCCGTCTCGCGCTTCTGCAATTAACGTACTGACCGCATCTCTAGTATCTTCGGAGGTCACAAGGAAAGTGGTATCGGTGGTGAGTGGGGTACACAGGGTCTGCTGTCCTACTGCAATCCTCATGTTATCCACTTGTACAAGAGCAAGCTTTAAATTAGGAGTAACGACACAAGGAAAGTCACGATCTGGAAGGCTATTGAACAGCATTGAAACTGGTTCAAGAACATGAAATGGGCAACCAGATGGATATCCATATGAAAGGACAATGAAGGCAGCAATTTTATGACATGACAAACTCCATTACTAGACTGGACGTCGGCGTCTCTTGCACCGATCATTCTGACCAGCAAATCATCAAGTTCCGGCCTCCTGGATTCGATGCGAAACAGGTATTGGCTCAAGTCAGCCACATCCGACCGCAAAGTGAATCCTGCAGATAACGATACAGGCTGCCATTTCGAGCGGCGCTTCCAACCTCCGACATGACAACCAAACAGAACATTCTATCGTATGAATTCGTGCACCTATATCTGCGCTCATGTCATCGACTAGATGATATGAAATTGCTAGCTAAAGCCCTCAACTTCCTTGAAACTCCAAAAATCTCACTACTCACTACTGCACAACATGGCTGACAAAACATCCTTTCTTCAGGCCACCAAAACCCGCCGCTCGCTCTACTCTCTGAGCAAAGAGTCTCCTATCTCGAACGATCGTATTATTTCCATAGTCGAACACGCGATTCGTTATGCACCATCGCCATTCAATGCCCGCTCTTGCCGATGCATAATACTGTTTGGCGATGACCATGACAAGCTCTGGGAGATGGGTGCTGCAGCCATCCAGAGATGTATGCCGTTGGCTGTGGATATTCTGATTCCTAAAGTGCAAGGGTTTCGTGCTGCATATGGCACTGTATGTTGTTTGTCGATAGTCTTGTTGGTGTCGTCTCGCTGACTGAAGCCCTAGATCTTATTCTTCGAAGATGTAGCATCAGTCAAGGAGCTTAGTCCTCGATTTGCAAAGATGTCTGAAGAGAATCCTGAATGTGTGTTGCTTTCAGATTGGCAAAGACAAGTCGAAGATGCTAATACATTCTTACAGGGTACGATCACAGTAGCGGAATGCATCAATACGTCGGTGAGTGATTCCTCCTTATCGTGGTCTCAAGACTTGCTGTCTAATCTGGGCATCGCAGTTTGGACAGCCCTCGAAGCCGAAGGTCTTGGTTGCAACCTTCAGCACTACCAGGGCATGATGCACGAAGAGATGTACACACAGTGGAACATCCCGGCGACCTGGCAAGCAAAAGCTCAACTTGTCTTTGGAAAACCGTTGTCAGGTCCTTTGGTGGATAAGGAGAAGACCTTCCGAGATATTGAAGACTGTATCAAGGTTTATGGTCAATAGTTCATACCATCTAAAGAATGGGACTTCGACGTTGCAGTGATTCCCATTAATGATCCTGAATATTACTTTGATCACATATTGCGAGCACAAAACGGCGAGGTCAGTCGCTCTCGCACAACAAAACCAGATAAAGTAGCCTTATGTATTGACAAAACAATCGTGAGCCTTTAAATTTGAAATGAAGAACAAGGGTCCTGTTTGGTCTGGAACTGGTCACAGGACGGGACGATCTCCCGACAACCGGCAGAGGCGAGCACGGGGAAGGCAAAAGCCAGACGCGAATCATTACCCCTTCAGTTAAATCTCTCACCTAATTGTTGGAGAGGGCTTTTCTTCGACAAAACAAACCACTCATGACCCGCACATGCAGAAACGTGGTTGGGTGAGCACGCAACTCATCTTGGTTGATCGCAATTCTTGAGGTTCGTTTCTGCACACATGATTGAATGATCATCCGTCAGGCCAACATTTTTCTTTCTGTAAACATGGCGTTTCAGGTCGTACATGACGTTTTAATGACTCGACTAGTCACAGTCAAACCTCGAGCATGTTTGCAACCGTATGGTCGAGATTCTCTTTTATTCCCAAGTCCTGACTCTTCAAAGTTCTGCTTAACCAACCCTCTTCTATAATAATTACGAGATTTCGCATCAGGCGGCACCACCCCTTAAACGTTTGCCCGTCCTTTTCTGTTTACCCTCAAAACGGAGCCTTTCCTGTGACCCGGCTTGGAGATTTGTTTATTGCGCCTTGAGGCGGGCCATTTATAGCCTCTGGTGGCCTTCGGAGTATTTCTTGTCCCTTTATCTTCACTTGACCCTGCATTATCGACTGTAAACGCAGGTGCAGCAAAACGGTCTTCATTATGGATATCATGTCATCCATCACACAGGACAAATGTAGGAAGATGTCTGAGCCTTCCACAGGACAGTTTGCCATATCATGGTGAGTTTTCGAGTGCATCTACTTCTCGCGCATAACAAACATCTACATCTTTTCGCTTCAATCTCTTGGATGCGCAACCACTGACATAAAGATCTTTCGAATAGCGCACTCCTAGGATGGCTCTTGGTTTCCTACATTCCCCAGTTCGCGCGTATCATTGGTCGCAAGTCGGCTGAAGGTCTCTCGACTCTGTACATTCTTCTCGGCTCTCTTTCTGGAACATGTGCTGTGGCCAATATCATGGTCTTGCCTTCAAGTCAAACGGATATTGCTTGCTGTAGACATTACACGACCTTTGGATGTATCTCTCGTCTGCTCGGTATTTTCCAGGTCGTCAGTGGTGTTGCTTTGTTTTGGTGCATGTAAGTCTTCTACAATTTATTTTCCCTCGGAGAAAGAAGGTTCTCAACAAGTCCTGCAAGGATGGCACTGATCAATCACACAGCATGTTCCTCTACGTCTACTTCTCCGAAGAAGAAGCAGATGCCGAGCTTCACGGTCGTCGCCGCTCTCTATCTTCTCCAGACCGCACTTTCCGTCGTGCCCGCCGCGCTATCCGTCTCTTGATTATTGTGGTTGCTTTTGCATTCGCTATCATGCTCATCAGTGCTATCATTCTGAATCGTTTCCCTTGGTATTCCCAGGAATGGGCTAATGTGTTGGGAATTGCTGTTGCTTGCTTTGCTTGTGTGCAGTGGGTGCCCCAGGTGTGGACCACTATTCATCTCGGCCATCTTGGAAGTTTGAGTCTGGCTAGTATTTGCATGGGTGCGCCTGTGAGTTTTCTGCCTATCTAGTTCTGGTCAAGTGGGGACTTTGGAAGGCTGACTCGTTACTCGCAGTACACATGGATTTTCGGCATCAACATGATCATCCGCCTCGGCTTGTCTGGCTGGTCCGTCTGGATCGTCTACGTACTAGTCGGAATCATGCAACTTACCCTCATCATCACCGCCATCATCTACATGATCCGCGATAACCGTAAAGCACGTCGTGCAGATGCTACTTCTGCGACTGCTTCTTCTTCTACCAGAAGAGATGTTTCCGAGTCCCCTAGTACAAGGGCGCTGAGACCTCAATTGCAGGCTTGGAATAGCTTTGCTGCTAACACCAATGCGGATGTTGAGGGCGATAGTGAGAGGACGCCGTTGCTTGCTGCTAGGAATAAACATGTTGAGGAGACTGCTAGTCCGAGACGTGTTGGGTAATTTCTTTTGACGCTGGAGCGATTGGAAGAGTGTGCTGGTAAGAACAAGTCTACATTACAGAGACTTAGACTTTTGGGGTTGGTTGGTATTCGAAGGGTTTTGGTATCGAGTTCACATACACAGGAGTCATGGGAGCATAAACAAGAGGCGCTCTGGGGAAGTGCTTGTATAACATGATGGTAATGATCACTTTCATTTATTTTCCTTTCCTCAGCATCCCGGGACTCGGGTCGGCAAGCTTGGCTCATCGTGGCCGTATGATGGTAAAAGCAGTATCTGTAATACATACAATTCAAAGTACCGCCAATTCATGAGCCGGCACAGTCTTATTCCTTGATCTTCCTTTCTGCGAACCTCACATCTCCTACTGCTGTCACTGTTGGCGCTGCCACTATTCGTGACTGCTCTGGTACAATCTAGTGCCATATTCACTCCAAATGTTGCCTCAAGCTTTGCTTCAGATTTGGCATTGATCCTGTTAATTTTGTTTGGGTACCGCCAGCATTGCCCATTGTGGAGAAACTCGATGTGGAAACAGAGCTTGCAAATAATTGGCCTCACTTCCGATGGTCGCGAGTTGATGTCGCACTCTTCCAAATCATTAGCCATGCGTGGCTGGATGTTTACATTCGGAAAGGCAAGAGCGAGCTGGTAATGAAGTATGGTGACTGGCGTCGGGCTCGTGATACATCGCTCTGTGATACGTGGGCTCCTCCTTCCTGTGTCTGTATATCTGACAACATTTTGGAGGAGAGAGACGCAGCTCACTGTCCAGCGGCGGAGTGTAGACCATGAAGAGCCATGCGCAGATCCTCTTCCATCGAAAGCAATGATCCATGAAGGCTGCACATGATAAAGCTGCTGCTTGATGATATGTGATATTGCCAAGTTTTTGAACAATTTCTGATAGCACGGCGAGGGCTAGAACTTTGTCACCAAGGACAGGAAATCTCAATCGAGTCGTCCAGGGTATAGATCCTCAGTTGATGACCTTCTTGAAGTGACAATGGCGGGTGGGTGCGAGATGTGTTCAGCAATCAAACTCGGTTTCGGCAAAGGTTCAGTCTGCGAGAACGATACAGCGGCTTCAAAGTCGCGATGTCTCTTCTGTGCTTCTGTTTGTGCTGACGAAAAGGGGTTACCAGTCGCCCATATACTGCCCCATAAACTATGGCGTTTCGCAGTGCTGTTTGTGGTGTTTGAAGGAAGAGTTGTCAGTGTAGGTGGTGAAGCAGAAGAAATACCCGTTAACCACATGCCATGACCTTGATACGTCATTGTGTTCTTGGTGCCAGAGCTGTCGGATCCAGTCTGCAAATCGTAGACACCTTGGCGAGCAGTGGCTATTTTGACCAGTTTCGACAATACACCAAATTCTAGCTTCAACTTGATGCTGTAGCACATTCCCTTAAGTGTGACTTCGATCTGGTAGAGACCGAGGTACTCGACAGCGAGGAGTGCAACGTCCAGAACGATGATTGCGATGTTGATGGCGCCGAGCTCCCACATGATCTTCCTGAAACGACCATCATCGATCACTTTCAGAACGCGGCGGACTTCGACGAGGTATATAAAGGATATGATGAGCTCTTGTAGCGAGAACGCCGTCATCTGGATCTTTTCCATGACCGAGTATCCAAAGGTGAACAGGTAGTATTTGCTGGAATTAGATCCAAGAGACAGGACGTTCGTCGGAACCGTAAGGACAATAGCGTTGATGATTATCATGTAGAGTATGCCTCGGAGTAACTTCCGATTTTGTGTGATGCAATGCAGACGCGAGTACAGGACCAGACTCGATCCTGGCACCATAACGACCCAACCGATACTCGACAGTATAATCATGCCCATGGCATCTGCCTCTCCCACCTGTTTCAACCATGCGCCGACCTGGTATGGGATGATGGAGATAGCGGTGATGAGCAGCGACCAGAAGTAGAGTCCAGAGTAGCGCTTGAAAACGACCAGAACTAGTATGATGATCTCAGCGGCATTGTACCAAGCGATGGCGGTGAACGCAATCATTGCTCGGATAATGATGGCATTTTCGCCTTTGTAGCCGCCTGTAATGCCATTTTTCGCGTCGGTGATTCCGTCAGGCATGTCGAGTCGGGTGATTCAGCCTGAGACTTCGAGGAATGATAAGTTATACTCGTCAGATAGTGCTCGGTGTATCTAGGGCATGGTCGCACTGGTAGACAGCCTGGAGACGGCGTCTTACCAGGAGAAGAGATGAACGCGGTGAGTAGGGATATGGAAGAAAGGAGAAGTCATCCATGACTGAGGGTGACAACAGCCTTGAATCCTTCGTATGCAACGTCTTCGGAGGTCAAGGCCAGATCGGCGCGTGAGCATGTTCAACAGGGTTGGCGGCTTGACGGAGCGCCATGCACGTCACACTTTGCGGGGCTCCAACAGTCCATAACGCCTGCCACTACAGACCGCTTAACGTTTTGCAGGGCTGACCTTTCGGCTATAAGGCATTCGACAATTCTTCCGAGGGATAGCATGGACTATTTCCGAGCTGTGAAGATGCTCAATTGTGAGACAGGTCAATTGAGATTGACGAAGAGCTACCACGACATATTCCGCGGGCTTTGTTTCCGGCGGAATGATGAACGCGTAATGTACTTTTGCGCATACAGCAGGCTTTTGCGTACAAGGAGTCAAGCGCCGGAGGTCGTGGACTAGCAAACAGCCTGTAGGGCAATATTTTAGCCCGCTTGTATGGTACGATCAAAGCCTAGAGGTCATAGTACCCGTACCGCGTTGAAGTATCTGCAGAGCGCCGGAGGATGTCTCATCTACAATTTCGGCGGCAGATTTGGCTCCCTTGATCAGCCCGACACCTGTACCAGCGTATGTCACCATTCTCCCGTGGTCACCCCAGATCTGATCGCCTCTCTTCAACTCCTCTTTGTACAAGCGAACATTCTCAGCATCAGATAAACCTGCTTCCTCGTCCAAATGTCCTTTGTTGACGACAGCTCTTCCATCGTAATGTTCCGGCCATCCGACTGTCTCTTTGAGACGGTCGCAAAGAGTTGATCGCTTGGTAGTGGTACCACCATCTTTGACACGGATAATTTCGTTCTGCCAACCTTTCGCGATACCAGCTTCTTTTGCAGCGAGGAACCTCGTCCCCATGACCACGCCGTCGGCACCCAAAGTAAGTGCAGCAGCCGCACCTCGAGACTCCACAATCCCGCCAGCCGCCAGTACTGGCACATGCGGAAATCCGCCAGCTTTGAGTGCATCCTTGGTCTCCGGTAACAGTGATATGATGCTGGCAGACTGGCGAAGACCATGACCACCTGCGTCTGTTCCCTGCACGACAATGACATCGGGATGAGCTAGTCGCGTTACCTCGATTGCCTCAGATACCGTTCCGACTTGAATCCAGACCTGCGTTCTTCCTCCACTCACACTTCGAATCTCTTGAGCCCATGGTGTGAAGTCTGCTAGCTGCTTTGGAGCAAATAGCCAGATAGCAGCAACGCAGTGTTTCCGGAATATTGGCGACATGGCATCAAGATCACAACCCCAGTTTTGGAATCCGACACCGATGGGCAATATGTCCTCTCGAAAGTGCGACTTAGCAGGAATAATGGCAGCCGTCCTTGACAATAACTCATCAAGCTCAGCAGGCTTGGTGCCGCCTGCTAGAAAACCTATACCACCAGCTTGGCTGACTGAAGCTGCAAGGGCGGGAGTAGCAGCGTTTAGCATTGGCGCTGATACAATGAGCGGAAGCTTGATCCATGGATAGGTCTTTTTCAACAACGCAGCCATTTCGAGATGTGGTGTAGCTGGGTCGGGGTCTGAGTTTCGTTGAAGATGGCTTAAAAAAGCGGGATCCGACTTCTTATAACAAGATAGTTCCTGACGGTCCGCATCACCCGCTCTTCCCGATTGGTCGCACCGTCCTAAAAGCCTTGTGCCCAGTCACCAGGTATACTCCACTCACTGCTGCCATTCAGGAAACGATCGATATCGAAGGTCTGAAGATCGGGCATCTCTGGCAAGGTTTCAAGCCAAGTGTTGCCCCAGTCATTGATAGTCTGAGGCTGCGATGGGAATTGCTGGTCTAGTACACCTGACGGTGAGTACGTTGAGACAATTTCCGAGAGTGTCTTGAGATCAGCTTCTTTGCGCTTCCTATGCAAATGTATGAGTAAGCAAGCTGTACTGAGCGCTTCCTTTGCAGCATCAGTCGGATAAACGTGGCGGATATTGTTTAGTGTCTTGACACCATCATTCAGTTGGGCGATTGCCGCTGGTGTATCCAATGCCAGCAAGATGCAGATAATCTGGAAGGGGACGTTGACCACATGATGCCAGGGGGCGCAGTCGTCTAACAAATCCTGAGCAGCTTGAATGCCTTTCGCAGTGACTGTCAATACCTGACTAAGAAGGTTACCTTGGAAGTGGAAGTTGAGGGTTCTTAAGCGGCGGCATAGTAGCAAGGTGAGATTACATTGAGCAAGGATTGATGGTGGTGCAGAGTGATGCCGCTCAACAATGGTCGCAAGAGAATTCTTGAGGTCCTCCACATCAACGCTCTTGTCAGGGTTGAGGTTTTCGGCATGAGGCAAAAGTTCAAGAAGTTCAGTGGTATAACCTCCTTCTCTAGGAGCAGGCAAATCAAAATCGAGTGTCTGCAGATGTACTCTTGCACGCCCAATATCGAATGACATCCAGATGTTGAGATGTTGGGCAACACCAAGAATTCGTTTCCTGATCTCTGGTGTCAACGGCTGTCCTGACTCGTCGGTGCTCCAGTTCAAGATGTGAGTCGAATGTATGCCAGCTGCTTCGAGTGTATGCATCAGCATGCAGCTGGCCATCCACGCGGCATGCGCTGAGGCAGTCATTCGCATATAAGCTACCCGCAGTACCCATGCAGTGACGATATCCAGGGATGGATGCACCGAAATCGAGGCCTCAAGGATTCTTTTCGCAGTCTCGACAAGGTCTAGTTCGGCATCTACCACGTTCCTACGAGAGAAAAGAAGTCCCAAAGCCGCAATACCACATAAGACTGCCTCGAATGAGTCGGTCTCTGTGTTGTCGTTCGTCCAGTATGCTCGCATACGTCGTTCCAGTGAGCGACGATCTATGAAGCCATAGCAAGGGTCAACTTTCAAGAAATAAATGTTAACAAGCTCTTCTACCTCAGACCAGGACAGAATCTGGGTTATAGAACGCGAATTATGGGTTGATTCCCGTGGCCCGAGAACTCGTGAGCCTAGAAAAACGTTCCAAGCGAACAATCTTAGACGCGGCGCATTTGCAGGATCAATACCCAGAGCCATTTTCCTGACAAAGGCAGAACCAGAGTTGGCTTCTAGCGACTGTATCCGAGATTGAGCATCCTGGTCCGTGGGTGTGGGAGGAGTGTGTTCTGCTGCAGCTAAGGTATCGGGTATTGCGGCGGACTTTCTCTTGCGAGATGATTGTGGATAGTGGCACTCATAAGCATATCGAACACAAGTGCCGCATGGAAAAGCTCCATCGCACTTCCTCTTACGTTCTCGGCAGGGCTCACAAGCGACGCGTGAGCGTAATCTGTTATGTTGCGGTGTTGACGCAGACATAAAGGATTGACCGCTCGTGAATTGTAAGAGCTTCTGGTTTCCAATTTCTCCGCCAGACGAAAAGAACAGTCCTGATGGTTTCGAGCTGAGTCACCTACTCTTCTGCTATCTTCATGGTTGTTGCATGAATTTTGCGGAAAGCAATGGTCAGTCATAAGAATTACCCCGCTCCATCCGCAATAGCCGTATTTGTCCGAAGTTCAGGCGAGACAGCTCTTCTACTCTCCCCGTCTTTGGTCCGGGAAGGCCAGGACCACCTCTGCCTCTTTGTATTGTTAAAGGTCTGTCGGTTTCGCTCCACCACCATATCTGAAGTGCTGAGCGAAGTGCTTGTCACAATCGGTCTCGGTTGTGCTTATCGTGGCCGACCGATCAAGAGGCTTGGCTGCAGCCGCAGACCCATATCGTTTCATCCATGCGAACGCCATGCCCAGAAACTTGCTCAATGTCCCTCGAAACGTGCAGTTCGTTCCCACGAGCACGCTCAGCCCCATGCATCTGATCCATGTGGCCCTATCGAAGAGCATCCAAGTGATTTGATACCGCAATGGCGAAAACGGGCTTTCTCATCAATTTGCTCAAACCTTCTCTCAGCATGCAATCCATCGATGTCCGGTTCGGGAGGCTTAGGCGTGATGCCGGGGTCAATCCTGGGTGACTGGTACCATACAAGAACTATGATCCCCCACGTGGAGTGCTCATCTGCTAGTGACTCGACTCATCACAATGAAAACCGCTGTCACCTTCGGATCTAGTCTGCCTATCCTTCTCGCTGGTTTTGTTTCTGCCGAGACACAGTATGGAGTTCTTGGGTTCGGCATCCCGATGTATCAGCCATTGTGCTGTTACTCTTGTCACGATGCACTGTCTACTCTCTATTTGAAATGCACAACTTTCTCCTATGATATGGACATGCATCACAGCGGCATGGACATGAAGTTGATCAAACGTATGGACATGGGTGGAGAGTCTATGGCAACCACAAGTGATGCTTGCTATGCCAGCGATCAGGCCTGGCTTGAGACTTTCTCCTATTGTGTTCACGAAAAGTGTGCGCAGGACAGCGTCCACGAAAGCGATCAGGGCCAATGCTTCTCCAGATTGGCTGCGAACGGACTGCTCGTACCAACGTTGCAGGCTTCTTTGCCATCAAATGCACCCATCATCCATCTCGGAGCAGAAGCCATTTGGCTGAACTCGACAAGCCTTGTCAATGAACACGCTTACCTCTCCAATTATGTAACGATGAAGGAGTTCGTCTTGTCTGAGCACAGACACACTCGCTACGCGTAAGTAAACAAATGAGTCCCCGCTTGAATGGTATTGACCTCCGGTCAGGCTCATCAGTATGCTCTTCGTTGTAGGCATCTGTGTCGTCTCAGGGATCTGGAAAACGCAAATCACTACCAGATTCAGGTATTGCAGCTTGCCGCTCAAAATCAGCCAATATTTGCTCGTTCCTGCCACATTCAATTCTCGACACCTAGAGCCGTTGCCTCATGGAGTTGGTACGTCGATTCATTGACAGGATAAGGCATGAAAAAATGCTGACCACCTCTCCTCTTTCAGGTTACCCACCCAAGCGCGCCCTATCGTTATTCCTTGCCTCCTACATTATTCTCAATATGATATTCTCTGCGATATTTTTCAATCATGTTACACCAAATGCCTGGTATACCGATCGCCGCCACGAAATCGCTGCATACGTCTCGAATCGCACCGGTGTTCTCAGCTTTGCGAACCTTGCTCTCGCGATCCTCTTCTCGGGTCGTAACAATCTCCTTCTTTTCATCACTGGTTGGAGTCAGAGCACAATGCTAGCCATTCATCGTTGGGCGTCTCGAGTCGCGACCGTGCAGGCGGTCGTGCATTCAATCATCTATACCATCACCTACTTCTGGACTGGTGGATCAGCTGCATATCGAACGGAAGTAGCTATGCCATACTACTGGTGGGGCATCATTGCCACAATTGTACTGTGTCTTGCTGTATGCTTCGCGGTACTTCCCATAAGGATCCGGTCTTACGAGATTTTCTTGGTTACACACATAGCCTTCGCTATACTTGCGCTGGTCGGCTGTTGGTATCACATCGATCTGCGCTTCGGCAACAAATGGGGCTACAAGGTCTGGTTGTACATCGCATACGCTTTCTGGGCTTTCGACCGACTAATGCGCTTTTCCCGCCTTGTGTACTTCAACTATTCTGGCAGCCCCATCGCAGTGATCAAGCAAATTCCGCATACTGATGTATTGCAAATGACCATGTACCCAAAGAAGGCATGGACAGTTGGGCCTGGTCAGCATTCTTTCTTGTATATACCGCTTCTTGGCAAGCCTTGGGAAAATCATCCTTTCACTGTCGCATCCTGGAGTTTCCCTAAACCTGCCCGCAACGCTCCGCTCATGGCAGCAGAGGCGGTTGTTTTTAAGGAAGCAGAGATGCACAATGTGGAGATTGATGAGTCTTCTGAGTCGCGACACAGCGGCGAGCTGCACCACCGTGACCAAGTAGTATGTTTGATGCGAGCCAGAAAAGGGATGACCGCCTCACTGCTCGAAAAGCTGCGACGATCGGGAGCAAGTTCGCTGCCCATATCCATCCTCACCGAAGGGCTGTATGGCGGACATCGTACTACGCTGCTGCCCTTGAAAACTGCAGACACTATCCTGTGTGTAGCTGGAGGCATTGGCATTACCAACTGCATGAGCTTCCTACAGCAGTACGTCAACGAGTCTCGATCCACCGAACTTGCTTCAAAGCCTTTGATGAGTCGCGCAACGAGCTTCGTTCTTGCTTGGTCAGCCAGGGAGGAGTCACTCATGCAGCATGTTGCAACTTCTCTTTTGCCTAATCCCACGGTAGAGCCGCAGAGCAAGCAACTTGAGTACCGGTTTTGGTGTACTGGCGAGCAAGGTAGTCAAGACAAGGGACTTGAGCAAGGCACCGATCTGCAAAGAGGAAGGATGAATGTCGAACAGGTTGTGAGATCTGTGGCAGAGAAAGGGAGAAGAGTCGTGGTTGTGGTTTGTGCGCCTGGAGCCATGTCAGACGAGGTCAGAGAAGCTGTGGTTGGATGTTTGAGAGATGGTATGCCGGTCGAATTGATTGAAGAGGCTTTTGCATGGTAAGTTGTTCTTCAACTGCATCGAACCGTGAGCCATCTCGTGGTCTACGATCACTTTTCTCTACCCATCACATGCGCATCTTGAAGTACAACATGGAAAGTTTGATGTTTAGGCTCTTGCCGAATCATTGTCATATCGCTGTTCTAGCAGCACTGTGGTCATCTAGAGCTATCCGCGAATCAAGCTCTACCAGCCATCACGTCTTCCCTGCTGCTCACCCTCATCATACGAATTCTGCATACCCTGGTTGAAGCGATCCACATCCTGCTCAGCATCATCATATCTATTCTTGACTCCCTGTCCAAAACGATCCACATCCTGTTCAGCATCATTATATCTGTTCTGAACATCCTGTTCAGCACGTCTACCCTCATTCTCCGCACCGCCAATCTTTTCGCCAATCCAGTTTGCGGCACCGCGAAGGCCGGCACCGATATCTGAGGGAATGTTCTCGACACTGTTGACTGTGTTGTTGAAGCCTTGTTCGGCGGAGCGAGCTAGGTTCTCAGGGGCGTTTTCGACGGCTTGTTCGTCGCGGCGGAAGGAGTCGCCGATGCGGGACTCTTCGCGGTCCCAGGCTTGGTCGGCGCGGTCGTAGGTACCCTCTGTGCGATACGATACTTCAGTAATGGTGTCTTTGAAATGGTCAAAGATGGGGGTCAGCAACGAACCAGCTCTGCCTACGGTCTCGCCGGCGAAGCGAGCGGCATTCTCATCGTAGTCGTTGTTGTTGTTGTAGTCAGACATGTTGATTGTGTGACTTCAAAAAGTGGCTCTTGTTGTATTGACTGGGTTGATGGTTCTAAGGGGAAGAAGGGAAATGTGAGATCGAGCTAGCAGACAGCTGTCCTTCCTTTTATACTGATGATCATTGGCGTCAAACAAGTTGGTCAGTGTATCACTATGGAGGGCAATGACGTGACCGAAAACCAAGGGGTTGGTGAGCTTGACGCTGGCAAGCTTCTGTCACTATTTTAAGGGTTTATGGCGGGGTCAATCAACAACTTGAAACACTGGTCTGGAGTCTGGACCCTGCATTTGCTTGTGAATCTTGTGCATTGTCACATGTATGAACAGAATTTATGCTAAATGTGTATCATAATATGCCAGCACAATCCAGACTCATCCTTTATGCAGTAACTTGCGTCGTACTCTTGCTACCACCTCCATCACTAGCAACAGTGATACCGTTTGCTGGCTTCTTGGTCTTGGTCAGACTGATACTGTACTTGCCATTGCCGTTATAAGTCATTGCAGTAGCTGTCCCAGTTGCCGTGCTGGTCAGATACAACTTCAGGTTTGCATTGTAGCCAACAATATTGGTGCTCGCAGTTACTGTGACCTGGCCACCGCCTGAGGAGTTGTATGTGTAGCTGTCAATCGTGACAACATCCTTCACTGCAGGATCGCTGACAACCGTGACATTTGCGTTTCCACTTGTACCTGCTGCAGCACTGCTCGCTTTGATGTTGAAGATGTACGTGGCTTTTGCTGTACCGGACGGAGCAGTGAGAGACGGACTTGCAGCAGTGTTGCTGGAGAGTGTGACAGTCGGCCCACTGACCTGTGTCCAGCTGTATGTGAGATCGTTGGCGCCAAAGTCGGCCGAATTGGTTACGTTGAAGCCAAGCTTGACTACAACACCAGGGCGAGTTGTCTGAGTGCCTCCGACGACCACAGTGGGTGTGCTTGCTGCAGCCGAACTAGAGCTACTTGGAGTCGATGTAGCGGAAGCAGAGCCATCACTCGAAGCTGATGCAGTACTAGCAACAACAGTAGACGAAGCAGACCCAGTACCAGAAGCGGCGGTCGAAGCACTAGAAGCAGGAGGAGAGTAGGGGGCGCAGCTCTTCGTAGCAGGAGCGCTAGCACCTGGCCAAGGATTGAGCTGACCGAGAAGATTGCCTTGGCTGTCGTATCCCAGACCTTGTGCAAGGAAGGGAAAGTTGCTGAAGTCGTTCACAGGCGGAACAATACCAGGAACATTGGCTTCAGGGAAGAGGTAATCCAAGACAGGTTGGACATAACGGCCGGCGTTAATCTTGTTGTCGGTAAGCTTCTCCCCTGTAGAGAGTCGGAGCACATATTCTCGGGTATATTTGGATGTTGTGGTAGTAGCAGCTCTCCATTCCCACTTGTTGCGGACGTCGCCACGCTTGTATGATGCAGCGCCGACGCTCCTTTCTGTCTCCTCGCCAGTGCAAGGATCAACGTCAATGGCGTAGACTGTAATGGCTGCATTTGGGTCGGAGGTGTAACCAACGAACTGTACAAGATAAGTATTGAGAACGTCCACTGGCAGTTGACTGAAACACTTACTCTAGAATCACCAAACTCCGACGTGGTCGTACCATCGAAGATACCAACAATAGCATCCTCGACGCGGATATACGTAGGAGCCCCGGAAGTGGTGATCTGTACGTTCGGAGCAACGATTGTGTAGCAAACGATGGTGCCGCCAATATTGATGCCAGAGTATTCAAGGTAATCACCAACTTGGAATGGGGCCATTTTCAATGGATCAGGTGCTTGGCTGTCAAAATATCAACATAATGGTCTTGTTGGAAGAACGAAATATAAACATACAATGTACTTTGTCCGGCTGGGCGATTGCTCGAAGGACACAGTGGGTCTGTCGAAGATCTCGGAATGCACATCGGGAAGCCGCTGAATGCTGTGATGGAAGGGTTTTCATCGTCTGCAGTGTAAAGAGGAGATTTGGTATATCCCACGGAGTACACGCCATTAGGATCGTTGATACTGATGGTCGGACCACCCTTGATCTTCATGGTACCAGCTGCATAGTCAATGCTTTCGATCGTCCCTGAGCTGAATTGCAGAAGGTACTCTCCGATCTTCACAAGACCAGCGATCGCTTTACCATTGACAACGTTGCCAATAACCTTTTGTCAGATTGTCAGCATGTTTGGTGTGAGATCCAAGGAGACTGAATGGCTTTACAGATACTTCGTGGCCAACAAAGGCTCCACCACTGGCAAAGTCTTTGAAAGGTGCGAAAGCAGCCGGAAATTGTACTTGGAGGTTTTGCGGGATGGTAACAGGATAGCCGTTGACAGAGATGGTCCCGCCAGAATTGTGGGTGCTATCGCTAGCAGTAGCACTATCGAGCCTGCCATCAAGGACAAATGGTTCGACGGTCTGAGCTGCTGCGCGAGAGCCCAACAATGCAATGGAAAGCAACTTGAAAGCGGTAAAAAGCATCTTGCAAGGAGGATTGAATTGGAACGGGGTATCACAGAGCTTCAGCATAGCACTGTCGCTTTATAACGATATCTCTGCCGCCAGACATAGTATGGATGGGGGTGTGATCAATATTGGTACATCAGAAAGGAACACAAGACATTTTCGAACAGATCACAGCTGTAAGCATTCGTGTTACTCGTTCCAGTACCAGACTTGGGTCAGCTCAGGTCCCGTAGCCATGTGGCCGCAACGAGCATGTCTCGAGGACCAGGGCTGGAGCAAGACAAGACGAAAACGAGAAGTGTGTCTACCTTGTCCTCCGGCTGACAGGGTATCCAACAAGTGCAAGTACAGAAGGACTGGCTACGCTGGCATAGAATCTGCTACAAGCGAGGTAGACAGGTTGCAGCCACAGGTCTGGTTCCGTGTGGCGCATCACTCGTGGTAGAGACATTGAAGCTGAAATAGCAATGGTAGGCGATTCCGAAGCCTGGTTCGCCGACGTATCGCGGACGTTCCGGAACTCTCGTGGACAGACATCTGTGGATGCGAATCATATGTCCAAAGTATGTCAAAAGTTGGATGGCCACGGCATGTCGTCTGAGTGGCGGTCTAGGTTCGAGATCGTGTGCCGGGCCTGCATCTGATAACAAGCATTGCCATTCAGCTGCCGAGACTCCAAGCTTGGCGCCGAGCAGAAGCAAGACAGTGACATGGGTACCAGCTTTGTATATTGTGAGTGGGAGAATTAGACGAGACCAGACCAGTTTTCGAAAAGATGTCCTGGTGGAAGTCATGAATTGTGGTTGAAGGATTCTGCAGCAGTCAGCGCCAAGTCCACTCCACATCTTGTGTCTTGGCAAACATCAGCTCTGCTTCTGAGGATGTCCAACTCGAACCTCTACTCTCCGTTGTTACCATATCTTTTTTGGAGGTCGTGGGAGGCAGACTTTCGCAGCTCTTCCCAGTATGTACTGACACCCAAACCGGAGCACGTATCAGTGTCGAGTTGAGCATTTGGCGATGACCTGTGATAAAATCTGACTCTTGGCGAGTGCAGCCACATCGGATTAGATCAAAGCATCTCATGTCTTCCGTACATCGACCTTGCCGCTTTCAGCGCAGAGCCTACCAGAGCAAAGTTGGCCAATCTTCCATGTGCAGCTATCACAGTGATACACAGACCACATATATCCCGCCCGCTTGACTGCTTGCTACCAAAATAGGACAATCCTAGACAGTACCTGTTGTATATTCCTGGACTTCCCAGCTCAAACCCAGCTGGCCCTTGCTAAGCAACCCGACTTCAAACCCAAACAAGCTGTTGTCGAGTTGTACAAGTTGTCGGCCCTATGCTTCAATAGTCTTTTGCCTCTTGGACATGGTCTTGGCCCTTCGAAGCCTCCAGCAAGCCCGCGCCCAGTGTTCGAGAGCTTTGTATCACTCAGTTTGAACTTGATTTCAGCTGCGACAAGGACTTGCTTACCTCGCGCGTGTGACCATTCTGGGACTGGACTTCGAATTCACACTTCGTCTCTCAATCGTATCCTCAACTCCAGGGCCTTCACCTTGTTAAACGAGGCGCCACGAAACACCTTCTCGCCATGTGCAATGTCAACTTCAAGGTACCAACCTTCAGCTGCTGACAAGAAGCAAGGATGTGGGCGGCAACTCCGATTCTCTTCACTTTGTATAGCCCATTCCGGACGTCTTTGTAGTAACAGCATGAGCCTTACTGGAGAGATGTATGCTTCTGCAGAAAGGTCATATCTCAGTAAGTCAAGATATATAAATGGTCTGCTGCACTCGAGTAAGCCATGATCATCAACAATCATCTTTTTCCTCATCTCATCTCTTTCTATCAAACATCAACCCTTTCCTACCATGCATCCTCTTCTGCTTCTCGCTTTGTTCCCCCTGGCTGAAGCCAAAGGCTGGCTTAGTCCAGTGTACAACAACTTCTTCGAGTTTCCTTTACCCATTCCGCCTATTGCTCAACCCTACAAGTAAGCACATATCAACTGCACCCTATACGTGAGCTTATTTTGCTGATACATATCAGGATATACGACAACATTGATTACTATGAGATCGATATCAAGCCTGTAGATATCGAGATCTATCCTGGCAAGAAAGCTCGACACGTCGGTTACAATGGAACTGTTCCTGGACCAACTTTCAAGATGAAGCAAGGGCGTGAAGCTGTTGTGCGCTTCATCAACCATGCCGATCGTGCAAACTCGGTCCATCTTCACGGCTCATATAGTACGCCCAATGGTCAAAGATATGGAGTAGCACACTGACGTATCTCCCTAGGTCGTGCACCCTTTGACGGCTGGGCAGAAGATACAACTGAACCTGGACAATACAAAGACTACTACTACCCCAATGCTCAAGCTGCTAGGACCCTCTGGTATCACGATCATGCCGTTGGGCACACTGCTGAAAATGCTTACTACGGACAAGCTGGATTCTATATCTTGGAAGATGACCAGAAGAACTCTCTTGGCTTACCCTCTGGCAACTACGATATTCCACTTGCTCTTGCAGCCAAGCGATACAATGCTGATGGTTCACTTTGGGATCCTGAGGCTAACGGAGAGACCACAAGTGTCTTCGGTGATGTTATTCAAGTCAACGGAAGTCCTTGGCCGTACCTTGCCGTCGAACCTCGCAAATATCTGTTCCGCTTTCTTGACACCTCTGTTAGTCGTTCATTTCAACTTTACGCCGAGCCAGACAAGAAAGTTGGCACCCGCATCCCATTCTCAGTCATCGGTTCAGATGCAGGTCTCCTTGCTAGTCCTGTCAGCACTACTCAACTCGACATCTCTATGGCTGAGAGATGGGAAGTGGTCTTTGATTTTTCATCTTATGCTGGTCAGAACATTACACTCAAGAACACAGGCAATGTCGCTGCAGATGACGATTTCGATGGCACTGATCGAGTCATGCGCTTCATGGTCGGCAATACGGTGAGCGACAATTCCAATAACGGTCCTCTGCCGGCGACTCTTCGCAGTGTTCCACTTCCTCCTGCCAAAACAGGCGTCGACCGCTCTTACGAATTCATGCGTAGCAATGGCGAATGGCAGGCAAGTATCCACTCCATATACCACATGAACATCATACTTACAGGGTATTTTTAGGTGAATGGAGTTACGTGGGCCGATGTCCAAGATCGGGTTATCGCCAAGCCCGAGAGAGGTGCTGTCGAACGCTGGGAACTTATAAACAGTGCAGGAGGCTGGAGTCACGTTCGTATTACCCTTAGATTCTTCTTCAAGACTACGCTAATGAGATCCTCTGCTTATAGCCAATTCACATTCACCTCATCGACTTCCAAGTCGTTAGTCGCACTGGTGGTACTCGTGGTGTGCTTCCCTATGAACAGACTGCACTGAAAGACGTTGTGTGGCTCAACAAGAACGAGAAGGTCCAAGTCCTGGCCCGCTATGGCCCGTGAGTATGCTCCCGCAGCAATTCAAATCATGATACTAATATCCTTTCCCAGATGGGACGGACTCTACATGTTCCACTGCCACAACCTGATTCACGAAGACCACGACATGATGGCCGCTCTGAACGTCACTGCATTAACAGATCTCGGCTACGACGAAAAGACCAGATTCATCGATCCCATGGATCCCAAGTACCGCGCCAAAAGCTTCAAGAAAGAAGATTATGACAACCGCGACGGCGACTTTGAAAGCGAAGCAATCAACCAAAAATGCAAAGACTTCCAAGACATGGACGCTTACAAGAGTGAGCCTAAAGTCGAGCAAGCACTTGAGGACTACTGGAAAACGCATACTTCGCAGACTACGCTGGTGACAAAGACTTCTTCTAATGGTGGTGGTGGTAGTGGTAGTACTGCTTCTGCTTCTTCAGGCGTTTCTGGTTCGGGCTCTTCGACAGTTTCGCCGACTGTAGCTACTACAAGCGCAAAGGCTAGCGCTACACCAGGCAGCACACTGACTACATCTGCGAGCTCAGCGAAGAGCACTTCTACTACGAGTGATGATAAAGGCGGAAAGAGCAAGACAACCACAAAGAAGTAAATCATACTTGTACATATCGTCATTCCTAGGCGTTTTAAATTTCTGCGGAAAGTATTTTGTTCTTCTTTCACAACACTCAAAGCCTGCATCAAAGCTGCTAAATCAGAAGTGACAGTATTCAGCAAGTGCAGAAGGAGTAGGCTGTCTGGCGGAGGAATTTTGATTGCATGCTCCCAGCCACAATATATGTGTCTCATGCATGGAAAGTACATTTTGGCAATGAAACTCGCGTATGTCTTCTGACACCCTACGCTAGACTTGAGCACGAAGGTTGCATGTCTTCCTAGGCATCGGTTTGCTGATAACCATCGCTCCTTCCCTAATATGACCGCCGAGGATGAACAACAAAGCTAACTTGCTTCGAGCCTTTCTTCATCAACACAACATCATCAGCATCAATACAAACATTCTTCGCATCAGTACTCCAACATGGCTATCAACGCTGCTTCATCGGTCCCGAACACGTCAAGAAAATGCGCGAGCTGCGATGAAACCAAGTCAATGGAAGAATTCAAGAACTTTCGTAAGGCAAACACCACAACACTAGATTGCCGGAATTGCAGAGTGAGTCGATCTCCAGCCGGGAGCCTGGATATTCAATCGGTTGACACAATGCAGGTCTTGTACAATCAGAGGAAGAGGGCGGAGGCTAGTAAGAGGAAACGAGCTGCAAGAGACGAGTCAGAGGACGAGGCCATGCTGGAAGGCCATCAGGAAAACTCACCTTCAACAACTAAATCTACGGATCATACCGAGTCCGCATCAGGTCCACCTCGGAAGCGAATCCAAAATGCACTGGGTGCACCAATTTCAGCCGCTCCGAGCGCAGCCCCTGTCAATTCGAGTCTTCCGTTTGCTACTGTGGCTCCGTACCCATCCTCTGGTCCCCCTCACACCACACGTGTCAGAGCAACCAGCGCACCAGTTCCTCAAGGACAAGACATCACGCCCGCATTTCCCTTCGGCAACCGCGTTGATCCGGCTGCATTGCCTGCAGACTGGAGTCATGCCCACCTCTACACTGCGTCTACCCCATCTGCTCCGCCTCAGACCACACAAACCATCGCCTCAGGCACTCAAGAGCAAGATTCCGTGTTTGCACCCTCCAATAACAATCACGCCAATACCAATCCTGAGCAGGACGACCCGGACGAGGAGATGGACGACCCTTCCCCTGAATGATCATGTCACCACGAACAAATGAAACAGTTCGAATTCAGAGCCCTAGCTACTGTCCTCAAGTATACTCATCATCCAGACCAAACCGTGTGCCTCTATGGTTTGCGTCACGTTATGCACTTCTCTCTTGACAGTGACAAGCTATTCGAGCACACTCTCCTCCGACCCTTCTTCGCGAGCCAACTTCCTATCCCCCAGCGTGACGCCGATCTTAGAAACTACCAACCAAGCCGGTAAAAGTGAGATTCCCCACAAAGCAAAGTTGAGGTAGATGTTTCCTGTTCTTGCCATGACTGTCACACTGCCTAGACCATACTGTGCGTATGAAGATGGTCAATATTCTGTTTACATCAAATACATGTGTAGAGGCACGAAGAACTTACACTGACGGCTTGGACTGCGGACTCAGTGCCGCGCAGGAGACTGCAGATGCGGATGAGCTCTTCTTGGCTCGAGGCAAGGTTACCAACGACAAAGTATCTAGATGTATTATTAGTACTAGAGGTTCGAGTTAAGGAAGCGCAGGGGCATGACTCACAAGAACAGATAGTTGAGTTGGAATCCAGCAACCCAGAACAGGAATAAAGCAAAACCTTTGCCAAAGCCTGCGTCCACCCAATCATAAGTAGGATTGGTCTTGTTGTACTCAGTGACCAGCACTGTAGCCCAGATCCACCAAGCGCCTTGGAGACCTAAGATAGTGATGAAGGCACCACGAGATCGAGACCTAAGACTGAGTTTGGTATAATCCAGGTACTTGCCGAGTATATTGCCCATGGTGACAGCGACGATGCCAGATAGGAAAGAGCCAAGAGCACGAGCGCGCACGCTGAACCAAAGACCTTGACATGTAAAGAAGACAGACTCGGCATAGACGGCTTGTGCGATCAATGGCACAATGAGGAGGAATCGCTTGCTGAAGAAGAGCTTAGACATTTCCTTAAGCTCGTACGTAATGCCGTTTCCAATGCTCAAGCGAACAGGAAGTCCATCAGTCCTCTGCACCTTCTCAGGAGGACTCAGCAAAAGACCAGCAAAAGGAGCGAGAGCTTGAAGCGCAATAAACGCCTCAAAGACATGATAAGACACAGAGCCAGCCTTGTTATTATTGACATTGATACCAAGATTGATGGCTCCACCAACAATCTGGCCACCAAGCCGGAAGCTAAGCCAGAAGCCAAGGAAGCGACCTTGATTATGGGGTTCAGGATACGCGAGCGCAATAGCAGCTTCCACAGACCAGAATATACCAGCAGAGAGTCCACAAAGCGCTGCACCGAGAAGCACAAACCAGCCGTCGCCGTAGCGGTTGTTGACATAGAGTCCAGCTGCATAAGGACAGTATCCTAGGGTACCAATGATGAGGGCCCATTTGACGCCGACCCATCTCACGATAACGGAGGAGAAGAAGCAAGTCAACACCATGAGGCAGAAGGTCAAGGCATTGGCTGTGTTGACGAGAGTGGGTGATTGTTGGCCTCCGCCACCGAGCGAGTTCATAGCACCCCAGATACCTGGAGCTAGGAAGTTGCAGATGCCCAAGACGAATGCGTTCCAGAAGGTAGAGCGGTACCATGTTGCTGTGGAAGAACTGGTCAGCGAGGACACCATGAAAGGCGAGCGACAACAGAAAAGTGATAGTACTCACGCTTGCGAATCGCTTTCGAAGCACCGTCATCATTGGGACTATCGAGCGATTGGGTTGCGAGGATTCCAGAACTTTTTTCGTTTGCGCTCATCTTATTTGTTTCGAAAGGGCCAGAATAATGATTATTCGAGACGTTCCGCGTCCATGGTCATATACCATGAGATTGCTGGGGTTGGGAACGACACCAAGCCTTTTGCCGGGCTGAACAACTCGACATATCCATGATGCAAAAGCTCGCCATCTGCTGAACAGTCAACTCTGATTGTCTCTTTGAACGTGGTTCGTCAGTTATCGTCTGGGGTACGTGAATCCTGTATGGTGCAAAAGCTCGTCATCAGGAGCGTATCCCGAAGACTAGCCGATACGACTACTACCAGGCGGACAGGTTTGCAAGTTCTACCCTTTTTCACATTGCCGAGCGAGAGTTCTTGCATCTGCTCAACGTGTCGCTTTAATATTCGTTCATCTATGTAGATACAGTTCTACGCTGCAATGAGCTGGCTATGGATTGACCGATTTGTTCACGAGCACTTCCAGCTGCTTGCCGAGTCAACCTTGCCTTGGGTGTAGACAGGCTGACTAGGGAAGGGACAAAGAGGTCTTTGACGATATACACCCTTGGTAGGGTCATCATCGTTGTACTTAGTCGCAATCAGTTTTTCCGGAGCAGTGCCGTTCTCAACCCAGCGCATCAAAGCAAGCAGACCATTGTGCTGTGCGTCATCGAAGCCAGGAACACCATGGCTAACGTTGGTTAAAGGCTGAGTAGCACCAGCAATATACCAAGGCGAGTATTGACTGCCAGCGCAATGGCTCATTCCGGCGATTGGGAAGAACTTATAGAAGCTGTCCATCTCGATGTTGTGGGGCGCAACGGAAGAGGCGACTTGGCTGTAGAAGTACGAGCTTGAGTGGAAGGGGATGATGGGGTCAGCTTCACCGTGCCAGTGAATGACCTTGCCGCCTCTCTTCTGGAAAGTTGATAGATCGTAATTGTCGGGAGTGCCATGACCTGGGTCGATGGCTTCGGAGAGACGAACCACGCTCTCGTTGAAGGTGCTCCAGTCATATGGCTGGGTGGTGTTTAGCAGCATGTGTTCGATCGCTCCAGTTCCCATAGGGTTTGGGATGGGAGAATCGCCAATGTATGCTGTGATGGGTGTGCCAAGACTGGGTACAGGGAAAATCAAGGTGCCGTCGAAGTATGTCCAGTCATGGAGGGCCTTGTAGAGAGTGTCAAGCTGGGGACGAGTGATGCAAGTGGAAGCGTTGGCGGCCCCCTCGCAGAGAAGAGTCAAAGGGTTAAAGACACAGCCGTCAGGGTTCATGATGACATTGTCAGTCACGCCGTCTTGAGGGTCACACTGCTTAAGGATTTCATCGTTGATGACGTTTGCCAATGCAGCAGAGATGTGGTGAGGAGAGTTTTGAGGAAGGTTAGCAAGAGTGGCTTGACTGGTCCAGATACTCAAATGAGGAATCCACCAGGCTGGAGCTCCGACGAAGACTCCGTCGAATGCATCGGGCGAGACTTGCATCTCTTTCAGACCTTGACGACCACCAGTCGAGCAACCCGAGTAGTAGGAGAACTTGTGGCTCTGGCCATAGTAGGCAGCAGACTAAGCCTTGCCAACCAGTACCGAGCCGTGCATAGCACGCCAGCCCCAGTTCTCGAGCGAGCCCTTGTTGAGAGCAAAGGTAGAGTCCAATACATTGGGGTTGAAGTGACCCGTGTCCTGCTCAGTCAGTGATGTGGTACAGACAAGACGTTTTGCGGCTTGCGGCAACTTACAGTGGTGATAGCTGAGAAGCCATAGTGAGAGTACTGTCCGAGATCTTGCCAGTTGGTGAAGCCACCATAGCCACCATTTCCGGTGGTGATGATGCGGGAGTTCCACTTGTTTGGCATGTAGATGGCCATATTGTACGACGAGTTGCCGGGAGTAGGAACCTTGACGCTCACAGCGCATCCCTCGGGCAGACCAGTAGCATTGGCATTGGCTTCGGCGTCGGTGAAAGTACCTCCTTCAGCGACTTTAGTAACATAGTTGAAGGTGGAGTTGGATGGAATGATCTTCTGGAATGTTGCTTGTGAACAGTCCTTGGAGGCTTCGGCCAGAAGAGGAAGAGCCAGGACGGCAAGTCCAAGGGTTTGAGACAGCATTGTCACTCCAGTTCTGTCCAAAACGTATACTGAGTGTCTAAACGATTGACAGTGGTGACCAGCGACCTTCTTTATAGACGAGGCTGGACGGGCTAGACTGCATGGACTGCATCATGTCGCCCTCGGTAAACGGTTAACTGTCAAACCGCATACCGCCCCCGCTAGAGGTCGCTGGGATTCACCAAACGTGGATTCTGCTGGGAGTGCCTACGAGATAGAGTGTAGATCATGGAGGCGGCAGTCCTGATCTGGGGAGAGCTCCAAGCTTGAAACATGGGGTGATCAACGAGAGAAGCAGTCGCTGCAGAACTCGGCACTTGACTTTGAGAAGATCGGCATGTCGACTGCCACGACAACAATGTCAGTCTGCAAGCCGCATGTTGACATGCAATACAGATCGCCTCGGGCCTTGATTTTCTGTCATCTTTGGCCGATGGTAGAAGTGGTGCAGTGGACGAAGTATCGATCGCTTGCCGGCGTCACAGCTCGTGGTGGGGCCGTCAGGGGGCTCGGCGGGCGGCAGGATTTTAGACCGTCACTGCCCAGCCAACAACACTCCTTCGTTCATGCCAGTGCGCACCTACAAGCAGACCCACATCGAGGATACGTACGAGAAACATTCGCCAGTCGCACCCATGTGTATAAGTGGCTGGTCAACAATCGTCAAGTCTGCTAGCCAGGCTGTTATCGTTCGAATTGCTTGGCACTCTGTTCGTGGTTGTTGCATTTCATTCATGGCCATACTTCGGTCCTGTGAAGTGGAGCAATTCTTTCGATACACAAGGATGCTGTCATCTGCATGCTCTCCAATGCACGGTCCTACACGGCTTTGCAATCCAAGGCACCGATATAACAACTTTTGTATATAGGAGCGATACTGCTCATCTGAGATGCTGGCACAGGTCGGTGTTGCGATATGTCTGTCAATCATGATTCGCTCTTGCTCGCCCCTCTCTGGAGGTTGTGGCTAGAGCTACCCTATGCCTCTGAATTGACGTTTTTGCGTTTACTGCTTACGGTATCCAGTCTGAAACTATGCTTCATCTGTCGCAGTCTAATGCTCTCAGGGTCTTGCTTTCTATGCTGCCTATGTCGCGTGGGATGTCTTCCTCGGTCCGCTCTCCCACATACCAGGTCCAAAGCTATGGGCTGCATCAAACCTACCCAAAGCAATCATGCTTTGGACTGGCTCCGAAGCACAAACCATGCCAAATATACACGACAGATATGGTCCCGTCGTGAGAACTGCACCTCGCGAACTCAGCTTCAATGATGCTTCTGCCTGGAAAACCATCTATGGTCACAAGACAGGCACCAAGCTCCGAACCTTTGAAAAAGATCCAAAGTTCTATAACACAGATCCCAAATCCACAATTCACATCGGTACTGCAGATGACCCTAATCATACCCGTCAACGCCGTATCCTGGCAAACAGCTTTTCTGACAAGGTCTGTTATCGCATCAGTCTTCTTCGAGCACATGTCCCTCTACACAGGAGGCAAATTCGTGAAGATGCCACAGCAGAGTACTCTCGTACTAAGTCTTGTCTAGGCGTTGCGAGATCAGGAGCCTTTGCTGAAGCAATGGGCGACTTTGATGGTCACTAAGTTGAAGGAAGTTGAAGCTGTCGGCCAGGCAGTCGACATGGTTGCGTATTACAATTTCACCACGTAGGCTAACCTAAGAACTCAATGCGAAGCGACAACTAACAGCTGCAGATTTGATATCATGTCGGATCTTACGTACGTTCTGTAGTATTCGAGACATTGACGGCTGGTGACTGACACGCGCAGCTTTGGCGAACCACTATATATGCTGGAGAAATCCGAGTACGTCAAATTCCATCACTATCCTCCGGAAAAGCAACTCACGTTGTTTTTGTAGATATGCTCCATGGGTCAAAACCATCTTCGGTAGCGTCAAAGTCATCGGCAAATTCATAGCGATCAGACAGCTTCCGTTCATGCCTTGGCTGCTCCCGAAACTCAGGCCAGAATCTGCACGTCGCAAACAAAGGGAGCACGAGAAGCATTCATCCGATTTGGTGGACCGCCGTCTAGCCCGTGATCCTGGTCGACCAGACCTTTGGACGGAGGTCTTGCGACGATCGGATGATGGCAAGGGAGACGCTACAGCTGGCATGTCACTGAGCGAGATGCATGCCAATGCAGCGGTATTCATGATGGCGGGCACCGAGACAACTGCAACGCTACTCTCAGGACTGACATACTACCTCTTGATCAACCCAGACAAGCTCTCGAAGCTAGTGTCAGAAGTACGTGGGGCTTTCACGTCGGAAAAAGAAATCACCGTCGATGCTTTGGCGAAATTGCCATATCTCAACGCTTGCATCGAAGAAGGTCTACGCATGTACCCTCCCGTCTCCGGCGGCTTCCCACGCAAAGTTCCCACAGAAGGTGCAGTAATCGCTGGAACCTGGGTACCCGGCAACATCTCTGTAGCGGTCAACCAAAAAGCCACATACCAAAGCAGCATTAACTTCCGCAATCCCGCCGGCTTCGTACCCGAACGCTTCCTCGGTGATCCAGAGTACGCGAACGACAATTTATCTGCTCTTCAGCCTTTCAGTGTTGGACCTAGAAACTGCATTGGCAAGAATCTGGCTTATCATGAGATGCGACTACTCTTGACGATGGTGCTGATCAATTTCGATATCAGTTTGGAAGAGGAGAGCAGAGATTGGGCAAACCAGAAGGTGTTTATCTTCTGGGACAAGAAGCCCTTGATGGTCAAGTTGACGGCCGTGAGATGAGGGATATCTTTTGTCGCATCAACGGGCAAGTGCGCCTCTGGATTTATCTTCGGTAGTGTACAACATACATTTCCTTATTCTGGCTCGCGAAGGTTGTGTAGTGTAGACGGAACATGGAAAAATGTAGGATCGAGTAATGTATAATCACAACACAATGAAGTCTTTTTGCCTCTGCAGGTAGACAAGTCATTGAGAACGGTAAGAGGGGAAATGGCTTGCCTCGACGGTGCTACGAGTGGACCGCCGTTGAGACCATTCCGTCATGTGTTGCTCAAGTTTTGGAACGAGACAATGCTCTCACACGTCACACCATGCATCATCTCAGCTTCTCAGCCTCCTTCGTGCGACATTGGCCGGTCAGAGATAGCGTATTTGAGACAGATCACACGTTCATCCGAAACCAACATTATAACAAAGCGTTTGCAAAAGGGGGGAAAGTGTTCTTGGGTATCGTGACAAGACTCTATGTACAAGGGTATTGGCCAGCCAGAAGCGAAAAGTTCCAGCGCTTTTGAGAAAGAAGAGAAGAAAAGCAGAAAGCAGAAAACAGGGAGAAATGATTCTGCAAGGCATTCAGGAACTTTGAGGTGAGAAGTATGGCAATCCAGGCCATACTATCTTGAGAGGGCTTTTAGGCAATCTCGGCGTACACAATGGCGGTGATTGTGCTGTTCTTGGGCTCCTGGCAGGTCTGTGTTTGTGACGAGCAGATGACATTGGTGCTTGTGATGTTTGCGTGGCTGAATTCTGTAACCTTGTTGTACGGGTATGGACCGACACTTGGGAGAGGGAAGGTCAGCTACAGTCTTTGTCACAGCAAGTTGAGGGTTAGAAAGATGATGACTCACGAATCATCAGTGTAGGTGTATTCCATTTGCAGGGTGAAGTCATTCATGCCCTTGTAAGTGTTCTCCTTGAAATTCCAGCCCAGAGTGCTGTTTGCACAGGCGATCTGGATGGCTGTCAGCATTTGTTTGTCTAGCTTGGTGCTAGTGAGAGCAACTTACATATTCGCCTTCGGGGTAAGGTCCTTCAGGTGCCCATGAACCGGTGCAGGTGACCTTTGAGCTATGAGTGTCCACCACGAAAGTCATGGTCGTGTTTTCTGTCAAATGTCCAGGAGACATTGCTGCGTTGATCCGGAGGTTCAAGATATCCATGCCATTCGATGAGACGCCAATGCGCGAGAATGTCGTGATGGGAACAGCAGAGGCAAGTGGAGCAGCGGCGATGGCTGCGAGAGCGCTCAGCGACTGGCAAAGAGTGAACATTATGATTTGGTGGTTCTAGGTCGAAGTAGAAAAGTTGGAAATTTAGTATCTGAGTGGTCGCGAAAGAAAACAAGCAAAGGAATGAACCACAGTAAACAGCAAGGAGTGACGACAAACTTTTAGATGTCGTTACAGGAAAGCCAAGTGAAACTCGAGTTCGTGATGCCTTGCTGAGGAGACGAACCATCAAGCAACCTAAAGTATGAAACCCGCACACGTGCACGATTTATCAGGCAAAAAACTACGCTGTCTCGTTTTCTAGCCGCACTGCCGGATTGACACTGTAAGAGCCTGGTATCGCGAAGGACAAAAGCGAGGATCCTCAGGTACGGTTGCCTTTTCGGATAGTAGTCCAGGGGTTATAGTTGTAGATCTTCACGCTGTCGTTTGCAGAGTCTTGCGTTTCCTTACCGATGCTGCCACGAAGTGGCCATTCTGTTTCAGCTTAACTCGGCAGGGGAGCTGTGATCCTCGCAACCGGTTGAGTGTTCCGATGTGGATAGCAAGAGACATGTTGCTGCTTGGCTGCGGTATGCGATGGGCGACCACGTCAACAGAACATGCAACTTCAAAGAAAGCGGTCGGACACAAGCGTCGCGACTAGCCCAGGGCCACTTCGCGATGCTGTTTGTGAGTTTGCGGGGTGTTACAGACCTCGTTTGCAACCATGATCTAATGTTTCACGAGTGTGGTATGGTCCGAGCCGCAGACTGACAGAGGTCGTACGGAGAAATTTCATAAAGATAGTGCAGTGGATGTGGTGCGCTATACTCAGCGACAGTTGTGCCTTAATGTACGACCTTGAAGATGGAGTAGGATCCGCGTTTCTGTTATAGTGCTGCTCGCGATATCAATAGAATTGACATGTCTGGTCAAAACAAGAGCTGCAGGCGGATGATTATCCTCTAGCCAGACTTCGGTATCCGAGGCTATGTCGATCTTTTTCCACCGGATCATGGTGAAGCGGAAGTTGATTACAATTCGAGATACGGTCACCTCAACAGAAACTCGTGTTCATAGGGTTAAAGACAGTCGAAAGCATCTTCTCGCATTAGTAAAGGAGAAACACTGAATCTGAGAATACCGTTACAAAAGAGGGCTCGCAAAGCCGGAGAATTTTAACGAGTACCAAGAAGGCACCTTCCCCGACAACGGGGACAAACTCCACACTTATTTTTAACGGTAAATTGCTTGTCTATAATTAGGGACATGGCTTTTACACAAGACTGGAAGTCGCAGATCGGGACGGGCAAGACCTGACCAATCTTGGTTGAAAGGGCTGAGAGAAGGTGAGCGAGGAAAGCGAAATGTGGATCTGACTCTGTGTGAAGCCATCTACGGGCTGCGGATGTACATCCTCATTCGAGGAGAGAATTGGACGAGCGATATCTTTGCCGAAGACACGCCCGTGAGAGTGCGCGAGCAAGCGAATAATACGCCTTCAGGGCAGAGAGACGGGAGTGATTATTGCGACGATGTACGCCCTGCAGCAGGGAGTGCATGAATTCAAGTCAAGCGCAAGGCCAGACCGGTTCGAAGAGCCAGTCAAGAGGATTACGTGCTCGGAGAGAGATGAAATGGCTTGATGCTAGTCTTTGTCGCGCCAAGGAAGCAAATCGCAGCCGCAAAAGGTAAATGTCAGCTTGTAGAGAGGTCACCAGGCTCTACATGATGGGGAATGCTGTCAGACGTAGCCGGCCTTGCAGTAGAGAGTACTCGACAGGAGCGGAATCCGCGAAAGCCGGAAATCAGAGGGCGCGCCGAAAATCTACATATCCAGAGCAAAAAGAGAGATCGACCTTGGTGCGAATCAGAGGGCTTTCTGTAACAGGAGAAGGCTCTGTCTCTCTCGGTGTGCCCACAGATAGGCTAACTTTCCTGGGTTTGTGGAGCTGCAGCGTGCCAGTAACCCCTCGATCTGCTCAATCTCGGCGCGTGCGCTCCAGACCATCGGCTCTATTCAGCGGACAGCAGCCCTCTGAAGGGTGGAGCAGACTATTCAAATGCTATCCAAACTGCATTGGCAGAAAAGGTCGAATCGCAAATCCCAGCAGTCCTTTGAAGGTCACAGCCTGTCGCCGCAGGCTTCGCCCGGTACGTATCTTGCCAGCCTATCGTGCTGTTTGTTGCTATTAAAGTATGGCGAGCACGGCGGGAGGACAAGAGTATATGAAAAGAAGAGGAGAAACCGAGCTAATATTTCGCCATGTCTGCAGAATTACAGCCTGAGGGACCACTTGTGAACCAACCTTCTCGTCGACCTGGGTTTCTGTCAAGAGTACGCAGTCAACGCTTCTCTACTGTCAACGTGCCACCTGAATCGTCATATCAGGGTGAGTTTTCACGGGAGCTGGTTGAGAAAATTCATCTTGACAGGGCATCAGAAGCGTCAAGCAATCCAGTACCCAAGCGGCACTCATACTACCAGCCTGCCCAGCCATTGTACGACACGACCGAAGCTCAAGTTCCAGTATGAAAGCATCTTGCAGGTCACCAGATAACGACTAACATTTCTCTCACAGAGAGCATCTACTCCAGATCACTTTGCACCACGTCCTGCTACGTACTCACGGCAGGCCGAGACAGCAGACTCAGCGTCGTGTTCGTCGAGTATCTGTACTGAGGGTAACGCTCAACTTGGTCGAGACAGCCTGTCAGCCGTCTGGAACCCGGGTCAATTGGTACCAGACAGCAACACATCACAGCAGCAGTTTGAGCAATTTACGCAGTCTGACTCTGCTAACATGAGCATCAACGGGGCAGACTCGATCTCTTCGGACTCGGGGGCTCCGCTGAATCGCTTCATGCAACGAAGGTTGCAGCGGCTAAACACCGAACAGGGTTTCCGCGAGCAGCGTCAAGCTTCACTGTCGTCGCAGCAGGCCCAACACTCGAAATCATCGTCTTTGCAACAAAGCGAATTTCACAATCAACAACAGGCTCAACAACCACTTCAACAGCAGCAGCAGCAGCCACCACAACGCCAACAATTGCTTCCAGACCACCCTGACCAGCCGCTGCTGTCCCGCATTCCTGCGCAAGTCATCCCCAGCGTCCCCAATTCGACTGCCACGACGCCGTCCTCGTCTTCGGCGTCGCCGCACTCACACTTCCGTCACGACACTCCTCAGCAGCCGCAGTACCAACCACTTCGCAATTTTGCAAAACTGCACGACGACGGGCCAATTCACCTTTCGACCTCCAAAGCCTCGCCGCGTCAGCCGTCAATGGCCTCGTCCCAGAGCCCCGCCCCCACCGCCAGAGACCCCTCCATCTTGTCGCAACAGCAAACACAACAAAAGGACGTCGGTCGCTCGACGCCCCAGCTTCAGGCCGAGGACTTGACCGAGGATCAGATTCGACAACTGCTCACCGACCACAAGGAACTCCGTAAGCCGCTCCACAACCAAAACCCAAAACCATGCTAATCACACTCAATTCCAGGCGAGAAATACCAAAAGGTCAAGAAATACTATTTCGAGAAAGAAGACCAAGTCAAGCAACTGCAAAACAGTCTCGCTCACCAAAGAATCGCCCAATCACGCACTTCGCTCGACGACGGCGAGTATGCGACTCGCTTCAACCGTCTGGATGGCCTGATCGCACAACTGTCCTTCAGCATTAGGAAGAGCTGGAAGTCGGTGCCTACCTGGCTTGCTCCGGCTGTAAACAAGGACGCCATAACCATCGGAAAGCAAGAGATGACCGCCGTCGGCCGAGCCTTTATTTCGAAGTGGCTAGTTGAAGACGTCTTTGACCGCTACTTCCACCCGGACATTGATCTGGCTCTGTCCACTCAGTTGAAGCAGATGCAGAACAACATCCGTCTCTTCGCGCCGCCAGCCTCTGTGCACGAGGATGAAGAGTACCTTACATCCAAGGTCGTCAACTGGCGACTCACCACATTGGAAGCCATGCAGGATATCCTGCGACTGCCCGAGGCTTCGAACCATCGCTCTCACTTGACAGATCTGCTCAAGACGCAGCTCCGTACTGCTCTTGAGACCCACCTCGACAATCCCCCAATGTCTGACCTTGATGGCGGTGTACACATGATCTGCGAACTTGCCGTCGCGATGCTGGGCCACTTACCGCAGGAAAGCCGCGACGTCACAATCGAGTATTTCTTGCCAGGATCTGCTTTAAACACTGATACCATGAAGATCGAGTCTGGCATTCCTGCCTTGACTACCTCGATTGCAGATGAGATGGTCGAGCGAGGCAGCGTGAACAGCGAAGTGGCTGATGCGAACGACCGAGCATCCACCGAGCTGCCGTCGCGCAGACGTAACATGCTGAGTGCATTTACCGGTCATAAGAAGGGCCATCCGGCACAAGGAAAGCTGAACGGCGGTAGCAGCACCAGTCTGGCGGGCAAAGAGGATCGCGTGCGACTGGCAGTCGGCATTGCGGCGCACGTCAAGGAACGTGGAATCCTCGTCAAGGCACCTGTCTTCACAGCGTTGTAGTTTGGTCCATGGCCAGGTGCCGCTATCATGATGGAGCAACAGAGTTTATCAGAGCTCTTTATTTGTGTTATTTTGGTTTCAGGCGGAGCGCGCCTTTGGAGATACCCTGCAGTTTAGATTGAAGCAATGAGAAGAGATGAAGATTGTAGCTGAGGAAGAGTAGCGGCATGTTTGAGGATATGTTAGGGGAGTGTTCATGTAGGAGTCGTTTGTTATTTTGCTGTTTCTTCAGGGACAAGTTTGACCAAGAATCAAGTTTCAAGCTCAACAGAAGGCAGCGTCAGGAACATGCTTGATATTCTTCCTTGTAACAATATACGCATAACAGCCAGCTGCTTTGTGCAAAAGATCGAGTTCAGGCTGGGTGCTAGTCTTGGTGAGCGGAAAGAGGGCAAGCAGAGGGATGCTCGGCAAGCACCGAGGGCTTCGGCGGACAAAGCGCGGGCAATTGCTGCAGCTGCCATGACGAGGCGCTGGCCAAGTGAAGCGTTTCAATAGAGAGAGAGAACAAAGACCGCATCCGGCCATCCTTCGATCGTGTGCCGGTCCGCGTCGCTGTTTTGTGCAAACCGACCATAACGACTGTTGACGATTCTGATTCCACTCTTTCGCTCTTCGCCGGCTGATACGCTGCATTCCTGAGGATCCACGCCGACGCCTAGCCAGACGCCTAGCCATCAGCTGCGCCAGTCGCAACTGCGCCATAGAGCATCGGCACTCGCTACAGCATGTTTGAGAGGCCACTCTGATTCCTCGATCAGAACAAGCCGCACAAACATGGCAGCTCCACGCCAATGGGGCGTCACTCCCCCCGTCTCGACCGCATTCCCTACCGACAAGGAACTCGCCCAGAGCGAAGCTCTTCTTGCAGAGCTCAAGGAACAAAAGAGCTTCGAAGCCACCGAAGACACTCAAAAGCGAGTCAAGGTTCTGGCCACCTTCCAACAGGTCACAACAGAGTTCGTCAAGCATGTCGGTAGGACCAAGGGTCTCTCCGACAGCGTCTTGCAGAATGCTGGAGGCAAGGTCTTTACCTTTGGCAGTTATCGTCTCGGTGTCTACAGCCCAGGTCATTCAGCTCATCATCATCATCATCATCATGTCCACTGGCTCAGTTTTTGCTGACATGGCTCCTCACAGGCTCCGACATTGACACACTCGTCGTTGCGCCCAAGCATGTGTCTCGCGACGACTTCTTCGAGCACTTCCGTACTCTCCTTGAATCCATGTCGCCACCAGGCGCCATCGAAAAGTGTACCGCCGTCCCCGAAGCTCACGTTCCCATCATGAAGCTCGTCTATCAAGGCATCGAGATCGATCTGATCTTTGCTCGTCTGCAGCTCAACTCAATCCCGCCGAACCTTGACCTCGAAGACAACAGTCTACTTCGCGGCCTAGACGAAGTCGACTTGCGCTCTGTCAACGGAACCAGAGTCACCGACGACGTCTTGCGTCTGGTACCACAGGAAAAGACATTCCGTCATGCTCTGCGTTGCATCAAGCTTTGGGCCAGCCGTCGCGCCATCTATGGCAACATTATTGGCTTCCCCGGAGGAATCGCCTGGGCCATCATGGTCGCTCGCATCGCGCAGCTCTATCCCAACGCGTGTGGCTCCTTGATCGTCGGTCGCTTTTTCCAGCTGATGAGAAACTGGCAATGGCCCATGCCAGTCATGCTCAAGCCCATCGAGTCCGGTCCTCTCGACCACACGGCCAAGATCTGGAACCCCAAGATTTATCCGGCTGATGGCCGTCACCTCATGCCTCTCATCACTCCCGCTTATCCTTCCATGTGCGCCACTCACAACATCACCAAGTCTTCTCTTGCTGTCATCACTCGCGAGCTTGAACGTGGCCACGAAATCTGCACCAACATTCTCAATGACAAGTCCAATATGCAATGGAAACATCTCTTTGAGGGCCACACCTTCTTCACAAAAGATTTCAAATACTATCTCAGTGTTGTTTCGGGCAGCTTGAACGAAGAAGCCCAGGGCGATTGGAAAGGTCTGGTCCAGTCAAAGGTCAGAAGACTGATCGGTAGCATCGAACAGTCTCAGCCGAATGTTGCCTACGCCAGACCATTCACCAAGGGCTACGAACGCGTCCATCGTGTCAAGAACGATGAAGAGAAGGATCAAGTCATGCAAGGCAGCATAAAGTATCAAATTTCAAAGACCGAGACTGTCGATGAAGCAGAGAACGTCAAGCAACTCTCTGCTGAACAAACCTCTATCGACAATCTCGATGAGCCTGCCATGAAGATCGAAAAGCCAGATGAGAAGGAGGACGGCATGACCACTATCTGGACTACGACCTACTATGTTGGGATCGAACTGGTTCCAGGTATGTTCTCTCGACTTGAGTTCCCATGGTGAACAGGCTGACCCGGAACAGGCGCGCAATCCCTTGACATTTCCATGCCAGTACAAGACTTTAGGCATCAATGTACTCAGGCTACGCAGTACAACGAAGACGTCAACTCGATTCGCGTCATTGTTGTAAAGAGGTGAGTTGTATTCTTGCTCGTTCCGACCCAAAGCTAATTTGTCGCAAGCTACGATCTGCCCGACGATGTCTTCAAGGAAGGCGAGCAGCGTCCTGTCAAGGCCAAGAAGAACAAGGCCGGCAAAGCTGCGAACGGCACCAAGAAACGAAACGCTGGCGAGGCAAACTTGGACGTACGTATACAACCACGATGTCGGCAGAAGAACGTGCCGGCAGAGATCTCATTAGCAGCATCTCTACTTTCTCCCTCATCATCCCACTATCCTTCGTGTTTGGCTACTGACGCAGATTGACTGACAGGGAAATGGCGTCGCACAAAACGCATCGAAGCGCAGATCTACCAACAGCCAGGATGCTTCCAATGGTGTCAAGCCTTGAGCACTCTTCACGGTACAGCATTATTTCATTCACTGTTGCTTGCTTCACCATCAACAATTCTGCATGCACCAAATTGCTGATTTGAGCAGTCCAACTGCTTTGGTGGACAAGACACTGATGCCAGTGTTTCGCCTTGTGGCTCACGCGAAACCAATTAAGAGGAGAAGAGAAAAGGATAAAAAATGGAGCCCACGAGGCTAAGGTTTGTGTTGCGAATTGCTGCCTCTGCTCTTCCTTGACCACATGGATTGTAACGCCTTCCAAGGACTCATGTCAAGCAAAGCAGCGTACGGTGTGCAAACTGCAAGTACTTAACAAACATAAAAAACAGGTCTAAATGGCGCGGCTCAAGCAAGCCTTGCCGAGAGTCATCGCATACAAACGACAAAATCTGTTGTTTGCTCCAAGCTTCCAGCGGCAAACTTCATATCGGCATATTCTGCAAGGCGTTCAAAGGAATCGAGGGTTTCGAGGGGTTCTTATGGAAGGAGGTGTTTCATTGCCAGCGTCAAAGGGAGGGAAAAGGTCAAGTAAAGGCGAGATAGCTTTTTGTGTTTTTCTGTTCTATGTCTACCATCACAATAAACACATTTTCGAAGACCTCCGGGCTTCACACACAAATACGCATTCCATCAAAGCGAGCTGAGTTCTTGAGGGACACTTTTGTTCAGCTGCCTTGGGCTGAATTCAACTCCGCGAGACAGACTTTCAGCCTACGGACAATATTCGGACAAGGATGGGCGTCAGCGAGGGCTTCCAGAAAGAGTCAAAGGTGCATCAGATCCACATCTGACAGCTGCAAGCAGCGAGATGCCCTGCAAGGGATATGGTGGAGCTAGGAGATAGACATGACAAAAAAACTATATCTCCATGCCGGCAACACAAGAGCCGGTTTCAGATACAACATTCTTTCAAGATCTGTGAGAAGCCGAGAGTTCAAACAGACTTGAAAGTTGAGCGCAACAACGGACAAACCCTTGTCGCTGATCTTTTTGTTGGAGACGGAGAGAAACCCACGGTAGGACAAGGAGCTTTTTGGCTTTCGATCTCAGCCGCAGAGCTTCCATGGCGCCTCCTTCGCTCTAGACTGGTGAACAAGCGATGCTGGAGAGTCAGCCCTGACTCAATCAGGACGGTAGCGAGTTATCATCTAGGTCACGCGCAATTGAGACAATTGGACAACAAACAAACAGTTTGAACAAGCCTTGAAGGAGGGACGTGCCGATCTTTGATGAGAAATTCGACGACAGATGAGCAGTCGCATTTTCGCTGAAGCTCGGAGTGATGCGACAGAAGGAAAACAGAGTTTAGGTGTGGTTTTCGCGTTGCAATCCCAGAAAGCGGTGACCCGCACTTAGGGAAGGGCGGCACCCCGTTTAACTGACCAATTCGAAAAGAGGAAAGCACACACACGAAGATCTGACTGACATACTTGGGCATGAGTCGTGTCGGACTATCGAAAAGAAGAAAAGGAGTGATGCAGACAAGAGAAGGTTCATAGGGAATGGTCTATCACAATATACATGTTTCGGCCTTTCTGGATTGTAGTCAGATGAGGTGTTGTGCAGCACACGAAATGGGAATGATTGTCTTGTTGGAGAATTTGGGGAAAATGGTGACTGAGTTTAGATTTCCCCCCTCCTTGGGCGCATTTGCGGCTGCAGGTTCCAGGTCTGTTGGCAGCAAGTCAGCGCTTGCGGTCGTTGTGAGGTACTAGGATATCCGTAGAGAGCGGTCAGAGTGACAATGGACAGCAGCTGCAGGGCTTATTGAGAGGCTGGTACTCTAGCATCAGGCGGGCATTGGTCGTTGTGTTTCGGGTGGACGTTGTTGGATCTGTTGTCAAGTGCCTTGGCCGACCGACTTGTCCCTAAAGCTACGAAGCGCCTCTGCTGGTCTACACGCCGCCGTCTTTCTGGTCGCATCCTGGACCAACCACACGTTCTTTCTCCCCCCTTCCTGCTGCTGCCCTTCTGCAGTTTACGCACCCCGTCGTCCTCGCCCCTGCTCTTTTTTTGCTTTTCGCGCGTGTCTAACTGCGCCCGCGTGCCTGCCTCCTGCCCTGCCCTCGGCCTCTACTCGCGGGGCATATGAATTGTGAAAGGTGCTAGGACAGATGCCTTCGCGCTTCCGCAACCTCGTGGGCTCGAAACGGAAAGCGTCTGGAAACAGCCTGACCCAGAGCCCGAGCATCAACTCGCTCTCTACCGCCAACAATAACAACAACAACTCGTCTTCGCTGGGTCCTTCGTCGCCCGGCCCAAACACCTCGACCCAATCGCCGCCTCAGCCCGCCAGCGAGCGCAATTCCACCGCGTCCAACACCAACACGCTCGTTCAGCAACAGCAAGCCAGTGCCTCGACCACTTCGCTCGCCATGAACCCGCACCAGCACCCTTCGCAGCAGCACGGCTCCCCTCAGCCTGGTCAGCAACCCTTGGGTCGCCCGCCATCATACCAGTATGCCCAGGCCGGTCAACAACAGCAACAACAATTGCAACAGCAGCAACAGATGGCTGGCCGTCCGACGAGCCCCATGCCTCCTCCGCCAATCAACACCCATAATCCGTATGGTCATCTCCCTCCTCACGCGCCGCAACACATGTATGGTCAGCAACCACTCTCGGGACCCCCAGGTTATCCCATGCAGGCACCGCCGCCGCAGCAACAGTATGGAGGTTATGTACCTCAGCAGTCCATGGTAGGCGGTCAATATCCCTACAATAGAGGATATGTATCTGAAGCCAATAACCAGCGGAGCAAAGCTCAACTCATTGTCGGTATCGATTTTGTAAGTCTAGCGTCCTTGGACAGTCACTGATCTGCGCGTACTTACCATGATGTGCTCAGGGTACTACGTTCTCGGGTGTCGCCTTTGCCTTTGCGACAAACACGGAAGCGAAAGAGGACATCATCGTCGAATGGCCTGGTGCTGGTACTCAGACAAAACAAAAGGTGGGTCTTTGCACTGGGAAGAAATGATAATGGATTGCTGAACAACTTTGCATGCAGATCCCGACAGTACTCTACTACGACCAACACCAGCAAGTGGTGGGGTGGGGCGCCGACATTGCAGACGCGCTCGCACCCACCGGTTATCCCAAGCCTGGTGTCCAGAAAGTCGAATGGTTCAAGCTTCAGTTGATGATGAGCGGAAACACATACATCGATCCCATCAACCTGCCTCCGCTTCCCCCGGGCAAGAGCGAGATCGACGTCGCCGCAGACTATCTGTTCAAGCTGCGCCAGGCTATGCGTAACTACCTCCAGAAGACGCTCGGTGAAGTCTTTACCCGCGAGGAGCGTAACATTCGCTACTTCCTGACCGTACCCGCTATCTGGAACGACGCTGGTAAAGCAGCCACCCGTGCTGCCGCCATTCAAGCTGGATTCCTCCGTGACGAGAACGACAATCGCCTGACTCTGGTTACCGAGCCCGAAGCTGCCGCCATGTTCTGCTCCAAGACTGGTCTGCTCAACCTCAAGATCCAAGATGCTGTTCTGATCGTGGATTGTGGTGGAGGTACCGTAGATTTGATCGCGTAAGTTTCGCTGGTGTCTGATGTTGTGAAATCACGCTTACTTTGATTCTAGATACGAAGTCGAAGAGGAGCACCCCTTCACCGTCGCAGAATGCACTGCTGGATCTGGTGACTCTTGTGGTTCGACAGCATTGAACCGCAACTTCTCCAACATTTTGAGGGCAAAGATTCGTAAGATGAAGCTTCCCGATGGCTCAAAGACTGCCGGCCGTGTCTACGCAAAGTGCATCATGGACTTCGAAAACAGAATCAAGGCCGATTTCCGCAACAATGGTCAGAAGTGGGCTGTTGACGTCGGTATCGAGGCCGAATTCCCCGAGGCCGGCATCGAGGAAGGTTACATGACATTCACCAACGAGGAGATCTTGCAGTGCTTCGAGCCTGTCGTCAACCGCATTCTTGAGCTTGTACGAAACCAGATCATTGCCATTCAGGCTCAAAACCGCCATCTACAGGTCAGTAAAGCACCAAACTCGTGTTTGCGCTCAAGCTAACTCGTCACAGAACGTTCTCGTTGTTGGTGGCTTCGGTTCTTCCGAATATCTTTTCCAGCAGATCAAGCTCCACGTCCCTCCGCAATTCCAGTCCAAGGTTGTTCGACCTATGGACTCAGTCGCCGCCATCGTCAAGGGTGCTGTTACTGCTGGTATTACCGAGCGCGTCGTCACATCTCGTGTCGCTCGTAGACACTACCTCATGGCCACACTACAACCTTTCAAAGAAGGCCATCACCCCGAGCAATACCGTGTGCCTAGTCTCGACGGCAAGGATCGTTGCAAGTACACTCGTCAAATTTTCGTGCAAAAGGGTCAGCGCGTCAAGACAGGCGAACCTGTCAAGGTCTCGTTCTTCCGTCAAGTCGCGCCTGGAGCTACCCTCATGTATGAGGATGTCTTGTACGCTTGTGACGAGGATGTATGCCCTGAATATACTAAGGATCCTCGTAAGTGATTACTACCTTAGATCAACGATACCTGAGCTAACCATTCAATAGGCATCAAGGAAGTCGTCACCCTGACATCCGACTTGAGCCGCAAGAATCTCGAGAAAGATTTCGAACGCATGGACACACCTCAAGGCACTTTCTACCGTGTCTACTTCGACATTTACCTCACCCTTGATGGCACAGAATTCAATGCCGAGCTGGTGTGTCAAGGCGAGGTCATGGGACGTTGCTCGGCCAGATTCAGATGATTGCGACTTTTTGTTCTTTCTCCTCAGCCACGGGCTTTCTTGTTTAAATCCTTTTTTTTATTGTTTAAAATACCCTTTTTTTTGAGAAATGGATACGGTCCTCAAGTCACAGAACAAAATTACACCATACCAGCATACATGCGAAACGAAACGAACAAGACAAATGGCCAATCGGAGGAGTCTGGCGTGCTCTGGAAAAAGAAGAAGAGGTTGTTCTGCAGGAGAGGAGGATATACACGCGGTGATGAGATTGAAGCAGACAGAGCGAGTGTTCTGCGTAAGCAATACGGCGGTGTCTTTTGGATTTTCTTTTTCTTTCTTTTTCCTGTTTTGTTTGCGTCCACCAGAGCAATCTCTTGGTTATCTATATCGTTGTCTCTTACTACTTTTTTCTTCGCTTTTTTCGTCTCTGTTTTGTTCGGTCTTGTGAAGTGAGAGTGAGTTTTGAGTGTCCAAGAAATCTACACATATATTTTTGATATGCTTGATTTGTTGTCATGCTCGAGGGCGATCGGTGTGTATGGGATTGGATTTACCTCCTACCGTGTAGGATGACCAGATTCGATGATCCAAATTCCCACCACAACCATACAGACCTTGAGAGTCACGAAAACATCAAATACTTTGACGATCTCGAACAAAGCAGGAGATCACTTCAAAAATATCCTCTCGGCTCTAAACAGGTGATGTTGGTCGTTCCAAAGAACAGAACAGGGTGCTTCCTCCAGCGATAACTCGGAAGCCGCACCCTGAGAATCGGAAATTGCACCGCCGAAACGCGCTTGCTGCGATGACGTTGATTTGAGACGCGTCGTCTTGACCGTTTCTCAAGTTTTGATAGACCTTAACCTCTTTCCCCTTCTTGACATCAGGATGTCTGTGAGAGGTTCATGCCATCGCTGATACTCTCGATGAGTGAGTGCATTGTTCGATGGTTCGTTCCTTGACGCTTCACACCCGATATCCTCTCCACCTTTGAAGACTGATGCTTTGAGGCTTGAGGTATTTTGTCGTGTATGGGGAATTGGCTCTGCGGCTCAGTTTCTGAGGTAAAAGTCAATTGAGAGGTTGAATTCCTCGATGTGTCGGTGTTTCGAAAGTCAGTTGAAAATTGATTCTCTCGACATGTAGGTGACTCGGAAGTCTATTGGGAGCTGACAACCTGATGGAGGCGTTTAAAACATGCTCATGATCAACAGCTTGAGAGTCCTCGATGCTTTGGTAGGTGAAACATTTATCCGGAGTTGAGCTCGTTATCTGTTCGCTGGCAGGTGCGTTGGATTGCATTATATGCATTAGCTATACTAACATCGGTCACTACTCAAACAACGACAGCATCATCTAAATCTTGAGTGTTCCCATCGCCGACCAAATATGTGCGTTCGAGTGTGCACCTCTCATGCTTCTGGTAGCTCTCACTGCTTAACACAGATCTGCAGCAAGATGACCTGCAGCTCGAACGGCTTTATCTACAATGCTTATCTGGAATAAGCATTCAGCCATGCTATTAGATTCCAGGAATCTACTTCTGCCAGCAAACGTTTATCCTGGACTTGAAAATGAGTTTTCAATTGCTTTGGCTGCACACCGGAAAAGCGCTTGCACGACAGGATGTATATCTCAAAAGGGTAAGCATCAACACCGTCAGACACGCCCGATAGGCAACGTCCCTGTCGTATGTGTTGATGAGCACACGTGAAACATGTTGCGTCTACCATTGAACAAGAGAAGTGAGATCATCTTACTGACCTGCTGCTTTTGATTCGTCCGTCTTCGCTGGTCCACAAGGAAGTTGGGGTAGCGACAGCATGTTGCGCGATTCCCTCTGGACAGACTTCCGAATGTGTTCAAGACTGCGTATCAAGCCAAGAGTCCAGACATGGCTCCAGAATGTTGGGAGCCAATTCAATCGAATACATATCGCTTGTCCCAACGCTCTCAGAGCGCTCATCAGATTTCTATACTTGCTCTTCACGATTCCCCATACACATCAGAGCGTCGGCCTCATGAGGGTTCTCATCATTACTGCTATCTTCTGGGCCTGGTTCAGACTAGCTCTTGCAAGTTCTGAGCTCTGCGATTCGTTCGAGACAAACAAGTACCTTACTACACAAGAGGTCAAGGACGAACTCGGACCATGGTTTCGGAATCAATTTGATGAGTGGAAGAGCGCCCATGCTGCGGCAGAACCACGATTCTGGAGCTGGTTTCATCAAAAATACTCGCCTGGCCTGACTGATTCTATACTATCCTGCAAGCTCAGTGGAATCTGCAGTGTAAGTCATACGTTCGACCCGCAAGACCGCAGCTGAGAAGTTCAATCAGCCCGTCTCCTGCACTCATATCAGTGACAAGTACAGCCTCGAGGTCCAACGATATGCTCTTTTCGCAATGGAATCAGTCGTCAACTTCCACAACGCCATGTGGATGATCAAAGAAGCCAATGTGGAGGCTTTCAACAACGTAGAAGCCAACTTGCAGAGCCTCCTTAGCCAGTTCTCCGATGCCAAGAACGTCGATAACATGAAAGCGCAATACAAGCAGCATTTCCAATTAGTGATGCACAGCATAATCGCGTTTACCGTTCTAGCGACGGCACTCTTTACAGGTTTTGGCTCTGTTCTCTCTCTTGGAACCGCAATGGCTGCGTCCGCACTCGCACCGCTAGGGATCGGGGAAGAGATGGTCAAGGACCTTAATCTGCTCGCTTCTGCTTTAAGGTTGAATGGTGCAGTTACTGGTGGTATGGGTGCCATCGGAACAACGACTGCATCGCTTACGACGGATCTGCTCGATGGGTCAAATGCCGCCGAGACAATTCATACAGCAGCGAGAGAGGCCATCGCTCAGAACCAACTCCTAACCACAAAGTTGTTCGATGCAAGCATGCTGTCATTACTGAAAGGAGAAGTTGGTGCCACAAAAAATTACACACTGGTCGAGATTGTCCAAGAGGGTCGATACGTAAATACGACCGAAATCTTGCCGTCGTACAGAGATGAGCTCCATCACATGTGGACAGCATCAGCTATCTCAAGTATCTGGTCTATGGAGCATTCTTACATTGTTGTATCCGATGTCAGTAGCGGTAGTTGCAAGTCTGATCATCGAGGACCTCAAATACTGAAGTCATGCCTTGAAGAGTATCCGACTAAAGTCTTCTACACTTACTTCCTGTCAAGATGCCGAGAAGGAATCAAAGGAAAACCGCTTGTACGCGGACCTCCGGGCCACGAATTACTCAAGCAGTTGACCAACTTCACTCTGGAGGACGTCGTTCGGGCTTCCATGACTCACTTGAAGGACCACGGAAACAAGACACCCAAGCCGCAGATGGGTATTGAAGGATTTGACACCATTTTTGGTCCCAACACTGCCATAGTGCACGGAGGAGGACGGGCCCGGGGGCTGTTTAATATTCCGGTTTGCTATACCCCCGGAGGTCAAGCCATCAGCTCCATCAATATGAAAAAGAGTCGCAATATGCCATGCGCATGCTCCAAATTCAGCTTCTCTGGTAAACATCACATGGCCGTCGATATGGATCACTCCGAACTACAGGCACAATCCTTGCGAAAGAGGGACAGCGGTGGCTGGCACAACGATTACAAAACCACCTACAACTTTTTCCTCAGCTCAGGCATAGGCACGTCTGGAAAGTTCCGCGAGTACTGCTACCACAACCGCGAACATGGCAACAGCTGCCACAGGAAGGACCACGAGCACTGGAGCTGGCCACAGGGTACCAATGGACCAAAACACCCATATCACAAGTGCAAAGCAAACTCTCACGAACATGTTGGTTGTCAGAAACCTCACAATGATGGCCATCATCAAAACAAGCATTGTGCAGGTCACACCATGGGACTTGATGTCTTGGATATTGATACTCTGTGGAAGCTACCGAGACTGATCGCATGAATGCCACATGGAGGAACTCGACTGAGGCCACTGACTATGATGATGACGATGATTCTGATGACGAGGATGATGATGCCGCTGAATCGGACGGTGCCGATGATTCTGGCGGTGAGTCTGGTGACGAAGATGAACCTCAAGCTGACGAGCACGATGATACCATCGAATCTGATTAAAGCTGATGAGGTGAGAACGCAAAACGCCCTTTCGACAACAGCTCTAGAACCTGACGACTTCAAGTTGTGACCTCTGGAGAGCTTCCAATGCAGTTTTGCACGCGTCGCTCGAGTCTGTTAGTTTCATGTTGCGACTGTGAGGGTTGGCGGATTGGGTTGGAAATGGTCGATCTGGAATTGTATTTGTCCGTTTATCTCTGTAACGTTTAAAACAATTATAATATTGCAATAAGAGACCTCCTGGCGAAACGTATCATAATCAGATCGTTGTTGAAACGCACAATTGCTTTCTGTACTGAAGCGTGACCATTGAGATGCCCTGAATCGCTGTCTCTCCTTGGAAGCCGCTTCCTCCTTGAGACTTTCGTGACTTTTTGCAAGTACACTGTTATTGTAATATGCATATGGAGATAAACGAAGGATCATGTAAAGCACAAGGGTCGCATGTGACAGACTCCCCGTATTTACACTATCATGTTATAAAAGTTGATGAGATCATAGTAACTTTCTGTATTAGAAGGGTGGCCACAGGCATACTCTTGAATGCTATCTCTCTTTGTCTCTTTGGATGACGCTTGTTTTCTGGAAATTATCGTGACTTCTTGCAACTAGATTGCCACAGTGCTCTGTATCAGAAGCGTGGCCATAGACATATCCAGGAATACATTCTCGCCCCGTATGAAACTCCTTTCCGGACAGCATCGTGACTTTGTATAATCACATCATTGGAGTCTTGGACACACGGAGACGTACAAAATGCAACAATCAGCATTCCTTTTCTGTGTCTGTTTTGACTTCATCCAGCAAATTCTGCATTTTTAGAATTGATACAAACATTGGCCGCATGATCAGCAGACAATTTCACAGAAGCAGCGGCAAAATCTAGTAGGTCTGATGCTTCTTGACCTCCTCCCAAAGCTTAGGGTCCTGCTCAACGCGGACCTGCTCGGACTTTTCGTCGACAAGTTCGTTCAGGCGGCGCAAATCCATGTCCTTTGCCAACAGAGGGATAACATACTTGTCAAAGGTTTGCCAGTAAGGGTTCTCGAGGTGGTATTTTTGGCTCTGTTGTTGCAAGTCGTGTCAGTAATTGATGTACAGAGAAGTTTGGGATATTGCTTTATTGGTTTGGGGGATTGGTATTTGCTGCTGGAAACCCATCTAGTATGATGAATGCAAATGTACTTACGCTCTCATGGGCATAACGCTCGACGATGGTGAAGGCGCGGGGGTCCTTGGTATCTTGCATGACAAACCTGATCATTCACATCAGTCTTTCCAATCCCTGTCCGGAACACTCCAGAACGATCTGAGAAGTGTTTTGGAATCAAGAGAACAACATACCAGCCAAGACACTCCTTGTCGTTAGTGTAGACCTGAGAAGCTTCCTGCAGCTTTGCGATCAACTTGTTGATGCACTCCTGGTCATCTTTGGCGTAGAGGTGCACGACGAGAGTGTAGACCATATTGACGGTTTGGATGTGAGGAGAATTGATCCGTGATAGAAAGAAATCGGAGGTTGTTGTGTATTGTAACAATCGATTTGTTTGTAGGAAAGGAGGGGTAAAACAGCTGGCAGTTGCGAAAGGTGGGATGTCGTTTGCCCGCCAAAAGCTATCGGGCCTTTTTTTCAGAATTTGGGGTTGGTGAGACGTCATTGCTGTTGGAGAGAGTGTCTTCATAAATCACCAAAATAGTGAGGTGTTTTGAATATCTTGAACAAGAAAAGTAAAACACAAGCAGGGCGTAGATTTCCGATGTCTGCGGTAAGAAGACCTCTGGGAGGGACAAAAGATGCGCATGGCGGATGCCTGACGGGAAAAGACAAAAAGAAATCTCCTCTCTCTGAGTCGAACAAAGGACCTTCTGATGACAATCGAACAATTACAGTCAGACGCTCTAAACCAACTGAGCTAAGAAGAGATTGATGAATAATCAGTCAAGTTCAAGTCAATATATCACCTGGCAAATACCACAGCCACGACTCCCAAGCATAGCATGACGCGGCATGAGGGTAGGGCAGACCGCCAACTTCCAAAGCCAAGGCAGACCGGAACAAGAACAACCGGGCTCAAGTATATAATAAGAAGACCTTGGCAGCTCAAGGTAGGTCTGAAACTATTTATTGCAACCTGCGCCTCTTCTAAATACCATCATTCCCCACCTCTTTCGCCCCAATCCAAAATCGCAGCTGCCGAAGCCAGACACACCTTCGACCAACAACCAAGAGCAAGGAAACCACAACACCATACAGCATGGGCTTCCGCGACTCCTTCAAAGACCTACAACACAAAGCCCAACAAGCCATGAACGGCGGCACCGCCCCTCCAATTCCTTGGGCCAGCAAACCTTCCTCCTCATCTCCGACTCCCTCAGCTCAACAACCCCAAGCACAACCCTACTGGTCACCCCAATGCCTACCACACATCCCCGTCTCTGCGCACTTCCACCACGAACAAGGAAACTGGGGTTGGGGCAACAACGAATCCCAAAACTACGTCGACGACACTGCAAACAGTTTCCACACCCAAGACGGCGCGTTGGTGGTTCATGCAATAATCAACCACAACCATCCTCAAAAAGACAGAAAGTTTACTTCTGCGAGATTGTCTTCGCATCAGACGCTTGCTAGATGCAGAGGTAGTCTGTCCGCTAGGATTACAGCTCCAGTGGCTCCAGGTATTTGGCCGGCGTTTTGGCTACTCCCTCAAGACCCATTCACCTGGCCCTACGACGGCGAAATGGATATCTTCGAAGCCTGGAATGGAGAAAAGACAAACCATACTTGTATGCATTGGGGCCATTTCAACGGCGAAGACCACGATAAACACCGTGTGGTGGAAACGCCAATCCCTGCCATCGACTCTCCTCACGGTATGAGATTTGATTTTGCTTGGGATGAGGATGAGAATACAAACCAAGGAAGAATGGTGTGGTATATTGATGGAAGACCTGTCATGAAGGCAAGCAAACCTGCTGGTACAAGACCGATGAAGGATTTCAGAATCTTGATCAATATTGCTGTGGGTGGAAATGTGTGTCAGGGTGTCATGCCCAAGGATGGCACGTATGAGTTTGTCATAAGAGATCTCGCCATGTGGGATGCTCCGCCTGGTGGGTGGGACAGATTCGGCAGAGATTGGAACAGCACCAGGGAGGGTCATGGTATGTAGAGCTTGTTCGAGCTGCTGGCCAGCTATTTCAACCACTAGATTTTCCTACTGCTTTGACACGTATTGTATCATCGCGACAGAGCAATCGTGATCTTGGCTGAACTAGCACAGGTTTTGTCTACTTCATCATATCGGAAGCTTTCAAACGTGCCAAGAAGAGCTTGAGATGGTGAGCGATCCAACAGTCAGATACTCGGGAGATCAGCATATCGCGTGAAATGAAGAGGCCACAGCAGGATCTGACAAAGACTCAAATCTGGACAACAGATGCCTCAATTCTGCCATCTTATCTAGGAAAGAGACTCTCCCGCCACTGTCTCACAATGACCGCTTCAACCCACGTACCGCTTCCTGTCGTTGATCAAGTGGTTCAGCTTGCGGATCTCCGTCCATCTGCTGAAGGATCCCATCTCAAGCAGATTCATGCGCCTCATCTTGCCAGAGGGATTGCCAATGACCACAGGCTTCCAGTCTTGATCTGCCTTTGCATCGATACTGCCCCCTCCACGCGATCCGAAAGTACCATTCGGAATGACTTGAACAGATCTGAAGCGCCACATGACAAGCGAAAGAAGAATGGTCAAGCCCAGCAGAATTCCAACAGTGACACCAGTTGCAGCCTGTGCACCAAGTGCTCTGGTCACGTTGCCACTCACAGCAGTCGCGGCAGCCGCAATCAAGAATCCCAGTCCTTGAGCGGCGAAGACACCTGCGCATACACGTGGGTAAGACGAATAGTTTGTGCGTCTTCTGCGGGTAGCACTCTCCAGACTTGCCAGACGGTGTCTGCTGTTGACACCGGGTTGTAGATCACTGGTGTCGAAAGCTTCCATTGCCAACCCGATGCATTCCGCTACGGCGAGACATGCGAAGAAGCCGATAATGGCGGCGAGAATAGTGGGACCAGCCGGTTTGACGCTAGGTCCGGGAGACGCCAGGACGTAGGCAAGGCCGGCGATGGGTAGAGCGAATGTGAACAAGCATCGTCTGAGGAGATGTGACGACCACGTAATACGCGGCTCAAATGTGCCACTGTCGGTACGCATAGGCTGGACCCTGTCGCGAGAGAAGACATTTGCCTTTGTCAGCGGAACGGCGAGTGCTGCACCTACTGCAACAGCGAACACAGCCAAGCCGATGTACTGAGGCTGCCAATCGTAGTTTCGAGAGAGCAGTGCACCCAGCAGCTACCAAACGTTAGAAGACCGAACGCTAAAGCAAGAGTCAATAATGACTTACCAATGTGATTAGTACAACGAGTGCGTAAATCCAGGCCAGATAGACGGCGAGCACAAAGAAGCCGAACTGGCAAAACATGTGGACCATAAGTCTCATACCAGCCCAGACCTCTTGATACCAATATCTGGGACCGTCCTGATCGAGATGTAGCTTGACTTCACCACGTGCCACACGTTTCTTGAGCTTCTCGTCTTCATCCAAGTATCTCAGAACTGATCGACGATATGGAGCGCGGCGCGTCTCTGGTGCAACGACATTGACCAAGATGAAGAATGAAAGAAGAATGACGCAAACATAGAATCCCCAAGACGGAGCGAGATGCTGAGTTATTGAGGCGCCGATCAGGAAACCGAGAGCAAGAGATCCGACAAAGCACCAAGACCAGAGACCCAGCCAAATGCCCATCCCGCCTCCTTGACGTCGAACATCGTCGTAGACAACAATTTCTTGATGCGGGTTTCGTGACTGGAGAGAGGCGCCAAACAGATCCAGCAAGGTCGACAAGAAGTTGATATGTGCAAAACCAAGAGCCAAGCCGAGAAAGAAACGAGGAACGAGTAGACCAACAAGAGCTCTGGTCAAATGCGGGCCTCTGTAGAAAGCTGTCGCAATAGACTGTGGGAATTGAAGCGGGATCGCGATCGCGAGGGCTGCCAATGTGTAGGGTCTCCTGCCATGAAGGAGTGGAAGTGGCCAGCATATTAGAGTAGTGATTCCCATGCCGATATAGAGACTGTCAGGCGTGTCAGCATTACGATGGAGCCCTGGGACGCCCGACAAAATATCGGTTTGTTCAACTTACAATACATTGCCCAGGATCACACGATGATGCTCATCTCCCAGCTTGTACTGAATCTTGGGCACCTCACCGGCCTGTTCATTGTGGTCAGTACCTGCTGTGATATGCCACAAGAAACGCCACTCACATAAATACCAGCAATCAGGCCAACAAGCATGGTATTGAGACAAGCAATAGTGGCGGTAATGCGTTTGCGGCCTATTCTCCACTCTCTGGCAATGGGCGAGCGACGATACCTGTGAAATCGGAATCCCACTTCATCCTTCAGGCTGATATGATTCTTGCGAGGATGCTTCAGGCTCAAATCCGGAGATGGGACATTTGCTGGTGGTGCTTTACCAGGCAGCGCAGACGGAGCAGGTTGACCAGACGTGACAGGCAAGGTAGGTTGTGTGGATACAGGAAGAGCTACAGGTACTTCCCTGCGATCTGGGACGTGATAATACGGTGACTCGAAGATGCGGCTTGCACCAGCTTTTGGTTTCCATCTCTTGGGTGCAGCTGGGGCTGGAGCCGGTCCTCCTGTCTCTGGTGGGTTGGCAGCTGGATACTGAGCTGATGGGTAGTCCGAGGTGACATAGTGTCTTGGATCATAGACGGCGTATGGGACTGTTGGCTGAGGAGGTGGCGAGGGTGTGCTTGACAGTTGAGGGTCGGAACGAACAGGTCGAAGAGGTCTTCGTTTCGGCACATCAGGGACTGAGATGCGGAGAGGCTCGTGCGGTGTCTGCTCTGGCGTTTTGACTGACGCATCTTGTGGAATGACGGGAGGCAAAACGACACCAGCACTTTCTCCTGCTGGTGGTGGTAAGACAGTCTCATCTGGATTGACTGGTCCAGGCTCTGAACCGCCTCGAAGATCACGGCGAGTCGAAGGCCGCTGAGTGTAGGCCCAATCATGCATAGTAGAGCCCATCGACATCTTGGAATACATCTGAGGTGGAGTCTGAGTCATGGAGAAGTCCTCTGAAGACGATGGCCCAACAACGGCCTCTTGTGATGAGGGTCGTTTGCCGTCACTCTCGAAAGGTGGATTCAGGATAGGATGAACGACTGAGCGCTGCCTGATCGAGTGCCAAAATACGACAGAGGGCACTGCAGTAGTGGGAGCTGCGACCAGGGAGAGACCATCCTTGCTCTTGGTGTAGGCCGTTGGGATGCTGACGTTGGATGCTTTCGGCTTTGGCTGGAAAGACGACGTGGTGGACTCGATGTCGGCATCAGAGTCAGAACCTTGGTCGTACTCGTCGGAAGAAAAGTACTCGTCGCTCTCGGTATCGTCGATGCGAAGTGGTGGAGCCATGTAGCCGTGGACAGTGCTTGACTTGCGAAGAGCGATCTTGGCTTCATCGAGTATTTGGGCGACGTCTTGGGACCTGTTGTTCTGAGCGGCGTCTTGAGCGACGGTCAATGCTTCTTCCATGAGGTTGTGAAGGTCAGTGACTGCACGCTCGAGATTCTTCTTGTCTCTTTCGATGGATGAAGAAGATGGCGGTGATTGTGTCTTGGGTGAGACATCAGGGGAGCGGAACGTCACAGTACCACGAACAGTCGACCTGCGAGATAGAGTGCCGTCGTTGTAATGGCCTAGGTTAGATGGATCTGGTGATGGTGATGAGAGTTCTGGCTCAGGTTGGAGCAGCGGGCCTAGACTTGATGTTCGAACAGGAATCTTGATTTCCAGCTCAGATAGAGGGACCATCGGCCAGGTAGGCGGTTTGCCAGATTGCGAGGATGAATAAGACGAAGGAGTATACATAACGATGCTGTATATGATGATGTGTTGAAATAGATGAGAAGAGAATTGTGTCAACGACAGGACGAAGTGAGCAAGCGCCGAGGTGCGATACTCCTGCCAGACGAGCGACGCCAGTTTTAGTGGTCGTGGTTGCCTCGACTGCAATTGCAACATGAAGCGGCGTCGCTTGCGCCTCGGCCCAATCTGGCAATTACGATAGACGTATGAATCTGTTAGCGTGCCAATTTCTACTTCAAACAGGTTTATAAGATAGGTATGTGTGCAAAGAAAATTCATGTTTTGAGCATTACTCTTCATACTTGACATCGCCCTTGCTGACATCGGGGTAAACGTCAAATCTCCTTTGGGTGTAAATCGGAATACCTTTTCTCGTCTGCTCAATTGACTCTCCGTCAAGATCGGCATAGACAATGCCTTCCTTCTCATCCAGTTCATCAAGAACTTCAGCGTTGGGATTGACAATCATGCTGTGACCCCAGGCATTGTAGTCGGCAGTCATGTCTCTAGCAGGCGAACAAAGACCAACGTAGACTTGGTTGTCCATAGCTCTTGCGCGTGCTTGCAACTTCCAATGCAGCTCGCCAGTGGTGAGGTTAAAAGCACCAGGGTAGACCAGCAGGAAAGCACCCTGTCTTGCGGCAACCATGGCCAGTTCGGGGAAGCGAATGTCATAGCAGATGGCAACAGCAATCTTCCCATACTCGGGCAGATCGATAAGAGTGACCTTGTTTCCAGGACTCAGAATCTCGCTCTCTTGGAACCTAATCTTGCCAGGAATGTCGATGTCGAACAGGTGGACCTTTCTGTGGGTGGCCAGCAATTTCCCGTCAGGACCAAAGACAAGACTTGTGTTGTAGTGTTTCTTTGTGTCGGCAAGGTACTCGGGGATACTGCCACCGATCAAGTAGGCCTTGGACTCTTTGGCAAGGGCAGACAGAGCATGGAAGGTGGGCGATTGTGACTCGGTAGGTGGTGAGGGCTGCAGAGTCTCGGCGTATTTAGGGAAGTACTTTGTGCCGTAAGGAGAGTTGAAGCACTCGGGCAAAACGACGACATTGGCACCCTTGGATGTGGCTTCGAGGACCTTTGATCTTGCGCGTGCGAGGTTGGCCGCCTTGTCAGCGCCTGCTCTGTGTCAGTCGTGGTTTCAGTAGTTGGAGCCGGAGCGCATACCGGTCGACAGCTGGACACAAGCGAGCTTCAGAGGCTTCTTCAGTAGTTTGGCCATGTTGAGTGTATAAAAGAGAGTTGTGAGGTGAATGATTGTTAAAAGGTCACTGCTGATTGCTTACCCCAAGAGCCATGACGTACCCCGCCTCTTATCGATATGCGGCGAGTCGCGAGTTGGAGAAAGTCAAACCTCTCCAAATGCCAAGGCCGAGAGAGTGGTCAGCCAAAGCTCCGGCCCTTGTGAAATGTTCCTGACATTCGAACGCAAGCGTCTTGCCTACCCGACACACTCGTCAACATGCCGCCCGCTACTCTGCGCGCTCCTCTGAGGGGCCTTACAGGTCGTATGCCCTTGCGATTGGCGTCAACAAGCAGCAGGCAGCCCCTCAAATACACTGGTCGCATTCCAAAGCCCGCTCCTCCACCACCAGGTCCCGGCGAGACAAAGACTCCCGACACTCAGGAAGAGACTCAACAGGCTCGCAAGGCCATTATGGACTCTATTCAGGAAGACCGAAACAAGGACTACAAGAAGAGATATAGATCTTTTGCTTTCAAGTGGACTGCCATCATCGTCGGCACTCCCTTCGTTCTAGTCACCACTCCATACTTGTACAAAAGAGGTGCGCTTATTATCTTGTAATGGACGAAATTTGTATAACAACGCTGACACAACTATGCAGTCTTCTTGGGCGAAGAAAGAAGAAGACTTGTTGTGGACGAAGAAGACGACGAGGACCTCGACTAGTCCGAATTACCAAGCACAGTGCCCACCATCAATACGCATATCGCTACCCGTCATGAATGAGCTGGCATCGCTGATCAGGAACACGGCTGCTCCACGGTACTCTTCAGGCTTGCTCAGCTTGCCCAGCATGTTCTGCGTTGGCCACTCGCGACGTCTCTCGGGGTACTTGACGAACAGAGCCTCCACCATGGCTGTCACAATATATCCCGGCGAGATTGTGTTGACACGAATTCCGTGCTGCCCCCATTCACTTGCCAGGTTTCTTGCCAATTGGATGACGCCTGCTTTGCTCGAGTTGTACGCGGCGCAAATCAATCCCTGTTGCACTTTTGTCAGCCAAATTTCGACGAATCTAAAGAGACCGGAGCTTCATACTCTGTTGGCGACAGTGCCACTCATGGATGCAATGAAAGCCATGCTTCCGCCATTTCCATGCTTGATCATCTGCTTGGCCACTGCCTGCGCCGTCATGAAGACTCCTGTGATGTTGACCTCAAACATGGTGTTTGCATCCTTGGCTGTGTACTCGAGCGCCGTCGTTTCTTGCTGGATTCCTGCTGCCGCCACGAGTCCGTCCATACGACCCTCCTTGTTGGAGATGTCCTCGATGATCTCGTTCAGTTGCGGCACATCGCGAACATCGATTTGGCGGTAGTGGAATGTCGTACCAAGCTCCTCGGCTGCCCGTCTTTGAATGCGGTAGAACTCCTCGCTGGGCTCAGGAAGGCGGTCCAGTGCATAAACTGTTTCGACGTCAGTCTTTTGGCTCTTCTCAAGTCTCATGCACAAAATTACCAGTTGCGCCAGCCTCAAGCAAGGCTTCGGCCTGTACCAATCCCAGTCCACGTGCGGCGCCAGTCACCAACACTACCTTGTCGTTGAGCGCAAACTCTGGCAGGCGCTTTGTTGTTCCGAGGTATGATGCAGCGTTGTAGTTGTCCTTCAAGTTGGCAGACTCATCTGAAGGTGGTTCCGGGGCACCGCGACCAGAGACAATGGGGTTTCCTCTGGGAGGGTTCTTCAATTGATCAAGATCAGACTTTGAGGCATTCTGCTGACGGGCAGAAATTGCAAAACTGCGGACGGTGTTTGATTTTGATGCACCAAATGCAGCGCGGGCAAAGCGCGAAGACAATCTGAGAGAAGCCATCTGAGGGGTCAGGGAGTAGGAGGGGAACTTTTCGGAGGAAAAAAACGATTGAGAGAGGAGAAAGGATGTAGGATACTGCCAGTAACGACACGACCCCGCTGTCCTTTTTATTGCAGCTCCTTCCTGCGTCGGTCATTACTACACTTGGCTTCCCTTCTGGGTTGTCCGAGACGCTGTTCCTCGTTCCGGGACTTGCAGCAGTGAACGGTGGATATGCGCCATAAGCAACAACAGTCCCGTATGCTATGCTCCAACTCTTGTACCCAAGACCTCAGTATCACCAGTCAATGCTGTGTGTGACACAAGCTGTTTCTCCCCATCACATACGCTCTTGCATGACTTCCACGACTTTTCGTTCAAACCAGCAAACAGATCGGCGGTTTAGCTTTCAAAGATGCTTGACCAGGCCGTTGCGGGTGCAGAGCGGAGGAGATGCGGGGAAAGTGGCAGCTCTCGGATTACTTCTTTTGGATAGTGGCCCTGTAGGGCTTCTGGTTGCGCGCGCCGAAGTTTACCTTGATGGGAACATGCTGCTGTATATCAAATCACATCCTTCCTGCTCGTATTCATGGATCGAGTAAAGTGTGCTGTTGCGCTCAGGAGTAGCAGCGCCGGCATGGCTGTATGCAGGAAACAAGTCGTTTGCAGGACAAAGGATGCATAAGAATTGATGTATCGGCTGCATGCTGGACAAGACATTTCGGTTGCTGCTGTTCCTTGACATGCATGTGAGTGGTTTTGGACATGTATGTATGACGGACTTGCAAGACAGTGCCCTTTTGAGCTCACTGATACCAATGTTTTTGCATGGTATGCCAGCAAGGACATCGCTGTCGACAAGTGAGCAGAGAGCTCTCTTAGCAGGCAGCAAGAGGCCCGTGAAGACGCGGCCGCGGAGTGGTTCGTGCACAGACGACCGAGGACGGCCGGTTCAAACTCTCGGACTTGCGACTTGCATCACCCGACGAGAATTAACTTGGAGGAAAGAGCGACTTTCGACCCAACTGCCCATCGCCGTCGCACAAAAGCGAAGGTGCCGCGCATCGCACCATGTCGACCCTCCATCCCAACGCCGACATGGAGGAGGTCGAAGACGAGCTCATTTTCCAGCAAACCCTGCTGGACACACTGGACCCCAGCGAGAGCAACGAGCGCAGACAAGAGGTGGAATTGGCTATCGCGGACCTCGAGAGACGTATGGCGCACTTCAACGACGCTGCTCCTGTTTCATCACAACCACAGAGCAATCCCGCATACAATGCGCCCGGCGCATATCCTCGTTCCGACACTAGCGACATGGATCAAGAGCTTCCAACTTTCGACGCTTCGACCGCTGGCCCCAGTTCGAGCAGAAACACACAGCTGAAGAGAAGCCGCGATGAGGTTTCGCCACTGGCCAGCTTCGACAGAAACAAGAGACCCGCTCCCACTCCCATGGGCCCACCAAGTCAGCGACCACTTGGTCAGGATCGTCGCATGGCTTATCTAGAGAGGCAACGTCAGATTGAAGCCGCCGCTCGTCAGAGGAGAGAGTCTGTCGCTGCTGACGCCGACTACGCCTCAAGATTGAGTCAACAGCCCTCTTCTTCACCCATCGCTGGTCCCTCCCGCAACAATGCCTATTTCCAGTCCGACATGTCGCCCAGTAAGATGGCCCCAGTCTTTCGACCTCCAGGCTACAGGACCAATCCGCCCTCACAACCCCAAGCTCCTGCTCCATATCCCGCTGCGGCCATACCGCGTGTCAAGCCTGAAGTTCACTCGAGTCCTGGATATAGTTACGCTTCTAGACCCATCAAACCTGACCCATCTCAACATACTACTCCTTCGGCCACCAGATTCGGCGGACCCATGGTGATTGATTTGACCGGAGATGATGATTCCGAGCCTCAACAAGCTCAAAGACAACAACCCTGGTCGAATTCAGCCGAGGAGATGCGCCGTCGCCATCACTGGCAGCTGACCAACGCTGTCAGCGATCAACATAAGCATGAGATCATGATGCGCCAGCAACAAGAGATTGCGTACCGTCAAAGACAAGAATCTGCCCGTCAAGCAGAGTTGATGCTGCGAAACTCTGTGAATCAGTCTCGTGAAATGATCGAACAGGCCAACCGGCAGCGTCTTCAGCAATGGCAACAGCAAGTCGCTGCCGTTCAAGCTTACAATGCACAAAATCCACATCAGCCTCGGCCTGTCCCGAACCACGTGCCTTATGTTCAACCGTCTCCTTCCATACTGCGTTCATCCCAGCGACCTGTACCACGCGCCGCCTATGACGATCTTGCTCAATTAGGTGGCCTCATCAATGGTCGCGGTAGAATCACACGATTTGACTCGCCAGACGATGATTTGCAGTTTCTGCGATCTACGACAATTCAGCGAGACCCTCCGAGCTGGGACATGTTCGATGTCGACAACGTCGATACTAAAGAAGAGCTTCGCAAACTGATGGAGAACATTCAGCCTGATGACGCTTCCAAGATTGCCAACGAAGAGGACGTGCCAGTCGAGGGGTTGACTATAAAGCTCAAGCCCTATCAATTCGCTGGTCTCGAGTGGCTTCAGAAGATGGAGAATGGTTCAAACAAGGGTGGTATCCTCGCTGACGACATGGGCTTGGGCAAAACTGTCCAAGCAATCTCACTGATGGTCACAAATCGCTCTGAAGACCCGGTGAACAAGACTACTTTGATTCTTGCGCCTGTTGCTCTGCTACGTCAATGGGAACAAGAAATCATGACGAAAGTGAAGCCTGGTAGACACAGGCTCCATACCTTCATCCACCATGCAAGCGCCAAGAAGAAGAGCCACAAGGACTTGCGCGACTTTGATGTTGTTCTCACTACCTTCGGTACTATCGCTGCTGAATTGAAGAAGATAGAAAAGTATGAGTTGCGCAAGAAAACGGACCCAGCGGCGCAGCCTAGAGATGACGAAAAGTGCATGTTCATCGGGCCAGACTGCAAGTGGTACAGAGTCATCATCGATGAAGCCCAATGCATCAAGAACAAGACCACAAAGACCGCTAGAGCCGCCTTCTATCTTCAAGCTCGTTCTCGATTCTGCATGACAGGAACTCCAATGATGAACAGTGTTGAGGAGCTCTACTCACTTATCCATTTCTTGCGTATCAAACCGTACAACAATTGGAACAAGTTCAGAACCGACTTCAATCAGCCTTTGAAAGGGAACAACGAAGCCGGACGTCAGATGGCTATGCACAAGCTGCAAGCATTGTTGAAAGCCATTCTCCTTCGTCGCAACAAGAAGACCGAGATCAATGGTCGTCCCATCCTCAACCTGCCTGAGAGACGTGTTGAGGAGACCAACCCCGAATTCAGTGAAGACGAACGTAACATCTACGTTGCCCTTGAGACTAGCTCTGCGGTCAAATTCAACAAGTATCTCAAGGCTGGCACTGTCAGCAACTCCTACATGCAGATTCTGGTTCTGCTGCTGCGTCTACGACAAGCCTGTTGCCATCCTAACTTGATCAAGGATCTCGGTATCGTTGCTGCCACTGCCGAAATCTCGCAAGAGACGATGGACGAGATTTGCAAGAGCCTCGAACCAAACGTTGTCACTCGTATCAAGGAAGCAAATGGCGTGTTCGAGTGTCCTGTCTGTTATGATGCCGTGGAGAACCCTGCAATTTTCACCCCTTGTGGTCACGATACCTGCCCGGACTGCTTCTCCAGAATTGCCGACCCCTCTAACGCTCTCGCTGAAGGAGATGAAGGACGAACAGCCAAGTGTCCTGAATGTCGTGGTCCTATCAACACAAAGAAAGTCATCGACTACGAGTGCTTCAAGCGTATTCACATGCCTGAGGCAGCTGCTCTAGATGAGGCGGCCGACATCAAGACCGATGTAGATGGTGACGACATGGCCGCTATTGACACTGACGACGACTCTGAGGACGATGAAGAAGACGAAGATGATGACGAGACTGATTCTCTCGATGGATTCATTGTTGAGGATGGCGCTGAAGATGGAGATGAGGAAGAAGCAGCAGAACGCAGACAGAAGGCTGCCCTGAAGAAGTCCGAGAAGAAGGTCAAGTCAAAGATGAGCAAGAAAGCTAAAGGAAAGCTGAAGGAGTCGAGCAGTTCAGAAAGAAGGAAGAAGGCGGCCACGATGACTATTCCTGAACTGAAGAAAATGGCGATCAGGAAACCAGGATGGCGAAAGATCTACCTCCGTATGTTAAAGAAAGACTTCAAGCCTTCTTCCAAGATCGAGCGCACCATGGAGATTCTAGATGGCATCATCTCAGCACCCGAGGGCGAGAAGATCATCATCTTCTCCCAATGGACGTCTCTGCTCGACCTGCTCGAAGTACCTGTGTCTGAGAAGGGCTGGGGTTATCGCCGCTACGATGGAAGCATGAACGCCAAACTCCGTGCCGATGCTGTAGACGACTTCAAGAACAAGCCCAATGTCCGTATGATGTTGGTATCGCTCAAGGCAGGCAACGCAGGTCTGAACCTCAACTGCGCCTCTCAGGTCGTCATCATGGATCCCTTCTGGAACCCATACATCGAAGAGCAGGCCATCGACCGCGCTCATCGTCTTGGACAAACAAGACCTGTCATGGTACACCGCGTCTTGATCAAGGAGACTGTCGAAGATCGCATCATCGCCTTGCAAGAGAAGAAACGTGCTCTGATTTCTGAAGCGCTTGACGAAAAAGCATCACAGAGTCTGGGCAGATTGAGTGTACAGGAACTGGCGTATCTCTTCGGTATCAGTAGAAATGTCAACGACGCGCTGCCTACCGCTGCCCCGAGGGCTAGGATCCGTCAAGGTGGTGCTGGTGGTTTGGGAGCTTAAAAGAAATAATCACATTTGTTTATGGGAGTCAAAGAGTGGTATATGGGATCAGGGATGGGTTGTTAATGTTGTCATGAAAAGGAGATATGGGGTTAAGAAGAGTGGCGTATGGGTTTCTGCTTTTGTCTTACCACCGACATGATGACGCGATGAGTTACGGCGTTTTCTTTTGTCCTTGCTTCCGTTCACTGTTACGGACTCTTTCTTACGATACGTCGCTAATTATACATGAATACGCTACAAAGCAGAACATAAATGTTTGCAAATATCGATGTCCTATTCGATGTTAACGAGCCATAAGCCAAAGGACAACTTTGACTCGATCCTCATAGTTCAGTTGCATGCTGCAGCGGTCTTTAAGGGCAACATCTTCCTCGAGGCGTGCTTGGAAAAAGATTCAGCGATCAATGTGTCAATACTGACGTACACTTCTCGATGGTTCTTCTCATGTTCGGTCCGTGACTACCACCAGGTCTCTGTAGATCCGACTTCTTGCTTATTCCGTCCAAAGGACCGTCTGCTGATTGTAGAGCCTGAGATAGTTATCTGCTTCGCTTGTCGTACAAGAACGTCTACAGAAACCTTTGATATCGCCTAGCTCATGATTTCAACCGCTCTGTCCGCTGACTTTCATGCTTGCAGCAGGTCATGACCATCGTCAGATATAGCATTCCAGGGACCGATCCCTTTTTGAACGATCCACAACACGCTTGTCAGACAATCCATCGCAATCTGAATGATGACAAAACCACCAATAGAGGTGTTGAAAGGTGCAATCGTTCTCGTACTTAAACTCGAATAATGCCGCCATCAATACATGCCTGCATGCCAATCAAATAGACAATACTGGAAAGATTGGACCAGGCCAGTTTGATGTCAGTCTTGCCGTTGCTCAGAGGGTAGACGACGTAAAGAAGATTGTGTATAAGCATAAGCCATGGGAGGAGTTTCATTGTGGTTCTGATGATCCAGCTGCAGCAGGACATGAACTTTGTGGACTTGTCCATGTTGGTTTGGGGTTTGTTCTTGGTTGGTTTGAACATGTCTGATGGGAGGTTTTCGGAGTGCGAGTAATGTGGTATATATGAGAAACTGCTATCTATATCTTCCTCTAGGGAATAGGACTCTTATACACGTTGGATGTCAAAGCACGCACTGCCCTTCTTTTCGGTCCGTACTTACCGTCAAGCCTTGGTATCATCTGATCATTACCTTGTCAGATAAGGGCCGACTTGTTAGCGTAGAGCGTGGGGTAGTCATCTAATTGATATAAGAAGATCGACATTGATTTATAGAGCACTGGTATTGCCAAGACCTCTCCCACATGAACGCTAAGCCTCGTATTCCAGTGGATCAGAAATACAACAATGTAGGAATATTATTCTAATCAGTCTTTTCTCACATGCGTACCCGATGATTTCTCCTCGCACGGAATGTTTTACCGATGGGTAGTGTCTTCTCGGCGGTACTAACATCGGTACGTATAATAATCCCAACGTCAAAGCACACGTCGAGATGCAACCACTCTCAGAGGTCGTTGCAGTATATTACTAACTTATGGCTAAGATAGCTGCAAGTCGATATACAAGCTCTATTAGACTCGCAGGCGCCAACATTTTTGCATTGAGTTAGGGTAATGTTAGTAGTGCTATTAGTATAGTCGATGGGCTTCCCCAGATCGTAACAAGCCTATCTGTTAGAGGTCTTAATGGGAGTCGCTGCACTAAGGACTGTGGAAGCCATAGATAGGGCAACGGCAGTGTCGATGTAAGAGAATTTCATATCGTTAGTCGTTGAAGAATGGGACCGAGATCAAGAGGGATAAGTTGAGAAAACAACGAGTGTGTCCACTGGATACTGATATAGCAGTTAGTGTTATGACTTCAAGGGTCACTCAAAGGATCCTTGCCGAGAAGATTGTCTCTCGGTCGTTGCGACTCTCTGCCAACCCTGCGATAGCGTGGCTCGGGTTCCCGAGCTCAAGATTGTGAGAATATCGGAATTGATCCTATCTACAACTGATCAGCGAGATAGAGAACATCAAGGCGATCGTAACGTTGGCTGTTGAGAAGCAACTCTTTCGGGAACCACTCTTCCAACTTCCCTCCAGGGAATCCGGGAGATGCGGGTATGATATCTTGTTCCGAGCCCATGATCATGATCCCGAGTGCAGTACCGCAGAGCCACGCGAAGACCATCCCTTCGCCATTGTAGCCAGCAGCAATCCACTCCGATGAATCTTCCGAGTCCTTTTCAGAACCTCTGGCGCTGATGCGTGAGTCTAGCTTTCCAACGAATGGCAGCGAATCTCCTGTCAACGATATAATACCCGACCAATGTTGCTGCAGATATCTCGCCTGTGTTTGGGCTTCTCGTTCTTGATATTGGGGAATGAACACAATCGGTAAAATGCCAGATAGGTGCGCAGACGTGATTGCATCGGTACGAGTATCATCCCAGATACCGACCTGGTCGATGACGTTGTTTTTTGAGCGAAAGGCCCCTCCACCGAGCATGATATCACCGATGCCGCCAGAAGAAGGTCTCTGGGTCACGTAATCGTAATCGTCAGGACCATAGATCAATGACCATGAGCGGTTGCCGTGAAATTCTTGATAGCTGTGATGGCCGGGATTCTGTGCAGACATGTGCGCTCTCAAACCTGTAGCCTTCTTGTTGAGCTTTGGCAGTAAATGACCCATCCAGGCATTGGTTGCATGGACAATGTGCTTGCATCTCATGACGCCTCTGTCTGTGTAGACATTGTAAGCGTAACCCGAAGCATTTTCCTTGTCGACTGAGAGCACGGGTGTGTTGGTTTCGATAGTAATCTGCCCAGGATACTCGTGTAAGAGCTCGTTCCAAACAGAGGTGACGAGACGATACGGCCACAAAGCTCCTGCCTGGTATGAATATGCACCAACGACTTGATCGCTGACTGCGTATTTCTGTCTCACGTCAGCTATGATCGCTAGAGACAGACAGTGTCAGTAAAACTTTACTTTTCGAGCCTCGGCTGCCTGATAGATTCTGCCCTGATGTTCTGTAAGTAGTGTTCTTAGCTTGCTCGCTGTGTGGCATACGTCATCGAACGTCTTCTGGTCGAAGAAGAGATCGACGGTCTCATTCATACGACACTCTGCTTGTGTAAAATTTTCGCTTTGGCAAAGGTCTGTCAGACATTCAAGATGATTCAGTTGGAATTTGGTAAGCGCGACAGCTCGCTCGACGCCGACCTTTGCTTCCAATCTTCCGAAAGCCTCATGGGGTGATGCCTTGATATGACCGCCATTACGTCCAGTGGCACCGCTGCATATGTCTCTGGCTTTGAGGACGGTAATCGTAATGTGTCGATTTTTGCGCCTACTTTCGTGTAGTAAGCTGCGCGCTACGGCGGCACCAGTAATACCGCTGCCAATAATAATCACGTCTGTCTGGTCGGGGAGATCTTCAAATTTGATGTCGACAAGATTAGGAAATGGTGGGTCTTCAAGCCAGTATGAATGGGTGGGGTCACGACATGGCAAAGACGCGCCTTGGTGAACGCGTGTAATAAGAGCTTCGAAAGTGCGATTGAGAACAAGTAACGTTTTGATGGCTGTACGCAATGTCTTCCAAGTCTTCAGGATGAGGTCAAACAATATCATTGTCACGTATTAGCACGATGATGAAGCGTAAGTGATGATGAAAGGCATGAAGTGGCCAGTAAGGAGCTGGATCCCACGGCTTGTGTTACATGGCGGAGAAAGGAGAGATCTTGGCGATTGAACAGGCCCCCGATGTCCCCCACTTCCCGACAGTGATCCATGCCACATGCACAAGTCAACATGTCAGAACTTGTGCATTTTATGACTGCAACTGGGGATTGGATAATTTACTCTGAACATACGACATTACGTGATATCATTTGAGGAAACAATGATATCGAAATCATCTATCCGTACTCACGGTCAATCGCTATTTGGGAGACGCAAGAATGTCTCACTCTGCATCCAAATCATGAGCTCCCTGCATCTCCTCACCCACAATCACTGACAATACTAGGTCTGTGAAAAGCAATTGTGTCGGTACCCTGCAACTGTTTCTACCCACACATGCACAACGAATACGAAACTAGAAAGGGGTTGGCACATGTCACAGCGGACTTCAACAGTGACAACAACTTAGTGCAACGTTCCTAGACCGAACGATGCAACCTCGATGCGGGATGGCAAAGAAGCATCTTTCCTTGGACATGTTGAGCAGTTTGTTCTTGACAGACTTACTCGGTAGACGATGCTGCCGATTTCGAAAGCTGGAGACAGATTGGAAGGAAGATAAAATTCGGCTTGAGTTCCCCTCCTAGATTTCCTGATACAGATACGCGTGCTAAGATCTTCTGGCTCGTAGAAAGCACAACAACAGCAGGTGTCAGGCCAGATGCCAGCGTTGGGTAAGCGGCACCAATCGACTGTTCCGCGCGTAGTAAGCCAAGTCTCTCAGTCTGTTTCGTGATATGCCAGAGTTGTCATCGAGTTCGCACCAGTGTCGATAACTTCCTTCACTTTCCACAACCTTAAAACAATACCTCCCTTGATTCGGGCACCAATCATGCTAGGGTGCATGACGTTGAAGATAAGCATGACGATGAACATCAAGCTAGCATCGAAGACGTAGATGAATACCTCATGCGACATGATGTAGCCTGTTTTGCCCTGAATGTATTCGACCACGCGGTAGATACATCGTATCATGATCAGGATGCTGCCGAAGATGAGGATGACTAGCGCCGTACGCCATGGAGTCTTGCGAGAGCCATTCGAGGCACCTTTAGCAAAGAGAAGAGCTGTGGTGATGAATAGGCCAAAGAAGATGATCTGTATGAACAGACCAACAAGGACGATTTTCTGGCCATGCGAGGCGGCACTGGCGCTCGATTGCGTGAGCATAACACCGCCTGGAGTTTTTGGTCAGCGCAAGGTCGCTATGATTATAAAGCATCAAAGACTATTGCATACCCACAACTTGCACGAAGAAGGCAAGGATGTCTCCAAGGACAAAGATCTTGGTCAGCCATGATCGTCTGATGATCAGTTTATGCTCGCTTTCGGACACAATTGCAATACGACCGAGCATCATATACATTGAAGCTGCAAACAAGACTGGCGCAAGAAGGATGAACAAGGTCTGAAGTACGAAAGGTCCAAACGACCATTGGTACTGGGTCTCAGTCGCGTTGATGGCGCGCCCAAGGTAACCGATGATCTCAAAAAAGCCTCCAGTGATGAAGGCAATCCAGAACCATGACCGAGTACGGGAGATCTGGTAGACGTGGAAGATGGTTGTCAAGATAAAAAGAATGATGAATACCACGGCCGCAGCCAATGATGGTTTATAGGCGTAATAGGACGCAGAATCGGTGCCTGCCATGATGGAATTCGGTGAGGTTGAGACTGTTTCAATGTAGGTGAACTCCAAGTGGACGGGCTTGACGATGGATGATCACGTCCTATATACCTAAAAGATGGTATTGATACGCAGGAAAGGAGGCTATGATCTCGGAACGGAGCCATAAAGAACAGCTCAGTCGTGCATCCGGAAGACAGGTCACAAAATTGCCGTGCCGTTCAGCTGTTACCTGCCCATTCAGTCTTACCTGACCATTCAATTTTGTTTTACCAAGATGGATCCAATTGTCGTTGCAGGGGTCGGGTAGTAGGCTCTCCATGCCTCCGACCCACTTTTACTCCTCCTTTAGATTCCTGTCAATGCTTGCCACCCCGACGGATAGATTGAGCATGTCGTAGACAATTTCTATTGGACATTGGGTCGGATTGCTATCATATGGCATCAAATTCAATGTCGCCAAATTGTGTGACTCTGATTTGTCATGCGATTCCGAATTTGGTTGGTAGTACCGCTTCACGGCCTCACAGAATTGCTCTTGATGGACAGAAATCTTGGTCTGACGCATTGCCATATGATTCGGACAACACCGTGTAAATGATCAATACAATGTCTTCTCAATAGTATGCCATATCCTTGGATGTCTAGATGTGTGGCACCGAGAATTGAGACGTGCGAAAGCTAGTAAAATGAAGCTAAGTCGAAGTAATCGATTCATTTGACTTTGATGCACAACGAAGGCAATCGAGATCGAAAAGTACATGAAATTGAAATTAGGTGAGGACAAAAGGAATAAGAAGAGTACAAATTAACACGGCAAAAAAGATCAACAGGATGATTTACTTCTTGTTTCCGGATGTCTTCCTCGCCCTGAAGAACCAGTACAGGGCCACCGTCGCGGCAATGTTGAACGCAATGTATACCCATAGATAACCAAAATTGGCCCAGCGATCGGACCACTCGATGCCGTCAGCGCTGAGGTATTGATTGGCGCTCGACAAAGCACAGTAACTGCAATTGCTTGTCGCTGAGGGGTTGAGAAGTCTGCCTGGGGCCACCTGTAGGTAAGGTTCGAGGTACGTGCCGCAGGACATTTCCGAGGGAGGATTGAAAACGCTCAATTCAGTCGTGGCGCAAGTCACTGGACGACCCCAAAGCATCGCAGCGGCCATTGACTTCACCCAGTATGTGAAGAAGGAAACTCTGTACATAAAGATCCAAAAGCCTGGCAAGCCTGTAGGCGATTGGATGACGCCACAGAAGATCAGACTCATTGCAAAAAGCAAGACGACGAAGGCAGCTGCAGTCTCGGCATTTGGCAAGGCGGCGATAAGCATATGAGCGAAAGTAGAGGCATAGATGAACAGTGCAATGCAGAGCAGCATGACCAGAACCTGGCGCTCCGAAGACGGTATACCAACGACAGGATAGAAGAAGCAGGCGTACATCAGAAGACCGCTTATGATCTGGTAAGGAAGCTCCACAAGCATTTGAGCCAGAATAAAAGCTTTCCAACTGTATGCTTTGCTTGGCCGTTCTCGAACCTCATATAGGTCTCGCTGGGTGACAAAGTAAGGCTGGATCTGCTGGACAACAGTACTGAAGATGGATGCCACCATGAAAAGACTGTAGAGAACATTTTGCATTCCCTGCTGCGTCACATTTGCGTCGTAGAAAGAAAAGCCAATGAATAAACCAGCAGCAATGCAGAGCATGAATTTCGCGTAGATGTAGGATGGCGTTCGCCAATACTGTTGGAAGACCCGTGTGGTCACTGATGACAGCTGACTCGAAAAAGGCATAGCGAATTCTGATAGATCATTTTGTTCTTGAGGAGTTTCAGAAGCGTCGGTCTTTTTGTCGTTGTAGATGTTGTGAAGCTCGTTCTCGACTGCAGCGGATTCGGGGCTGTTTTTCCAGTGTTCATGCCAGTCGACATTAGGATCAGTCACCATGTCGAGCATGTACTCAGCTGGGTTCTCGTCATCTTCACATTTGCGAGCACCGTTCTTCTCAAAGTAATCCAACAGTGTCCTTGAATTTTGGCCGACATCACCGAAATAGACCATTTGACCTCCCTTCTTCAGGAACAGCAGTCGGTCAAATTGCTGGAAGAGTACTGCACTTGGTTGATGAATCGTGCAGAGTACAGCTTGGCCATGGTCTGCGAGCTTACGAAGGAATGCACAGATAGCCCAAGAACTCTGTGAGTCCAGTCCACTAGTAGGCTCGTCCAAGAAAAGGACTTGGAATGTTAGCACGAGGCATTCATTGAGACTTCTCCAGGATGCTAGATACTCACGGAGTTTCGGGCGAGCAGCCAATTCGACTCCTATCGTCAACAGCTTGCGTTGTTCCACGTTGAGACCCTGTCCAGGTACGCCGACGATGGCTTCAGCAAAATCTTGCATGCCGAGCATCTGTATAACATTCTCGACGTAGTCGTACTTGTCCTTCTTACTAACAGACTTTGGCTGACGAAGCATTGCCGAGAATCGTAGCGACTCTCGCACAGTCGAGGTCTCGAGGTGGAGGTCCTGTTGTTGAACTGCAGGCTGGTCAGAAGAGACTTTGCGAATGGCACTCGTATGACGTACCATATCCTGTTTTGCGCTGAAAACTACGATCAAGTGGTTTGCCGTTGACGAACATGTCACCTGTGATAATGCCCATAGTGGTTCGCTGAGCCAGAGCCTGGTGGATGCTGTCAGTCATGTTCTCTCCCGAAGCTGTGCAAATCTACTCACGTCTAACAAAGTTGTCTTTCCCGCACCAGAACTACCCATGAGGGCGGTAAGGGTACCAGGTTTGACCCATCCCGATACGTGATCGAGAAGTCGACGAGGTTCTCCTTTAATCTCGATATCGTAGACGACATTGTGCCAGGTGAAGATATCTTTCTGAGCAGGTAGCATGCCCAAATCGCCGGTCCCTACATCAATGGTAGCTTCAACAGTCTTCTCGCCAGCTTCCTCGTCTTTGGATGTGGTTTCATTGGCAAGCAAATAGCCCGGAGCGTGACCTCGGCGGAAGACCAGAGATTCCGCAGTAGATGTTGTGGATGAGTTGAGCTCGACTGCGAAGAAATACATTATACAAAAAGCAATCAAGAAAGCAAAGAGAATACCGAGATTGCGCCACATGTGGGAGTAGGTGTATTCGTATGCGTCGGCAATGTATAAGTCCCCATTGACATAGTCTTGGCCCGCGACGGCTCCAGTCGAACTACAGATCCAAAAATCTCCACGAGGCGGCGAATAGGCTGGGGTAATGGCAGAGCATGTAAAGTCCTTCCCATGAAATTGGTTCGCGATGAGCATCTCAAACGCGTACTGGACGGGGTTGATGTACCTGATCCAGCTGAACCAAGGATGCATGTATGGTATGGGGAGGGAATATCCGGTATAATTGGTGATTGCAAGGATGAGGACACCAGCTAACGCCATGGCTTGTGATATGGTCTTTGTGAGAGCCGCCATTGTGCGGAAAACGGCAGCCATGATGAAAGTGATCATATAGGTGACGAGTAGGAATAGGAAGAACTTTCCGGCATCGGCGCGCAAGCCTGCCATGAAGTAGATGACAATGTCAAATGCGAGCGTTGTACAGAACTTGAGTGGGATATCCATCACAAACCCAGCCATGGCCTCGGTCCAAGGGTGATAGAAGGCATATGATTTGTGCTTCTCCACAACGGGTCGCTGAGAGTAAAGACTAGCAATTTCTGCGATAGCTGCAAGGGCATTGAGCACAATTGCAAAGAACAGAACCGCTCCAGTAGATCCGAACCCGGCTGTTGCCTCAGGCGTGTTGTAGAACACACTTCCAATGATCAGGGCCATGACGAAGTTTGTTGCGATAGGGGCCACTGTGGATGCCTTGTCGTTCCATGCGCGGTTAAGTGCACGGATCAGGTTCATCTTGATCTGGGTGCCAATGGTGGCGACGTATGGCGACTTCTTCCGAGCGAATTTGCCTTGTTGGAATGTTTTAGCAGCATGAAGCGTGGCCAACCCTGAGCTGCCATCGCTTCCGACTCGTGCCTCTACTTGATCAATCTCCGTTCTCAGCTGGCTATACTCAGGACTCTTCTGCCAATAAGCTTCGAATTCATCAGGAGTACGCGGCACTGTGGACTCGAATCCTCTTCGCACTTTTCTCTCAACAGGGTTTGTGACACTCGTCACAAAGTCGCCAGTCGTTTGTCGTGAAGGACACTCCCATCCCATCTCCTCAAAGTAGGCTTTGGCGCGTGATGCAGGTCCGTAGAAAATCTGTCGGCCCTCATACAATACCATGGCTCTGTCGAAAAGATCATAGATGGATTGACTGGCTTGATAGATGGCCACAGCATGAGTGGTTCTCATGATACTGCTGCTCTGTCTCAATGATTTGACAAATTGCAAAGCCGAAGCCGAATCGAGACCCCTGGTGCTGTTATCCCAGGCACTGATTGGTGAACAAGCCAGAGCCATTTCGGCTATACTGACACGTTTGCGCTCGCCTCCAGAGACTCCCCGTACAAAGTCGTTCCCCACCTTGGTGTTGTAGGTATGCGACAAGCCGTAGACAGCCATGATGACCTGAGCCATATGTTTGATCATCTCCTTCCTCGATCGTCCCTCCAATGGGACATTTGGAACGCGTAAGGCAGCCGCATGTTCTAGGGTCTGGCCGACTGTAAGGTGTGGAAGGTGTTTGTCGACTTCTTGGTTATAAATGACCTCGCCCTTGAATTCTTTCACCATGGTCTTTTGCGGTATACCGGAGTAGTGGATACTCGAGTCTGCGCCGAATTGCAGATTGTGAGTCTCGCCAGTCATGGCTTTGAGAAATGTGCTACAACCAGCACCAGGTCTGCCGAGGACCACAAGAAGTTCGCCGTGCTTGAGCAGGGCGTTGCAGTCTCGCAGGATGTGTTTAGGCTCGGCATCGCCCAGTGTCTCGCGAAGTCGGAAAGGAGCCGTCCAAATACCGCTGACAGTATCTTGAAAATTGAGTGCTCTACCACTTCCAGAAACACTCACGTTCTTCATGACCACATCTGCCTCTTTAAGGATCATGTTTTCCCCTTCCAGAAGGGCCAGCGTTTTTTGAAGGTACTTATCCAAGTCAAAATTGCCGCTGGTCGGATCGAGTCGAGGATCATCCTCGCTGTTGTTAAGGGTGTTGGCATCCGATGAGAGCCTGTTCGTCGAGGAGGCGCCAAGTTTGTTACCCCGCTGAGACTGAACTCGAGCCAACTCTCGTAGGATCAGTTCGTCACCTTCCCGAATTGGTTCAAAAAGCTGGTCATGTTGATGATTCGAATGATCTGTGGCACTCTGGGCTGTCTTGTTGGGTTCCATGGACCCGACAGTGCTTGACCCCCACCCACTGAAGGAAGCTGTGGTGTTGGTTTGGTCCTTGGATAATTCGGGCTGGAAGAAGTTACCCTGAGCGGCTTGATTCATCTCTGCGTCAGCACAATGTCTTTGAGGATGCTGAGTTCACTTTTTCAAATCCAAGCGCAAGGTGCTGATTATGTAGCGGCTGTCGAGTCTTCGGAGGAATGGTTCTTGAGCCAGGCTGGAATTGCAGCATTGGACCGAACGGCTCGGGTGTGAGGCGAACCGATGTTATGATTATACTCCGTTCTGGGCGTTTATTTGCGTTTCTTCTTCGGATAATATGATAAAGACTGTTCCCAAAATGCATAGTGACTGGATAGTCGACTGTACAACGGTGGATCAGTGGGCCGGAGGTTTGGGGACCGGTCCACTTTTCCCCCAGATTTCATCCTACTGGGTCAACACCGGGACTCCCACCAGGATTCTCCGGTCCACTTTTCCCTGCATTCATCCTATCAACAAGCACCACAGCGATACAGTAGATTGCTCATGTATGCTAATCAACCCGTCATTTGCAGACACAGTTTTACATAGTTTGATTCCTTAAATCGCGAAGCATCTACTTCTGCGATCGACCGCGGGCCTCAATCTCCGGCCCACTTAATACAACGTTCGATACATGTCGGTATTGATTTTGGCCTGTCCCAATCAGCGCGAGCTTCGACCAGGAACTCGTAGGAACCTCTCTCGGGCAGAGATGCGCCTTCGATACTACAGGGCACCATCATTCGGTCTATGCATTGGGTGCGGCCTGAGCTGCAAGACAGGTAGCATTTGGAGGCATTGACTGGGGACTCACTTCTTTTACAACAATAGTTTTACCACTCATCTCCTTGCGTTAACCTTCAGTCTGTCTCAATCTTTGAGTTCGAACGATGCACATGAAGTTGGACAGACAGAGAGTCCGAGGTTCCATCCGCGTGCAGAGCTCATTGAGTGGATGGTCTGTGCTTGTTAGCTGTCGAAACGTCGTTGACATTGCGACACTCTTCGACTTCTTGATTGTTGACACAATCTCGGACTTGCGTGAATAGCGAGAAGTACATCTGAACCCTGTAAAAGTACGGGTACCCGAGTGCCCAAGATGGAGACGTCAGAGGCTGGACGGCGCAGGGTGTCTTGCGACACGTGCAGACGTTTGAAGGTCAGCAGGATTCTATCGACGAAGGCATACCACTTATGCCAACACAGATCAAATGCGAGCGCAAAGCTTTGAACGAGGTCTGCGGGTATTGCCAGGCCAAGTCATTGCCTTGCCGCACCGGGCCGGCTCTCAGAAGGACCACGAAACGAAGCAGGTATGAGCGTGCGAGTCTGAGACCAGCGCTTGATCTTTGCTCACCGTTCAAAGGCATCTTTCTAACATGGTACAACGCATCGAAAAGCTCGAGACACTTCTATCTCAATCCGGTTTGACTTCAGAAGGTCCATCGTTTGTTGGCAAAGAGCAGGCAGTGGATGAGCAATTGACCAAGCAGCTCTCGACATTGATCGTGAATGAGCCCGGAGACTCTCACTATTGGGGTAAGATTGTCGGAGCCCTTGTGGGCGCAGGATAGCACTGATGATCTGATATGCAGGTTCCTCATCCGGATTCTCGCTCTTCTCTCCACAAGGCCTGGCATGGATAGCGGACAAAACTGGATCGAAGGATCTCGAGGGGCTTCTTAAAACACTTGCTGGTACACAACACAATATGAAATTCGTTGAGCTCTGCCAGTCAGGCGTGGTCCCACAGAGCATTTGTACAAATGACCAGGCTGATGGCTATACAGGACGTGAGTCATGCATGTTAGCAAGTACCAAGGGTGCTGACAGAAGTCTAAGGATTCTTCCGGGCGTTCAACCGATTCATACCATTACTTGATCAAACACAGTTCGAAGAATACCAACACAAGCAGCGCTCTGCAAGCCCAAATGGGCGACCACAGGAAGCAGCTTGGTTCGCCATCTTCAACCTGGTCATAGCGATAGGGAGTATCACGCCCGACAATACAGCACCGTCTCAACTGTCTTTTTCCGATCAAGATTATGCTCGCGGCTCTGAATTGACAGTATTTTGGGGGGCATTGCGTAACGCGTGCAGCGTTTACTTCGAGCTGGCATTCGGATCGCATAGTCTGCTTACAATTCAAGCATTACTGGCCATAGTAGGTATACACCGGAAATATGAATGGTCAATGGTCATCTAGAAGCTGACATGCCCCGAAGAGCATTTGTATAGATTGTACGACCGACACCCAGTCTGCATACACAGTTCTTGCCACGGCCGTACGGGTAGCATTTACGATGGGATTACACAAACAACTTGTCATCACCTCAGACAGTGAGGCATTGTCAGCCGAGGCTGAGCAGCGGCAAAGAGTCTTTTGGATCCTATATGCTCTTGAGAAGAACATCAGCATTCGTCTGGGACGGCCTCCAATGATCAGCGATGACGATATTGGGCTACCATTACCGCTATCGGCACATGCGTCCAATGATACTACTCCGGTTCCAAACTCACTCGACCGACATCATGTCTTTCTTAAGCTTGTCATGCTAAGCAGGATCGAGAGCCATATCTACTCAGAATTATATTCCAGCAAGGCCGAAAGGAAATCTGCAAGTGAAAGGCTGAAGAGTATAGTTGACCTAAACCAACAGATCAAAAGCTGGAGGCTAGAATTATTGCCCGATGTTCGTCCTGGGGATGCTCTTACTTGCTTACCAGACGAACGTGCTGCCATTACCATGTTGCATCTTGTATACCACAACTGCATTTTCGCAATTCACCGTTCGCCTTTGCATTCCACATTGTGGACCGCCAAAGCCGACCCAGTACAAAATGCTTTATCAAAGGATCCAGAAGTTCAAAAGCTCATCGAATCCAGTCAGCATCTATGTGTTAATTCGGCAAGGTGGTCTCTCAATCTTGTTAAACAGTTGCACTCGCGACCAGAAAATCATGGTCTTATCTATACTAAGTGAGTATGGGATTTTGTGATTACCAGAAGAAATTCTCCAAGCAGGTACACCAGCTGATACTTGATTCAATAGTATCTACTACACATTCAACGCGATAACAACCTTGTTTGCTAACTTGATTCAAGATCCTCGTCAGGAAGCGGTGGAGGCAGATCGAGTGTTGATGAGGGCGGCCGTTGAATTGCTTAGATCGCCGCACGACAGATCCAAGCCTGATGCATTGTCCGCGCTTGGCCAGCTGCACCAATTTCTGGATGACATAATCATCAAAAGTGTAGAACGTGTCCGGTTTCAAGATGCTGCGCATGAAAGGCCATCACTGACCGGTACTGAAACCTGGACAGAATACGCCGATCAAAGAGTAAGTCTGACCTTGCTGACGCAGGATTCAGCAAAGCATTAGGGGACTAAACTTGGCTGACGCAAGATTGTACAGCTGAACAATGATGTGAGGAACACCGACGACTTCCAAGCTATGGACGAAGTCTGGGACATGGAAATTCCAGACTTCGCTTTGTCCTTTGCTCCTGAGCTCAGCATGACAGATCTGAACTATCAGTACTCTTCCTCAGAAAGTGCCTACACCGACCTCAGTCAGGTCATGTTCGCTGATGACGGGCTTTATCCTTGGCCTTTCCCGGAGCATGAATATCCTGCCTATAACCCTGGCTCCTTCTAAGACACCCGCCCCAAATCAAGATCTGGAGGCTCTTGAAGTGGCTACGAACTCATGAATCGCCGGACGAAGGGCATAAGGTAGTTGCGACCCTTGATGAGCCACACGACAACTTCCCATGGAACCATACCGAAGATGAGCCCTGTGCCTGCAGAGTCACCGATGGGTATCAATATGTGACTCAAGGGGCTCGGGGAGTACATCAGGTTTGGTATCTCACTCAGTGTGGATGAATGAGCGTCTGCTTTCAGAGTCGCAAGCAGTACGGGTAGCTGCTCGTTGATGGCACGCACGGTCCGTGGTTGACATGCAATAATGTCGCCTATGGCATAGGCCCTGCTCAGGTCATCGAGCGAGTTCGCAACGCTGACAGCACGAAGTTGCGCGTCCACTCTGACCCATCCTTGATCGTCGAGAAAATGGTCTGGTATGAATTTGTTGTTTGGTAATGGACCAGTCGTGGAAATAAAGCAGTCCGAGTTCATGATCGTCCCATCATCCAACTTGACGGTCCATCTCGAAGACGAGGTGTCATGGTGAGCAGAAACAAGCTTGCTTCCACCCACCACTTTGACGCCCTGGCGTGTCAAGATCGTCATGGCATGGCGACCGACGCGCTCGTCAACCTGAGGCAATATGTTATTCGTAGCAGAGATCAGAGTGACGTGGCGCTTCTTGCCATCCTTCTTCAGCACATCTGCCATTTCACCTGCGAACTCCACTCCAACCGGTCCTGCGCCACAGATAACGATATCTCTTGCCTGTGCAATCATCTTCTGGCTTTCTACTATCCTTCCGTATGTCTGGCCATCTTGTCGAGCTTTCCACGGTGCCATATCACTGTCCAAGCCCTCGGTAGACTGAGTGGTGCTTCCCGAAGCAATGACCAGGTAGTCATACGGGATCTGCTCAAGATTAGACAGTGTGACTACTCGGTTGTTCTCATCGATCGCCGTTGCAAATCCTTCCACGAAACTAAAGAAGGTTGAATCATGTCTGGCAAAAAGGCTCGGAATGTTGATCATGTACTGTTCTGTCCGAAATGCGTCCGGTTTGGCCAAGATCCTCGGAGATGCGATATTGTAGAAAAATTGAGTTGAGGGGTTGATAAGTGTCACATGAGCTAGAGGTATTTGCTTGAGTATTCCGTGTGCAGTTTTGATTCCTGCAAATGAGCCGCCGATAATAACGAAACGTGAGCCATGTTGAGTATTCCTCATGTCTTGACGAGAAAAAATTGGTTCAAACTGTTCCAATTTGTCCTGGTCATATGCTGGTACTTATACATTATCACCCTTTCGGATGACTATTGCCATATTACATGCTTTGGAGTCTCTTTTGATGCGTACGGCTGAGCAGACCGCCGAAAAGTGGACCGGAGCCGGAGCTTTGCTGAATTCCCGAGTGTCGGTACTAAGAGGTTTGACGAGAGCCTCGGCACTACATTACGTTGAGAGTGACCAGGCAGACAGAATCAGTTCGGCTGAGCATTCAGCCGCGTCTTAGAGACAACAAACTTGTGAATCTGGATTTGATCTCGCTTCCGGCTCCGAGGATATCAGGTTCCAGCTCGTCAATCGTCCGGCCAAACTGCAAGACCTCCCAAGATTTTACTCTGTCCGAGCAACAGGTCACTCTCGTATAGCATGACTGTTTTGCAACACTTGATTCAGCATCGGGATCTTTGCGCGTGAGCAGATGCCAGTGCTTAATTTCGTTGCACCGATGTGAACTTGAATGTATGATGAGCAGTTGGAACGCTTGACTGATGATGATGGAGATGATGGCCAGGTGGCGATCGTGGCTGTCAAGAGGTCCGGTATGAGGAGAGAGCATGTGCACATCAATAATGATGTCGCAGAAGAAGGTGAGATTGTCGCCGCCAACCTGAGCAACGGAAATTAACGTGTGGACCACTATTTTTGGGCAACTTATGAATAGCTGAGCACAGCAAATTCTCGTATCCACGTGTTTCAATTCGCCAATGAGTCAGACAAAGCAATTATTATGCGTCCAACTCCCCTAAAGAGTTGCAGAAAACGTGCTACGGAACATATAATGATACTCTGTCAGTTTTTGAAACGAATTAATGATACGACGGAAGATACACTTAAGAGACAGGGTGACACCTTCAAGATCAGATAAGACTCGGAGATTATCCCCGCCCAACTTACCACAAGATCTCGCAAATAAGGACAATCACAATGGACAACACGGCGCGGTACTAAGTGATGTGACAATGATGGGTGCTCAATTCAAGACGTGAATTTGGAAACATAGATCAATCTTTCGGATCTGCATCAATTCGTACATGTGGTTCTACGCCAATAGAAATCCCTTCCTGCGTGGATCAGGCGTCCATGCTCATCTGCTTGTCACTACCTTTCGAACTCTTCCAGAACATCAATGGTCCAAGCATCTCTGACCAGAAGCTTTGTGGAGGGTCGATGAATGTCATCTCGTAGTGGTCAATGACAGGACGTTCCCAGACAAGATCGACCTCGAGAGGCTCGAGAATACGCGTGCGCTTGACGAGTTTCCAACCGAAGTAAGTGATCGGTGCGACCAAAAGGAGTGTGTAATAGATGAAGAAATCGCTGACTGAGAAAGGCGCAAAGGAACTGTATCCGTAGCAGAAAACAATCATGGTCATCCAAGCTGCACCGATGTATGCCTGATAAGAAAATTAGCTTCAGCACGATCGATAGAAGTTAACTCAAACTTACAGAGTATGGCTGGAACCAGCCCTTGTAGGGTAGAGTGTCTCTGTCCAAATTCTGTGCCTTGCAAGCACGGTAGAAGAAGATATAGGTGACGGACATCACCCAGTAGTTGATGACACCTCCGGCGGTAACAAGGTTGATGAGCCAGCCCAAGACGACGTTAGATCCATTGCTAACCTGCAAGAAAGCAAGGCAAGGGAAGATCATGACGATAGCAAAGCAAACGATAGGGATGCCACTCTTGGTGCAGTAACGGAGAGCCTTTGGTGCTCTACCTTCGATAGCAAGACCATACAAACTACGAGTTGCGCAGAAGGTATATGTGTTACCGGCACTGAAGATTGAGGTTACCAAAAGTGCGCTGACAAGATGAGGCAGGCCAGTGATGCCCATGTTGGCCATGGCAATGACATAGGGAGAAGCAGCGGCGGTTCCGGAGCCACTTTGCTTGCCAGTGATGATAGCCTTCAAGGTAGGATCGGTAGAGCTCAGAACGATACCGACAGCCAAGGCGCCTCCCATGAAGAAGAGACCAAATCGCCAGTAAACAGTCTTGAAAGCGTTCTTGATATAGATGCGAGGACGTTTGGCCTCGGCGGCGACCATGGACAAATATTCGGGACCAGTGACGCAGAAGGAAGCCGACCAGAGAGCTGCAAGGAAACCCTCGAATTTGCCGAGTGATCCTGTGCTTCTGTATTCCTTGAAGGCGTTGTGCTCCCAATTGCGGAAACCGTATGCATCGTGCTTGGGGTTGCCGCCGACCATGGTGATGAAGGTGAAGGAGAAGACGATGAAGATCAAGATGACTTTGCCTCCGGACAGCCAGAATTCAGCTTCTCCGAAGACCTTGATGGCAAGAGCGTTGAGGATGCTGGATAGTTAAGTCAGCATGAGGATAATCAAAGGGTTGTGCTGGAAGCGCAAAGCTTGCAGTGAGCACGCGATGGAAAATCGATGGATGTGTCAACAGCGTTGGAATCAAACGAGCATCTTGTACGTCAAGTCTGGCGGAAGCGCAGAGGGCAGAAGACTGAACGTCGAAGTCGCTTGGGAAGAAAGATAGTAGCATGAGTCGCTCGGGTAGAGGATAAGTGTTTCGAGTCGCTTAGGCAGAGAAAAAAAATGCGATATTGCTTGGGGAGTTGTCGCGCTGGGAAATGGTCGCACTGGAAAGCTTACCCATAGAGAATCTAGGATCCGTGTTAGCGATAAAAAAGGGCATGGGACGTTTTTCAAACTCACGATACAGGCCAGAGGAATAGCCCATGATGGGATATCGTCACTCCAAAAGTCAAGCACAGTAGACAAAGCGGTGATTTCGAAAGGAATCAGTAGGGCTTCGTATAGGAAAAAGTTGTAGCCTGCCATGAACCTGAAAGCCTTGTCAATGCACTGCTTTCGAGATTGATGGGCTCCGGAGTTGCCTACCCAAAAGCGTCGTCGACAAAGTGTCCAGCAAGGCGAATGAAGCCACCAGAGACGGGATATGCGGTTGTCATCTCGGCGATGCAGTTGTTTACGAAGCCCAACGCGCAGGCATAGATGGTATAGGCCAAGAACAAGCTGGCTGGGCCACCCTTGTACAGACCACCACCGATACTGACGAAGAGGGCAGTTCCAATGGTGCCGCCAATGGCCATGAGCTGGATCTGTCGGTTTCCGAGACGGCGGTGCAGATGATCCGTGTTCTCGATGATCTCGCCTTCTTCATGACTGTATGATCTGGTGACAGGTTCCGACGAGACATAGTCGCCGACCTTCTCGTCGTGTTTGAGCGACGTCATGATTGGAATTGATGTAGGTGATGATGGAGGAATGGAGATGAGAGATTGAGCAAGTCGCGCAGACACGCCGGGATATATATCGGCGCCATGGCACGCAGGATTGCGCAGCGACAACGTTTACCAGAGGTAAATTGGGTCACGGGCGCGCCACCAATGGGCGAGTTGATGCAGTGGTGAAGCTGGACAGGCTTCGCAGCGATAACAGAAAGTGTAAAGAGCCCTCGGCCACTTGCCCGACCCCGCATTGGGACTATCTTTCCCGCACGTGGCGCTCAGCGGCGTCACTAGCCTCTCTTGGCTCCAGAAAACACCTGTCGATCTCCGCCTGCCAGCGATAAGACTCGAGTCCAACACGTTTCCGCCGTCTACATTTCGCTATGTACCTTTTTTGCTCACGCTGCGAGACCGTCTAGAACTTCTCTTGCAGAAAGCTTCGCTCAGTGTCTTATTCTTTGCCTATATAGGCATTGATTTTCCGCGGACTGCCCTTGCATCAGCCTGCCTCGCTATCTTGCTCCTCGAAAATGTTCACTTCTCAGAGTCTGGAGCTCGCAGATCTTGATCTTTGCCATTGACTTTCAGTTTCAATGTGCTTGGCCGAGTTCTAGATCTGGCTCTGGCAATGCCGTATGATTCGCACCGGTGCACCATACGACCACCTCTGTGATCACAGCCACGGCCGCTTGGAGCTATGATTTCTTCGATTCTTTGGACATCGATTATTGCTCCCAGTCGCGGAATGATCCTGCGTCTTTACAATACATTTTGACAGAACTTTGCATCTATGGTGCGATAAGCTATTTCGCCGCTTCCTTGAAGGTCAAATTTCCTCTGTGGCGCGACATCCTTATCTACACACCTTATCTGCATTCTGCGAAGCGTCTTATCTCTTGGCCCTCCGGCATGCCCGAATCGGTTGAGCACCGCTACATCTCTGTGACAGGGGATAGATATCCTAGAACAAGCAATACTTGCACATGACGATTCGCAGAAGACAAAGGATGAGTGAAGCAGAAGATAGGCGATTCGATCAAATCTTTTCTTTTTATCGCACGAGGTCAAAGTACAACAAGCCAGTACAACAGAGCTACTTGCAAGCCGCAAGCACACACAGAAAGAACGCATCAAGACTGGACAGGGTTGTCTGAGCCCATCTCCTTTTGATTGTCGTTCCACAGGCTGTCGCACGAAATCTGCTCTTCTACAATGGGCGAAGGAAACTAGTCTGGGCAAAAAGTCAACGCGGCCACCGATATTACAACAGAACTTGTCCACTTACTACCAAGACGACGCTTTGTCGAAAAAGCTGATGTCGCAGCACGACTTCCTGTTAACGTAAATGCTGGGTCTGAGGCCATGACCTCATCACAGCTTGGTCGCTGGTGGTAGTGGCTTATTTCAGGCTCACTTTAGGTCTAGATTGGCGTCTGCGGTCTTCTAAACAGCCCTCACGCTGATGTTCAGTCCTTTTATGTTGCTCTCAATCTTCGAACCCATTCTCTGTACAGGACTTCTACTCCTGACTACTCGACTACTGGCTTGATGGCAAAGAGTTTCTTGAACTTGTTGTTGGGATCGTACCTGCCTTTGATCCTTTGCACCCGCTCGTAGTTGACACCAAAGACGTCTTTGCTCCGCTCGTCGGTTTGATCGTAATTGCCGTACATCAGCACTGCGCCCTTGCTACCTCTCAGACTTACACCACCCTCGATGCCATCGCTTGGCTCTAGGCTCTTGCGTTCCAGTTCAGTCTTGAAGTGCTCGCTAAGCCCACGCGCCCAGTCTCGACACAATTTGTCGTTCTCAGGCTGTGTCCATACTGGCATAATGAGAGTGTTGAGATGCTTGCCCCGGTTTGCGAAACATCCAGTGTCAGAAGCAATGATCTTGCTCGGATCGGTCCACTCCCATGCAAGAATTGTCTTTGCGGCATCTGGGCATGAGTTCATGAAAACTTCATACCGGCTCAGTGCGTCAAGTGCGAAAGCAGTTCTCAATGGCGGCATAAAGACTGAACTCTTGATATTGCATCTGAAACCGTGGGGTGCTGGTATCAGGTTGTTGACATCAGGATATGGACCTATTTTCATGGTATTCATGATCGGGCCAATGTCAAGATACTCGGAGATGATTGCTTCGGCTTCTGCTTGGTCGTCCACAAGCACTTGCATGACTACCAACATGAGCACTGCTCCTCCAGCCTCTGGTGGTCGAGCAAAGCCAATGACTGTGTTGGTCCGGCCTTGGCTTTTTGTCTGCATGCCAGTAGGAGTTTTCTCCTTGAGGTCGTAGAGATTGTTCGTGGCAGTCACCACACGGTCGATGACTTCTGGTATTGCTGGATAGATCATCGTGCCCATGTAGAGGTCAGACTGGGGATGGAGTTTCAAGGTGAATTCAGTTATCACACCGAAATTTTGGCCAGCTCCGCGCAATGCCCAGAACAAGTCGGGATCCTCGTCATGTATTCCGGTCTTGACAATCTCGCCAGTGGCAAGGACTATAGTTGCGCCCACCCAATTGTCGATTGTGAGACCATGCTTACCAGATAAGACACCGTATCCTCCACCAAGCGTCAAGTCGCCAACGCCAGTGTGTGAGAAACGGTTCCGCCGACTGTAGCGAGACCGTACTTCCATGCTTCTTGATCAACGTCGCTCCAAAGGGCGCCTGAGCACAATTGTCAGTAAATTCACCTCGACGGCTTATCCAGCCTTGGCCAAAGTTGTGGATCGCCTCCTTGGACATATATAAGCTGCTCGGCTGGGTCAACTTTGACGGCACGCATGGCGCTGAGGTCGATCAAAACACCACCATCAGTGCAGCTTGCGCCAGAAGACGAATGGCCGCCACCTTTGACAGCAAGTTCAAGACCAGTTTCAACTGCAAACTTGACAGCGCTGGAAACTTTTTCTGCGTTGGTCGGGATAATGGCTACTCCAGCTGGCTTTTCTGCCGCTTTCGACCAGCATCGAATTGCAGCATTGTAGCCATCTTCATGAGGAAGAACAATCTTCGCCTTGGTCCCTTCAAAAGCATGACGGAGGGTATTGATCTGAGGATCTGAGAGAGAAGTCTTCTCAAGTTGAGCTCTGTTGGCGTCGACGCCATTCTGGTGCGGTAATGAAGCCACCATGCGATTGACGATAAAGCAAGCGAAGACGTGTGGGGACCTCGCAACGGTTTGTTCACTCAAGCTCGAGCGGAGCGGAAGCCTTATATCTGAGTCTCCAGACGACAGACGATCTTGAATCCTTCGCGGCGTTCAGAGCGTGTGAGATCCAGTTGAAGACCCTGAGATCCTCAACTCCCCACCCACGTGCCCGCACATTTTGGCTTCTCCGCAGATCTCTCCCCAGTTCGGGCCGTTGACAACTTCGGAACGCGTAAGCGGCTTGGACAGAGAATCCTGCAGAACTTCTCAGCCATCTCTTCAGGTACTTCCCTATGCAAATAGGCGGTGAGGTTACCGCATTTGGTATGCGTGATTGCGGAGCTTATGTTAGACCCGGAAGGAAGCTCTTGCTGATACTGCTGATACTGCATCCGAGAAGAACAACAAACGCGACTCCTACATGGTATTTTGACCATCGTTCTAGGACGACACTTAGCACCGCAAGCAACTCATGCGAAGAACAACAGCCATTCGCACAGGTAAGCACAAGCATGACAAGACGTCGGCCATCGGTAGTGTTCCCAATCCCACGACTGTTGTGATCAAAGCACCTGGGAAAGTCCAGTCAAACAGGCTGAATTGCATATGCATTGCACAAGGTCAGGGCGAAGACAGAGTCATGCCGGATTGGAGAGGAACGCCAGGACAGTACGTACAAGGAAACCAGAGTGTCAGTGGTTGTTTAGAAGCAATCGCGAGAAGAAAGACGTCGGATGCTACTTCGGGCTGCTGGAGGAGTTGTTGCGAGACTGGATCCTTCTAAGCCATGAGATATCAGAACCAAAATTCAAGCAGGACACACAGAGGCCGAACTCGATATTCTAAGTTGCAATAAGATGTTTCCACCAATTGGCTACAAGCGAAGATGAGGCAGTGGCTGCCAGCCCCACCCTGGATCTTTGCTACCTCTTGTCTCTGGTCAAACTGTGCATTTTTATAGCCGCATGGGTTACTAAAATTCGCTTATGGGAAAGTGGTGGGTGGTTCATGTTTGCTTGGACCCCCTCGTGCGGCGAACATCGCTCATCACCCAACTGATCGCTTACCATGACCGCTTGGATGAAAGAAGGGCATAATCGATTTCATTGATCGATTCATGTAAGCACAGCAGCGGGATAGGCGAAGAGACCAATAATCTTCATGCCGACGGAAAGTCTTGGCCGTTACCGCCTCATCCGTGCTCAAGCATTGGTACGTGCAGATGCTTGCGCCCTATATGCCGCGACAGTGATCACACATCTGATATCATGTGTACGGTAAGGAACAGAAAAGGGCCGCCTTATCTGTGCTCTTAGGACAGGACAGGTAGACGCGTCCAGCATCATATTTACAACACCTGTCAACCAAATCGACCAGTACCAAATATGAAGCGAAGTCGGAACAAATCTTCTAGCAACACGAGACTATAAGATCATCATTGTTCCAAGAAACTTCGACATTTCGCTCCTTATCGATCGACCCTACTACCCTCTCTTCCAGAAACAGCACCCAGGTCATTCAATGGTCGTTCTCTCAACAATGCTCGCAAGCCTTGCGGCTGCGCCTGTCGTGCTGAGCGCTGCTGTCCATCATTCTCATTCGGACAAAGCTTCGCTGGTCACTACTTCTTACGGTACCCTGCAAGGCGCAGTCTCTGATCTTGAGAGCGAGGTTGTGGCCTACAAGGGGATCCCATTCGCCGAAGCTCCTGTTGGACAGCGCCGCTGGACGGCACCAACCCCTCCTTCCAAGTGGTCTGGTGTTCGCAACGCTACCACGTTCGGAGCTGATTGCGCTCAGTCATATTCTTCCCTTGGCCTCTTCTCCTCGGGCAGTGAGGATATCTCCGAGGACTGTCTCTTCATGAACATCTGGGTACCCAAGAATGCGACCCCCAAGTCGAAGCTGCCTGTTTTCTTCTGGATCTATGGTGGACGTTTCGAGGGTGGCGCAGGCAGTGTACCTACGTATGATGGTTCTCACCTGGCCGCTAAAGACATGATTGTCGTTACCTTCAACTACCGTATGGGTCCTTTCGGCTTCCTGGCTCATCCGGAACTGCAAGCTGAATCCAAGCACAATTCTACTGGTAACTATGGCATCATGGACCAACAACGTGCTCTCGACTTCCTTCGAAGTGAAGTTGCGGCTTTTGGCGGTGATCCAGACCACATCACTGTTGGTGGACAGTCTGCTGGCTCAGCAAGTGCTCTTATCATGATGTACAGCCCCCTGTCCAGCCACAAGATTGTCGGATGTATTGCTGAAAGTGGCGCTCGTGATCCTCACGATCCTGAGACTTACGGTCTTGCCACTAGCCATCGCTGGATGCAGAAGGCCTTGGAGCAGGGTGAAGCATTCCTTTCCGATATGAATGTATCTTCGATTGCTGAGCTACGTAATGTTTCTGTCGAAGATCTCCTTTTGTATGACAACAGTATGGACACCATTCTCGACGCCACCGTTTGGGGAGAGGACAACGTTACTGCTATCGGTCTTGTGTCTGAGCCGCCGCTTTGGCGTCCTGTTGTCGATGGCTACGTTCTCCCTGTCGGCTATGGCGAATCTCTGCGGACTGACTCCCATGGCAACATTCCTATCATGACTGGAGACAACTTGAACGAGACCAGCTCTTCCGACATGAACGTCACCACTTACAAGGCAGGATATGCTGCCATCTTTGGCAACAAGTCGGAAGAGTTCTTCAATGTCTATCCTGCCTCGACTGAAGCGGAAGCCACTCTCCAGAATGCTGCTTTTGGCAATGATGTGAACCGCTACACCACTTGGCACTGGGCCAAGGACTGGCACTTGGGTGGCGCAGCCAACGATGTCTTTGCTTACTTCTGGAACCATGCTCCTCCGAATCAGACCTCTGGGGCTTACCACGGCTCAGAGCTGTGGTACACTTTCGGCAACCTTCCTACATACTACAACTACACATGGACGGCACATGACTACGAGTTGCAGAAGATCATGGGCAACTATTGGGCCAATTTCATCAAGACTGGTAATCCCAACGGACACGGTCTTGCTGAGTTCCCTGCTAGTAGTGCCAACAAGACAAACACCGTCATGTGGCTAGGCGATGTCGTTGGTGCTGGCCAAATCGTAGACAACACCGACAAGCTTCCTGTCCTTCAAGACTTCTTCTCCATGAATGTTGAGTGGTAATGTCGAATCTGGTTGACGACAGGATGTGTGAATTACGTAGTCAATGCCATGGCCTGTCTATACTCAAATACTAACGCAGACTGACATTGGCAAGTCTTCAGAATCGATTAGCTGTACATAGTCACTCGGAAATTATGTCATTGTGTTGTGTTGGGTCGTACGTCCTCCCCCATGCACTGAAGTATGTCAGCCGTAAAGCTATCGAAATGCACAATAGTAATGGAGATAAGACAGTATCCACTAAGAGGCTACAGACTGTCGTCTCTCTGTGGATATACCCCTGTTTCGTAGAACAATCATGTTTTTTGATAGTTTACGTCTTGCACTTAGCCAGAGTCGGAATAGAAAGGAAGTCACAGGCTTTAGTACATGGAAAGGGTGAAAAAGATTGTACCGATTCAGTGAGAGCGCGCTTCTCCACACTCCCAGGCTGTTTAGCTACCACTTGTAACTTCCAGTATTATGCAGGAGCATGCCAGCCTCTCCGTCACGCTTGCACTCCAAGACGTCAACCAGTGGCGCAACCGACTCAGCGGCAGCTCTTGCGTCATTCTCCTTGGTAGCCACAGCACTCAGGTTCGACTGCGTGAAGTCGCGATCGTACGCGAACATTTTTATGCCCAATGGCTTGTACTCGACAAACTGGCATGCAGTGACCATACCGTCGGGTTCATCCGGAAAGAGGACATCGTGGAGATGACAGTCAGTACATTACAGTCGTACTGTCAGCACTTCTTCCTAGACAGCATTCGGAGGAGGTCGTTCCATAATTATAGTATATAACCCAGGACGGAAGTTGTGAAAACACTCAGCCAAGGGAGACGGCCCCTGTCCAGGATGTAACATACTATTGCCAAGGATCCAAGAGGCTCGCAATTGCTTGGCCTACGACTTAGGTACGGAGAGGATTGTTCTACTTGCTTCAAATGGTTTAAAGCAGCATGACCAGGCAAAGCTCCTCTTTCGATTTTTGCCATGATCACCAGGCATGATAAACTCCACTCGTTTCGAAAACACCTTACCGCTCAAGGCTCCTCGGCCAAAATACCCTCTAATTGGACCAAAGAAGGGAGTTAAATACCAAGTTTATCCTTTGATAGAACATACTCAAGAAGAGTCGGATGAGCTTCTTGAAGCACTTCACCGAGACGACTTTGCACCCCATGCTTGCCACATTGCGAATGATTTTCAAGGAAGAACGCTACGAGAAGCTTTCGATCATCACGTGCAAGTTAGGGATGGCGATCAGACAATTCACCCAGACTTCTTCGTTGCTCTTGAGAGACGAAATCCTCGACAGTGTCCTTGTGGTATGTCTCAAAGCACCAGGTGCAGAGGCGAGTCCGTCATCGGCGTGAGCCGTTGTGCTATCGACGAAGCGAACCTTATGGGCGCGAATCTTGACGTAGGCAACATCGACTGGATTGAATACAAGGAAGTAGAAGAGGAAAAGTTTGGTAGCGAGAGTCCGTATACCAACAAGCGATACTTTACCCGAGATCCTAGACAGCCAAAAAGTCCCGATGATGCTCACACAACGGTATATGCGTGGTTCAGCATTGTACCCAGACGTAAGTCCGACAAATCAAGCAACAACTTAATAAAGTTCCAAGGCTGAAGTCCCTAGCGCTGCGCTTTATATCCATACTCGAACCAGGGTGGGCGAGACTTCCGCAGGAGAAGCGTCGATTCGCTCGGCCAGCAAATGTTGAGCGATCCGATGAGCCATGGTCCGAGATCAGGAGTCTTTTTCCGCGGATTTGCCAAGTCAACAAGGCAGTGCACAAAAGGATATTGCTCGTAGCAGAAAAAGAAGACGTCGATGCGGAGGAAGGCATGTCCATTTATCGCGTCCTGTGGGATGCCGAGAAAGAGCTGAGTAATGTTCCGAACAACAGCGATCGGACCCAACAACAAGCAGTCAGATCGCTCATGCCTGAGCTCAAGTTTGTGGAATGGACTCAGGCGTCAGCAGCGCTGGAGCGCATGGATGAGCTCGTGAAAAGTATGCCCGAAGACTTTCGTTGAGCCAGCAGGCGATCGAGGTCGACTCAATATCGATATTAAACAATCGCGGATGTGATATATAGCTTGTTCTAATGTCCACGGCAAGGTATAATGCAATTATGACATGATGCACAAATGTCCTTTGGATATGAGCATGGCCCTAGAAGCAGTCTTTAATGGGTCGTTCTCCATTGCAACCAAATTCTTTGCAGACGTTTTGTGCATTTCCTCAGCTTCTCTCTGTCAGTCTTGTATCGCAAGACATCCTGACGTGGGAGTTTGTGGATGGTGACGAGCGGCTACCGGAGGCTGTCGATGTGATACAGCGGAGCTTTCTAAACATGACAAACTGGAGGCAATAAGTCTTTAACGACCTCAACGACACGCTCGTGGCCAATTCGACAGGCGTATGCGGCCAAAGGATGTCGCCACATGATGTTTTACGATGAGAGTTGTGAAGTTCATGGTGGAAGCGTTGGAAAGTTTCGGTGCCTCCGGGTTCCGTCTTCGCCGGTCGCGTGCCCGCGTCGTCCTCTCGTTCTTAGCACGCTTTCTTCTTTCCAATTCACCAAGAAACAGACGACCATGCGCCATTGAGACTCGCGGATATTCACGTTCTGTACAGGTCAACATGTTGAATCACTTCAGTGGTGTCTAACGTCTATCCTGTGCAGGCCGTCGCATCGCGCTGTTGTTGGCGGCTTGCCAGGCTTAGCGACCCGATCAGTATATACCTGCCTTCGAATAAGCACGCCCAATCCACTTCCATCGCTGATCACCAAATCCTACTTCGTCGTGCTCGAACCTCCCCGCCTTCACCAAACTTGGTCCAATACTCTGGCCCGGCCCAAGCTTAAGAACCAAGACGTATTTCGCCAACTTTGCTTGCTCAGAGCATACGCAAGAGGTGGAATAGCACACACCTGAACTTGAGCTATCATATTGAACAAAACTTTTGGATCTCTGAATATACAGTCTTGTCGCCACCCCAGACATGCACTTCTCAGAGACCTGATCAGGCTCTTTTCACGTCCTCAACCATCGCTTGTGGTACTCCTTCGTCAGCAAGAGCCTTAAGGTCATCCTCTCCCATCTCTCCGTGCCAGCCCTTGGAAATAAGATATGCTCGGAACTTCTCGTCCTCTTGAGCGAGATCATCTCCCTTGAGATCGGGCACAAAGAAGTACGTCACCAAGATGCCAGCGACTCCGCAGATGGCAGCAATGATGAAGGTCCACTTCTTTCCGAGATGTGTTTGGATTGGAGTGAATGCCTGGGTACCGATCGCAGCACCGGTCTTACCAAGAGCGGCCGAGATACCATAACACGTGCCACGCACCGCTGTAGCGTAACTTTCGCTTGAGAGCAAGCCGAGCATGTCTCCGGGGCCCATGTTACCCAAGCTCTGCATCAGACCGTAGAAGATGACAAACAGAGGCAGAATCTTGGTGATTTGCTCGTAAGCACAACCGATGATCAGTCCGAAGACAAGGTAACCACCGAACCCGAGCATCATTGTGTTCTTGCGCCCGAGGCGGTTGCAAAGGTAGGCGCCAACCGCTACACCAGGCAGTGCGATTGCACCCAGCAACAGCTGCCATTCCGCTGTCGATCGTACATTATTAGGACCCTTCTTGACCACACCACTCAAGATTGTCGCCGAGAAGACTCCATTGGGGAACGTGATGAAGTCGTACAGGAACCAGGCGCCGCAGGTACCGAGCAGTCGCTTCCAATAGTAGCGCAGGACCAGAGTGTATGGCACACGCTTTTTGATTGCACCACGACGGTATAGCTTCGAGTTGAGCATCTTCATGCGGAAGTAGAAGACGGACAATGGGAAGAGGCAACCAATGCCCATGCACACGCGCCAGACAGTACCCAGGTGGTTTTGACCAGCCGCAGATAAGACGATGAGAAAGATTGAGACGGCGAGGGGACCACCGAAGGACAGAGGCAGGTTAGTGACCAGGATGAATAACGGACCTCGCTGCTTGAGGTTCTGTTCGTTTGCAGCTTCGCTTGCAGAAGTTGAACTCGCAGGATACTCTCCGCCAGTTCCGAAACCGACGATACCTCGTGCCACAATCAGCATCCAGAACATACCGTGGATGGTCGTCCCCGAGGCAGCTGTCGCAAGGATGCCTCCAATGACGATCATCAGAGTGGTGACAATAATCGCAAACTTGCGACCGAGGTAATCGCAGGTAAGTCCGACAACGACCTGACCAATGACTTCGCCAACGAGCAAGGCATTCGAGACGGCAGTACTGTAGTAAGACGTATATTGTTTTGGGTACTCCTTGCGCAGCGCAACATTGGTCATTGTCATGAGATTGTTCTGGTATCCATCGCTGATAAGAGCGGCCCCGCTGGCGAAGATGGTGAAAATGTCGCTGAGTTTCTGTCTGGCAGTCCTGGTATCGACTGCACTACCAGTCTCGGAGCTGATTTCAGTTGATGTGTGAGGTGGTTGCTGTTTTGAATTGCTGTCTTTAGAGATAATCTCGGATATCCCTGCGTCTGCCATGTCGAACAAGCTTCGAGGCGCAATTGCTTGGTAGGCTTGAATCGCTTGGCTTTCTCGTTGGAAACCATGATGACTGCGAGCAATCGTATCCATATACTAAACATGTCGAGAACATGCACCTGATCTTTCCCCACTTCGCTTCACGCGTCCTGCAAGCTGCATGACCACTAGAATGCAAGAACGTACTGCACGTGAAGACCACGTCGATAATTCAACGCGGAGTGTCATATCAAACGCGACGTATACTTCCACGCCACAAGTGTTGAGAAACAGAAAACCCACGGCGCAAAAGCAAAAGAATCCTACTATCCAGAAGATGGACACGTGCGTGATCATCGCGGTTCTGTCTGGCTCTAGGGATCTCCTTGCCCGGTTATCGGCACGGATCTTTTTGCGCTCATCGACCACGTGCATGATACACATCTTCAGTCGGCAGGGCCTGGCGGACACATCCCCACGGCGCTTGAAAAAATTTCATCGTTGCAGCAGATGGCATTGTTTCGAGTGAGAATGCTCTTATCAACATGTTTCCGCCCATATCGCTTCTGCGATTGACTACCCGAGTCGTCCCGAAACCTCGCTGGCTGCAGCACCCTGCTCTGCTGGGCAAATTTCACGCTTTCCATCTTCCAGGTGTGGACTTCCTTTATTCCAGTGAGGTTATTCGAACGAGTCAAATGGTATGCGCAGCAGTCGTAATGTCGATTGCAAGGCTTGGACAATCTGTGTTGTCTTGCATGAGTTTGCGTTCATGGTAAGGTTGTTTCGACAAGTTCTGCACCATCAAGGTGTACCACACGAGCGATGACAGGGTCCATCCTTCCCGTGCTCAAAAGCATGCAACCTCCATCACACTCCGACCACGCGACAAAGTAAGTTAAATGCTATAAAAATGCACAATCAAATTGGCCAGCAAGGGTTGTCCATAGAGAGTTCAGACCGTATTGCTTCTTGATAGCGACTCCTTGAGGAAGGGCAAAAACAAAGCAGATTGCCATCTACAGTCCTATGTCGATGGCTGCTCATAATCGTCAGAACGATCCTTTCGACGTGTCCAGCCAGACATCGCATGCACTTACGCATGCGATCAACACTGGAGCGCAACATCTCGGCAAGTCGTCGCAATTCATGCATCGCGTTGGCGGGGTTCACCGAAACGCGCAACGCTTTCAGCAAATTCTCACTATCCGACTGCACCTGCTCTCTATGCCGATTCGCTGTCGCGCCGAGCAGGACAAACCCTGAAGACTTCAGTTCGCCACAAGTCACAAGCACTTTGCCAAATTGCCTACGGGAACAACGATATTTCCTCGGGCTGGTTCCGGCTCGGCGGCACAATGCACCCACGTGCAACGCTAAGGCGGGGTTTTCCCAACACAAGGTTCATCACGAACAGGCAAGAAAGCTTGAGGAAAGCTTGGTACGCTGCAGATTGAGCTTGTTGAACCTCGACGAATGGCAGATCCTGGATGAATCCCGTGTGTGGATTCCGAACTTCTGGCCAAAGAATCCTTCCTGCAGCTCTGGAAAAGATAACCACACTTTCTGACGCGTCTACAGATACGGGTCATGTGGCGTTTGATCGATAGGGCATATATAGATAGTGAACCTTCGACCCTTGTTGCCCAGCTTTCTCACTCAGATTTGTTGCATTAGTCGCTTGGCTTTCAGTTGACGACCAAACATTGCCATGGCGATCAAGGATGTTTTGCGTCCAGGTGCTTTGCAGCCTCAATTCGAAAAGTCTGATGCTGCTGCGCCCATCGACGAAACGCCCGTCGAGGTTACCACAAAGACTTGGTGGCAGAGACGCGCTCCCGTCATTGCTTGTGGTTCCGGACTCTTCTCCGATGGCTATCTCAATGGAGTAAGTCGGAGTTAATTCTACCAGAGCTATCTATCTAACGCATCTCAAGGTTATCGGTTCAGTAAACACCATTCTCAAGAAGCTTTACAAGTATGAATACACACACAGCAATGCTCAGAGCAACATCACTTCCCTCGTCTTCGTCGGTGAAGTTGTTGGCATCATCATTTTCGGCTACACTTCCGACCGCTTCTCTCGCAAATGGTCAATCTTCGCATCTACTGTCATCCTGGTACGCACCTCAATTGTCCAAGCCACAAAAATCATCCACTGACTTTTGAAAGTTCGTTTTTGCTGCTCTTGCTGCCGGTTCATACGGTGCTCATGGTAGCATCAATGGTATGCTTTCTGCCCTCGCTGCTTATCGCTTCCTTCTTGGTATCGGTATCGGTGGTGAATATCCTGCTGGATCAGTCGGATGTTCCGAAAGCACTGGGGAGCTCGAGTCCGGTACTCGCAACAGATGGTTCATTTGGTTCACGAATTTGGCAATTGACATGGGCTTTGTGATTGCTGCATTTGTTCCCATGATTGTGGTGAGTAACCCCGAGTCGCTGCCGTAGTTGGCTCCAGCTGATCACTTGCGTAGGTACTTGCTACCGGTGAGAACCATCTTCGCGCTGCATGGCGTATCATGCTTGGTATCGGTGTCATTCCTCCCCTCTCTCTGTTCTACATGCGCTACAAGTTGCAAGAACCCGAAGCATACAAGAGAAACACCATGGCCAAGTGCAAGACCCCTTGGAAGCTTATCATCAAGAAGTACTGGTTCCGCCTCGTTGTGGTCTCGACCATCTGGTTCATCTACGACTACTCATCATACGCATTCGGAACCTACTCTGCTCCAAGTGTCGACAATGTGCTCGGTCCTGACGCCCCCATGTGGAAGACTTTCGGTTGGAACACTGTCATCAACCTTTTCTACATCCCTGGCGCCTTCATCGGTTCCTATGTTTCTGACTGGATTGGTCCCAGGAAGGCTCTTGCCTACGGCGTCACTGCCCAGGCTGTAGTTGGTTTCATCATGGCCGGATGCTACGAGAAGCTTGCCATTCCAAAGAATATCGGCGGATTTGTTGTGGTTTATGGTATCTTCTTGTCTCTCGGCGAGCGTAAGTCAAGTATCCCATCGCTTCAGATCATAATCAACATGCTAATCGTATTGCAGTGGGTCCTGGCGACAACATCGGTCTTATCGCATCCAAGACTTCTGCCACCGCGGTCCGTGGACGCTACTACGCCGTTGCTGCAGCCTTTGGCAAGATCGGTGCATTCATCGGCAACTACCTCTACCCCATCCTTGTAGCCGATGCAGGAAGCAACACTGTCAAGGGCAACCAATTTCCTTTCTGGGTCGCTTCTTCTCTTTGCATCCTGAGTGCCTTCCTTGCATTCTTCTGCTTGCCCGAGATCGATCAAGATACTATTGACCATGAAGATGCTGCTTTCAAGGGTTATCTCCTTGAGCACGGCTGGGACATTTCTCGCATGGGTCTTGCTGGCGCTGGTGCTCCCATGGAGTCAGATGCCGAAAGTTCGCGCTACAATGCCGGGAAGGTGGATCAATAGAAAAGTCTTCAACCCAGGCAAGGCGAGTTAACATGATCATAACGACAAATGATTTTGGGCAACGCTATGCCAGTCCAGTATTGAAAAGTCTTGTTTGCCATTTCCACATCAGCTTCCACGCTTGAAGTTTTCTCATTTTACAACGTACAGCACATGCCCGCAAGATGCTGCGGATGTTCTGCTTCCTCCTGCCGCCTTGCATCATTTCGGTACGGGTTTGATGTTGCTTGCGAGTGCCCTCCACATATATGTTCGATCTCAATTTGTATACCACGGCTTGGGCGGACGGCTCTGCGCACCACACCTTCCTAGACTTAGATCTGGTTTCCAATCACATACACGAGCTTCATTGCCGAAATCTTGTTTTCCCTCAATTCTTGCAAGCCACCCAGGATTCCCCTCAGACCTCCATTGCGAACTTCATGTCTATGAACCCTGGCTCTACCTTCACGAAAGATCGCCTCTGTGAGCTGCCAAAATTCTTGACCAAATTTGAAATCAGATGGCTTTGCGGGGACTCGAAGACTTCCGAACGGAAATTCTTCGCCGAACACTGAATAAGCGATTGTGCGCCGACTCTCGACATCCTCTCTTGGTGAAACTGTGGGTAGCAAGAAGGAGATGGCTCCACCTCGATTCGATACGGAGCTGGCGCAGAGCGTAGGAGATTGTCCTTCAGACACACAATCGAAGACATGCTCAAGGCTATCCTGCGTGAAACGACGGATCTTTTCTGCGCATTCAGGGTCCCGGTAATCGTAGACAACGTCAGCGCCCAATGAAAGAACGTAGTCAAAATTATGAGGGGAGCATGTCGTGACAACGGTAAGACCAGAGAGCTTCGCAAATTGGATAGCAAGAGATCCCGTCGCTGTCGAGCCCCCGTGGATTAGGACAGGGAATGGCCTTTGGGTTGGTTCCGTAGGCAGAGGTAATCGCAGGCTTGTGTACAGGCCCTGACTCATCGTTGTGATGCCGAGACCCAAGGTCGCCGCCTCCTCGAAAGACATGTTCTCTGGAATGCGCATCTGTAACCCGTCTTTGGCGACACAGTATTCGGCAAAACACCCGTCTTCAATGTTTCCAGCGTTGTTCCCGTGCGTGACTCCAGCGACGCGATCTCCCTTGACAAGAGGGCTTCTAACAGCCCGCCCAACATCCACAACGTAGCCAGCGTAGTCACAGCCGATGGTAGCACCTGGTACAGCCATCTGGATGTGCTTCCAATCGGCTGGATTCAGGGCAACCGCTTCGACCTTGACCAGGATACAATCATCTCTGAGTTGCGGAACCGCAACCTGCCGCAGCTCGGCCGTTCCACCATCAGCGACCTTGATAGCTTGCATCGTTTGTACTCACCAGTCCTGTCTTGCGACGCCAGACTCGTTGTTGAAAGAACGAAAACCAGCAAGGAATGAAGGCGGCGCTCGCAATCACTTATTAAGGAATAGAGCTGATGATGGTGGTGGAATTTCGGCCGAAAGTGCAGGAGTGCCAAGTCGGACTTACCACACGATACGTGCGAGGAGGGAACCGCTCGCTCGAACATCATTATGGTTCCACCGACCAGATATGTCTCTAATTTGTGTTGGGTAACCACGATGGTTCTGGACATTCTATGTGCTGACAAACAAGTCAAGAGGCCTCGATCGAGCAATTTGCGGACGTAGTCGTTCAAGTGCCCAGCTGTGCATCTTGCGAGCCCTTATGTCCGATGGGATTAGTCCTTAGCTCCGTGTTATCTGTATACTAGTCTCCAGAGATGGAGAAAGCGAAACATCGGGATTGGTAGTAAGGCTTAGGGCACAAGAACATGTCGAAAGCTTATTTACTCAGAAGATTGTTTGTATCACTTATCGAAAGCCTTTGTAATCAGGAGCTAGGGACAAGGGTCGAAATGGAAGGATGTCGGCCTGCTTCAAAAGTTATTTAAAGCCCCTAACTACTATGCCACGACGGAAGTGACTTACTTCCATTGAAATTTTGGTGGGCGTCAAAAGTCTTGGCAAAAAAAGAGGACTCAATTCCTTTAAAAAACAGGAGGTCAGTTCCATTGGATGAACCACGTCTATTTTCCTTAAAATTTTCCCAATAACTAAATTACAGAATTTCGCTCGACAGGCCAGTTTTTTAAGCCAAAATAGCCTATATATTGCCGATAATCTATAGACAGAATATTGCATAAAAAAAGTGATGTTCATATAAAAGTGTAGGGAAGCTTAGCATACTACATCATAAAAAGTTGACTGCGGACAACTTCTTCTAACCTGACTCATCGCCCATATACCTATGGTACCCGTAGGGTACATGACGAAAGAAAACAAAATCCATATAGGGTTAGGGTTAGGGTTAGGGTTAGGGTTAGGGTTAGGGTTAGGGTTAGGGTTAGGGTTAGGGTTAGAAATAAAG
>JAXQGV010000051.1:0-98725 GCA_037040395.1 Aureobasidium sp. M94-06E | reverse complement strand
GCCATTGCTGCCATATCTGGCAGCCATCTCCTTCATAGTCTTTGGCAGTACTCCATCTCCACTGCCAACCACGAATACACCCTTAACTTTTCCATCCTTCATGCGCGGCTGGAAGTTGTAGTCGCACAGTGCCTCCACGCTTTTTCTGAATCCTTCCAGACTGTTGTTGATGACCATCTTCTTGACTCTCTCGCACTCCTTCTCCATGTCACCTCCATCGTAGCTCTCCTTGACGAACCATCTTCTGACTGTGACTTCGGCAAGCTCTTCTCCGACAATCTTCTCCCCCTCTTCGCCAGATGCATCTTCCTTCTCGCACATGGCCACTCTCTCGCCCCATGCTTTTCTGTTGACCTCTGGGTTCTTGTCATTTGTGTCGCATGCCATGAACGAGCCGATTCTGTCTGGATATGTCAAGGCAGTGTTAAGCACAGATGCTCCGCCCATGCTGACACCGACAATTGCTGCTGCCTTGGGCACCTTGAGTGCGTCAAGCAAAGCAATGATATCAGAAGCCAGAACATCCATCGTGACGAGTTTCTCACCAGCCTTGCTTGTGCGGCCTCTGGTGTTGTATCTCAGAATGCGATATTGCTTGTTCTTGGCGAGGAACGAGTCCACCATTTGATCCCAAATGCCATAGCTTGTAAGAATTGAGTTGCTAAGCACGATCAGGGGCGCGTCGGGATGTGTCGAGCCTTCCAGTCTGTATTGAAGCTCTGCTCCATCGCTGGTGGTGATGTATGATTCAACCGCACCGCCGTCATTGCCAGTAGAGAAAGTTCTGGTCTGTGTAGCGGGACTATCCCATTTCTTGAATCCTGCAACGGCGAAGTTCTGGAGGTCGCGAGGGCCAGGGCCGAAAGTGTAGAAGAGCTCGTACTCGCGTCTGATCTTCTCAGCGACAACATTGGTCATGATTTCTTTGGCCCATGGTGTGTCGACTGCGGCCTGGAACTCCTTGCCGCCGAGGCCGTTCTTTGGTGCGTATTCGTGCAGAGCCATGTACTCGACCTCGTCCTTCTTGTCGATGGCAGCAGTGACGTAGCGTCTTGTACGAAGCCAACCTGGCACCTTGGAGAGCATATCGATATGCTCGTCATTGTACCATTTGTCCAGCTCTTCTGCCTTCTGACCAGGCTTCAACTTCAAAAGCACAGAGATCATGACATTGCCCTCTCCATAATTCTCAATCTTCTCCAGCTTCTTGAACTCTTTAGCTTCTCTGCTGCTCAACAGATCATAGCTTCTTCTGTCGATCTCGACCTTAGGTCTGATATCTCTTTCTCTTTGCGTCTGGATGGGTGCACCGCGAAGAGCAAGGTACTCCTCCGAGTTGAAAGCATCCATATCGTCGGTATCGTAGATGGCCATCCATTCGTGCTTGCCCTTGCCTTCACCCGAAAGGTCGCGGGCACGGTAGCGGAAGCCATTGTGGATGAAAGGGAGGCGAAGACGATTGGGACCGTGTTCGTTATTATACCAGTCATGAAAATCGGCTGCTGGGAGGTCGGCCGAGGGTTGCATGGTTACATACAGGATTCCCGGTGTCTTTGCCATTGTTGCGGTCTTTCTCTTTGCAGGTCTTTTTGTTCTATTGTTTATTGCAGCAAGATGGAATGAGGACGAAGAAACAGCTTTGGAGAGTTTCTATCTGGTTACTACAGCAGAATCGAGAAATTTGGTTGACTATCTCACTCCCGAGCTGAGCAGCCGACGACGGCGAAAGCTCTCGCATCCCGAATGACGATGCCGTCGCTCACAAACACATCGGGTCCGTGGGATGAGGGGTAGTGGGGTCGCTCTTTTCGCACGGCAGAAGCTGCGGCAGAGAGAGACATTGTTCCAAACACGTTCCTTACGAGATCATGCAATGACCCTGGCCTCCTAGTCAAACAAGCAGATGTGCTTCCATTCTTTCGTGTTGGTCAACGTTCTCTGGCTCTTATTCACGTATGTTTGTTGGGGCAAAAAAAAAAAAAAACAATGCTATGTAGTTTGTATAATCCTTTGTTGTTTGTTTTCTACATGCCTTTACCTAATCATACCAGATAGCATTCATCCCAAAGCCAGGCTCTTTGACATCGCAATGAGCGACACGACCAAGGAATTCTTCGTTCCATCTGTAGATCTCAATGAAGCCTTTCTCATCATCGGTCAGAGCCAAGAATTCATCACTCCAAGGGCAAGGGCTAACGGCGTTGGAGTGACCACCACTGGTAGGTGTAGGGTTGAGACAGATCTGGCGCTCAATGTCACCAGACTCTGACAGCTTAAATGCTGCAATGTATCCGGTCAGGTCTGGAGAATTTGATCTGGCAGTTGCAAAGAGGTATTTGCCACTAGACGAGAGGAAAACTACATCTGAGCGGTACATTTTGGGGTAGATCTCCTGATGGCCTAGTGTCTATGTTAGTGATCCATGTTTCCTGACCAATTCCATGAATTCTTCTTACCTGGAGGAACAAGAGGGTAGATCTTGTTGGTGTAGACAGGCATATGTGTCTCCTCATCGATGGAGTAGACTCCAAGTCTGTTACCACCTTCCATCAAAGCATAGAGATACTTCCCGCTCGGTGCCATCTCGACCCAGCGAGGATGATCACCTGCCGCAGGAGCATCAACACTGCCAATAGTAGTCATGTGTCCAGTTTCTGGGTCCTTCTTATGACACCAAACTCTGTTCGCCCACATATCGGCAGAGTAGAGGTAAGTTTCCGTCGGGTCGAAGACCATTCCATGAATCGCTGTTTGCGGGCAATAGTCGTAGTTCTGGATGTTCTCCTTCAGGCTTCCATTGCCATCCACAGAAAAGACGTTTCCTGAGCCAGCATGATCGTAGAAGGGGTTACCGTACACGTTATACGGAGGTTTCTTGCCTGCCAGAACGAAGATTGCACGAGTCTTTGTGTCTGCTTGAGAAGCCTTGGGGTCGTGCTCCATAGAGAACGAGGCAGTGTGCTCAATTTCTGTCGGACTCTTGACTGAGAAACTGTTCCACTTCTTCATAGCAGCTCCATAGATAGTCTTTCTCTTATGCTATCGACGATACTGGATTAGCAGTTTGATTGCAAGCATTTCTGGTCAATAATTTGTACGCACGTCGAATGTCATCCATGAGATGGGTTCATCTTCAGGGATCTCAGTTCTCTTGATCAACTTCAAGGTCAAAGCCTTGTCGTCGAATTGAAAGGTAAAAATGGCACCTGGAGGTGTCCAGGTGCCTACCATCAGATGGTGGAGCATTTTATGGTGATCTGATGTCGAGAAGCCACGCTTTGCAGAGCTTGGTACCTGGATCAATGGACTCACGATCTTGCCTGTCAGTCTCCGGAACATGAGACACAGAAGCTTTCTACAAGATTGACCACAAGATTGGAATTGTTGCTTTGGCGAGAACGGAGTCTCGGGAGAAGACCACGGCAAACGACCGGGGAGTGTGGGGTCCTCTCGCGGCACCGATTACGGCAGAGCCGATGTATCGAGAATTGTATGCTCATAGAACATTGAAACCACGTTTGAAGGCCAGAGCTGGTCTGATCATGATTCAAATTGGGATGATCCTACTAGATAGTCGCGGCTTGGTCCGAATCCAGAAGCTGGTGCGAACAACCGCCTCCGCGCGAGTCGTTTTCTGGTAGTGATTCCTCGGTCTACCTCCGTAAAGATGACCCCACTTGTTAAGCAACTCAATTGTATAAAGCTAAGGGACTTTCCTCCAACAAAGGACTCTTGCTTTCGCTATTTCTCACCGACATTCCTACCTTTCACAAGAAGCTACAAAGCAACCAATCGATCCAAGATGCGCATCCCATACGCACCAACCGAGCCTGCAGCCGATGCATCAGAGACAACGAAAGCAGTTTATGAGCGCATCACCGAGCGCAGAAAGCCACGTCCTCTTCTGCCACTAGACCTGGCACTGTTGCACAACACTGGCATCGCCGACGGCTGGAACAGTCTGCTCGGAGCAGTGCGAACAAAGACCTCGCTCAATCCTGGCTTGATGGAGATGGCTGTGTGCCGTATTGCGGTACTCAACAGAGCGACGTTTGAGTGGAACGCGCATGCCCCATTGGCACTCAAGGGAGGTCTGCCACGAGCCTCGCTGGATCTTGTCCGTACTGCAGCGGTCTTCCCTGTAGGAGGTAGAGAGAAGACCAAGGAAGAGCAAGAGACATTCAGCGATGAGGAATGGGCAGTGCTGTGCTACACCGACCAAAGCACCAAGAACGTCGAGGTGGAAGACCAAGTGTTTGATGGGCTCAGGAAGTTCTTGGACAACACAGGAATCATGGAGATGACGGCGACAGTGGCGACATACAACATGGTCAGCAGATTCCTCGTGGCTATGAATGTGGGAGAGAAGAACGGCACCGAGATTGTGATGCCTGAGCAATAGATCGCTTCATGCATGTTATGACGATTGTAAACAGAGCACAAAATATTATGTCTTATGTCGATAAAAATGCACAAAGATAGACTCAGGAGTCGGGAGGCCTCGGAGATGGGCTGGGCAGGTCGTCTCGATCGTTAGCGTCATGCAAGTCCAGGGTCCCTCCATTTTTTCGAGGCGGCAGGACATGATCCAAGACACAATGCGATGAACGGGACGTCTGGATGGGCACGATTGTTCAGGACTGCGGCGAGTCGGACGCCGTGGCTCTCGCGACCAGCCTCACACCGAATATGGACTTCCCCTATCCGCCCTACTGATGCTCTCAAGCAGCGCGCATATGCCACAGAGGCCGCTCCTCTGAGGACGACCAAGTCTCGCAAACGCCTGTATATCGCGAGCGGCATTATCGTAGCTGCTGCCGGTGCTGTCGCCGTCAGCGACGACGCTCGATACATCTGGATTGCTGCCCGGCGTACTGGAAGAGTTGTCAGCACTCTCGCCCTCAACATCAACGACTACCGCCGCACGCTCAACCAATACGATGTCCTGCCTGAGTCCGAGTACCAGGCTCTTCTCAAGAACTGTCACCAGCGTTGCGCTGATCGTACTCTGGTTGTATTGCAAAAGAATGGCTCCATATTCGTCAAGCTGGGACAGCATCTTAGCAGCATGAACTACCTCCTGCCTTCCGAGTGGTGTGATACTTTCATTCCATTGCAAGATCAGTGTCCTGTGTCTTCGATGGAAAGCGTCGAGGCTATGGTGCTCAAGGATACTGGTAACACTCTGTCACACTACTTCTCTGAGTTCGAGACAAATCCAATTGGTGCGGCCTCGCTGGCTCAAGTCCACCGTGCTACATTGCGCGAAACCGGCGAACGTGTTGCTGTCAAGGTCCAGCATCCTGCTCTCGACGAATGGGCTGCTCTCGACCTGGCTCTCACCAGATTTACTTTCCGTACTCTCAAACGTTTCTTCCCGGAATACGACCTGACTTGGCTGAGTGACGAGATGGACCAGAGTTTGCCGAAAGAGCTGGACTTCGCTCTCGAAGGCTCCAACGCCGAACTTGCTCGCAAGTACTTCGCTCAGGTCCCATACTTACCCGTCATCATTCCTAAAGTTCACTGGGCTCAACGTCGCATTCTTGTCATGGACTATGTCACTGGTCGTAGGCCCGACGACCTCGCCTATCTTGACGCCAACAACATCGACCGTGATGAAGTCTCCGCCGCCCTTGCCCGCATCTTCAATGAGATGATTTTCGGCAAGGATGCTCCCTTGCACTGCGATCCGCACGGCGGCAATATTGCCATTCGCCTAAACACTTCCAGACGTGCCCCTAACAATTTCGACGTTATTCTTTATGATCATGGTCTCTATCGCATACCTGACAATGCTCTTCGTCGTAGCTACGCTAAGCTATGGCTGGCTGTTTTGGATGCCGATGAGCCCCGTATGCGCCAATACGCAAAAGAGGTGGCCGGTATCAACGACGAACAATTTCCTCTGTTCGCTTCAGCAATCACTGGCCGCGACTACCGCGTCGTCACAAAGAGCGTTGCAACATCTAGGACAAGCGAGGAGAAAGAGGCTATCTCAGACGCGCTAGGCGATGGCATGCTTGAGCAGCTCGTGCAGCTTTTGGGCCAGGTGCCCCGTGTCATCCTTCTTATCCTAAAGACCAATGATCTGACACGCAGTCTTGATGAGAACCTGCACACTCGCCAAGGACCTGTCCGCACTTTTATGATTCTTGCACGCTATGCAGCTCGTGCAGTTTACGAAGAAAAGATGGAGCTATTGGCTGCTGCTGGATTTGGTCCTAGAAGGCTCTGGCGTAGATTCACTGCATGGGCCGATTTCGCTCGCATCGAGTTCAAGCTCTCTGCATTCGAGATGTGGCTTAACATCAAGAGGTTGCTAGGCATGCAGCCCACGATCATCTAGTAGTAAAGATTGTTTGGCGTTTGTGATATTGGAGCGACGGCGTTTTGTTTTCTTTACTCCTGCGTGCCATTTGGATCGGGAGTTTCTCATTGCGGTGGTGTTTTATAGAGATTGACCTTGGTCTAGTAGACATCCAACGGACCACTTTATTCGTGTTCTGCTCCTTCACCTGGTCATCCAATTCATCTAGAGTGTTAATACTGACGCAAGTTCACTACTTTCAAGCCTTTGCAATCCATAACTCTGTTTCAGATCATGAAGAAGCAAGAAGAACCTCCGCCATGTCAAGGTCTGGCATATATCGATGTGCTCTCAAATCCGATAGACCAGAACGCCACTCTCAAGTCAAGAACATACAGATAACAGACACGTTCGGATGCACATGCCACCTTTTTTATACTTGACCTCGCACAAGGCATGGAGAAGTTCGGCGGTACCGATCCGGGGTAATTTGTTTCAGCACGAACCGCCAGAAACAGAATGAGCTTCAAGCAAGGTTTAACCCCTGATTGTTTGTTCTTGGCCCCCCTTCGTACCTCAAGTTATGACCCACAACGCGTTTCAGAACTGCAGCGGCTAGCAGACACAAGATACATGTTCCAGATTTTCATCGACTGCAGATGAGTGAGCGTTCAGTGAAAACAAAGTGTAAAGGTTCAGGTGGTGAGACGGCTACCATGCTTGGCTCTAAACCAGAGATTGAAGGTGAATATTGACATCGTAAAATCAATACAGCATCCAATGACCTCGTGAGAATTTTTGTCTCGGCAAGACAAGTTACTCGAAACACTTGGCCATGAGGCCAAGGCGGCAAGGCGCGATGTTGAAAGACATTGATACATTGTACTACCTTAACACCGCCTGCCTCAACAAGTGTGAGCATGCGAGATGATTGTTTGCCATGTGCCCGAAACCACATTTTGGTTCGTCAAGTCTCGAGACTTCAAAACAAACCAGGTTGATACAGGCAGCGCGTTCGGTGACGACCGTGCCAATAGGGATCGCTGACGTGCCGAGCCGTCGCAGATGTCAGCTGCAGTTGAATAGCGGCAATGCAAGCAGTAAGGACCCGATGGTCTGCCTCTCCATCGGTCATGCAAGTCATGGAGTTTCACGGTAGTTTGACGCACTCAATCGCGCTGTTGGGCGAGAACGCCCCGTGCGCGCACCTACCTCACCAAGACCTGTCTTGCCCCTTGGTTTTGAGCCTTTGTCCTAAACGATAGCTAGAGACCCATTGGTCTGTAAGCGAAGCGGGTGTTTAAAGTGTTCAGGACCAGGGATGTAAAGTGACCAGAAACAGAGTCGCTCGTCTGTGTGTACATACAAATGTACTGTTTCGCCCTCATATAAAGGAATCGGCTTCCTCTCCTTTCACGTCCCATCGCCGCTTCCTTCTTTGTTTTGTGCTCTTTCCGTTCTCAATCTTCGCACAGTGAGGGACGACTTCACTGTTGCGTCGACGTCGACTGCTTTGGCTCAGTCACTTACACTCTTTCCTTCCGCTCTCTTCTGATAATTTGTCCCGGCATTCGAAAGAGGTCGCACTTAACCCTACACTCATTACCTTTTCACTTCTGACCAAGATGCACCGTCTTCTCGCTCTTCTTCTAGTGGCCATCGTGGCCACGGTTGCGCTGGCCGCACCAACCGCCAAACAGGCTTCATCAAACACTCTCTCAAAGCGTTCTTTCATCGTGCCTCGTATCCGCAAGACTGGATACATCCGCAAACCCGCTGAGGCCATGGCTCGCGCCTACCGCAAGTATGGCTGGTCGATGACCACTCCAGACGGATCTCCCTGGGCTGCTGACTTCAACGCTCCATCCACAGTCGGCCTCAGTGCAGACGCTTCTTCGACCTCCAGCATTGCTGGCAACGATCGTCACACTGCCTCACAAACCCGACCCTTTACCGACTTCAAGACCTGGCTCTATGCAACTTTCTCGTGGGGATTCCCAGCTCCAGCTGCTTCTTCCGCTTCTGTTCCATCTGCTGCTCCCTCATCGGTTGCTGCTTCATCGGCTGCTGCGTCGTCCGCTGCTGCCTCTTACGCCACCTCTTATGTCCCTGCTGCAACTTCAGACGCTGCTTCCTACACTGCTGCTGCTTCGTGGGCTGCTTCCTCTTCCACTGTTGTTTCCTCTTCTGCTGCAGCTGCTGCTACCGGCTCTTCCTCATCCTCTTATGCCGCTCCGGCTCCCGCTGCCAACACTGACGACGAGACTGGAGAGGTGGCCGCTACGCCTGCTGACAACGGTGCCGAGTATCTTTCTCCTGTTACCATCGGTGGCCAGAAACTCAACCTGAACTTCGACACAGGCTCTTCAGACTTGTATGTGTGAAATCAAGGCCGCTTGAGACATGACACGATGCTGACGATTTTGTTAGATGGGTCTTCAGTACCGCTCTTACCAGCGCTGAGATTGGACAGCACAGTGCCTTCAACCCTTCCAAGAGCTCGACTTATCAAGAGCTTGATGGTTACAGCTTCAGCCTCTCGTATGGTGACGGCAGCGGCGCTGCAGGTGTTGTGGGTACTGATACTGTCGACATTGGTGGTGCAACTGTGATTCGTCAAGCCATCGAACTGGCCACTTCCGTGTCAAGCGCGTTCGTCTCAGACGCTGACTCGGATGGCCTTGTCGGCCTTGCATTCTCGACCCTCAACTCGGTGTCGCCTACACCTCAAAAGACCTTCTTCGACAACATCATGTCTGAGCTGGCGCAGCCTGTCTTTACAGCATGTCTGGACCTTGATGGAAGCGGAACGTACGAGTTTGGCACCATCGACTCTTCCAAATTTACAGGCGACTTGCAATTCACGCCTGTAAATGCAGCCTCTGGATTCTGGCAGTTCGACAGCAACTGTTACAGCATTGGCGGCAAGACTTACAACAGGACCAATGCTACACCTGCCATTGCCGATACTGGTACCAGTCTGCTGCTACTTGATCCCGAGGTTGTCCAGGCATACTACTCTCAAGTGCCAAGCGCCAACTATGACAGCACTGTTGGTGGCTACACATACGATTGTTCCGAAAACCTGCCTGATTTCGCAGTGGCTGTCGGAGACAACTACATGGCTAACATTCCTGGCTCGGGTATCACGTTCTCTCCAGTCGACTCGAAGACTTGCTTCGGTGGTATCCAGAGCAACTCTGGCAGCGACGTCCAGATCTTTGGTGATGCGTTGCTCAAGCACCACTTCGTTGTGTTCCACGGGGAGTCCAACCTTCTGGGTATGGCTGCCAAGGCTTAGTAGCTGTAGAAGGATCAAGGGCAAAGGAAAACATGTATAAATCAAGACACAGCTAGTGACAGTAATGCAAGAGACTGTTGGTAGCCAACGGTGTTGATAATAAGTGACGAATTGAGAGAGGTGTATGGCTGGCCAAGGCCTTACGGCGGCTCAGCTTATCATTTCGCTGGGGCATGATTGGCTGAGCGGCTACGAGGTAACTGGGCCGATAACGCAAAGCATATGTGCGAGGTTCAGAAACACTACTGTTTGTCAGCATCTCATCTAGGCACACGATGCTGAGGACTACGAGCAAATCCCTAGTCAGATGCAACTGCTTCGTCGTTTGCTGACAGTCAAGACTCGCAATTTTGTTGGGTGACCGATCATCAAACTCATTATCAAACAAGTCCTCGGAAACGGGCATCATCACCGCGGGGTAACTGGGAATCGATCAGCGGCAATCCATATGACAGTTTTGTGAGGTCGATGGAATCGCAGCAGCAGCAGCCGCCGCCGCCGCAACCAGGCTCAGGAGGGGCAGCAGCAGCGGCTTCAGACAAGAACAATGCCACAGCAAAGGCGACGACAGCCAAATCGCGTGCCCGCCATCGACGGAAGGAGAAGGACGAGACAGCATCAGACGCTGCTGGCGACGACTCGAATAAGCGACGATGTGTGAGCTCAGCCTGCGTGGCCTGTCGCAAGAGGAAGTCGAAATGTGATGGAAACCTCCCCGCATGCGCAGCCTGCAGTCAAGTCTATAATACCGAATGCATCTACGATCCCGGTTCAGATCACCGCCGCAAGGGTGTGTACCGGAGCGACGCCGACTCGATCAAGACACGTAACTCTACCCTGCAAACCCTCATTCACGCCATTCTCAACTATCCCGAAGAAGATGTGCCCGCTCTGGTGCGTGAGATGCGCACTTGCGAGAGTCTGGACAAGGTCGCTGAGCGAGTTGTTGCCCGTGAGCAAGGTCTGGATGTGGACGAATCCGACGATCAACAGGAGGACGAACATTCGCATAATCACACCAATGCTTCTTCGACGGCAACACCGCTGTTCGAGAAGCAACTATCGACTCGCGCAGGTGAGCTGAGACTTGATGATGGCTCGGTCCGCTACATCGGTGGCACTTCAAATCTGCTCTTCCTGCAAGCCGAAAGAGACTCGCAGTCTTCGTCTGTGTCGGATGCATATCCCCAGCAGGAAAACCCCATCACATCATGGACCAACCAGACATCTGATCCTGAGCTGGTCATGCACCTCGTCAACATGTACTTCACATGGCATTACACCTACTTCACATGCTTGCCAAAGCATCTTTTCTTCCGCGATTTTATGAGAGGGAAGCCTCCCTCTGACACACGACGAAAGACCGAGTACTGTACTCCGCTGCTAGTAAATGCGATTCTCGCCCTTGGCTGCCACTTTACGTCGTCGCCTGGAGCACGTGAAAACCCGGACGACTCTGCTACTGCTGGTGATCACTTCTTCCGCGAGGCTAAACGCCTTATCATGGATAACGATGAATATGAAAAGCCAAAGATGACCACAGTCCAGGCTCTGGCACTTATGAGTGTGCGTGAGGCTGGTTGTGGCCGCGAAGCCAAGGGATGGATGTACTCGGGCATGAGTTTCCGTATGGTTTGTGATATGGGTTTAAACATCGATTCGTCTGGTCTAGGTCACGGCGCTGACCATACTATTGACTCTGAAGAAGAGGATGCCCGTCGAATCACATTCTGGGGCTGTTTCCTGTTTGACAAATGCTGGTCAAACTACTTGGGTCGTCTACCTCAGCTGCCCAGCTCAGCCATCACGGTGCCCAAATTTGATGTCTTTCCGGACGAAGACAGTGCCTCGTGGGCACCCTATACAGACTCGGGCTTCATGAGTGCGAGATCTCAGCCTGCCCGCACACGTGCAGTGGCTTTGCAGATATCAGTACTCTGCGAGATCAGCAATGATCTCATGCGACACTTCTACAATCCTAGCGATATGGACAAGAGCCGCGGTCGGCAAGCCGAACTTAAGATGTTGAGTGATATTCATACTCGCCTTGAGAGCTGGCGCCGTAACTTGCCTGCAGAAATGGAGCCCAAAGAAGGAGGGCTCAGCAGTGTTCTCACCATGCACATGTTCTTCCAGCTTTTGTTTATTCACCTTTTCAGGCCTTTCCTTAAGTACAACCAGAACACGTCCCCTTTGCCTGCAAACGTCAGTCCGCGAAGGTTATGCACACAAGCCGCGGGCATGATCTCGAAGCTTATGCGTCTGTACAAGCGATCGCACGGTCTGAGACAGATTTGCAATGTGACGGTGTATATCATGCATACGGCATGTACTATCCATTTGCTCAATCTACCCGACAAGAATGCTCGGCGCGATATCATACACGGCATCAAGCATCTGGAGGAGATTGGAGAAGGCTGGCTCGGTGCGCGCCGCACGTTGAGCATCCTTTCCGTGATGGCGCGAAAATGGAAGGTTGAGCTACCCGAGGAAGCAGCGACTGTACTCGCTCGTGCCGAGACCAAATTCAGCGCCCACAGCATAGACACGCCTAGTCCGATGGCACGACGAGAATCCATGGTAGCAATGATGGGGACATCAGAAGCTCAGCCAGCACAAAGAGTACAACAGCCTCTCACACAACAGCGAGCTGCGTGGTCACAAGCACAGCAAGCCATACTCGCCAACGCCTCTGCGCCCATGTATGGGCAGATTCCCTTTAATGCCCCTCAATCAACAACAAGCCCCTTCGCCCTACCTCCTCAATCAGCTTCCGACATTCGCGCAACGAACTACCCTTCCGCACAATCCACTCCTTTCACGAACGGCCTCCAAACAATGAACTCAGCAGATTCGCCGACAGCAACCTACACCGCGGCCGCAAGCCCATCAGACATGTTCGGTGGAGTTGAACAATTACTACGCGACAGCCAAGACTGGGTGTTCCGCGATCAAGCACAACTGGCATCCGGCTTTGGAAACTGGGGTGGCGGGCTTGATCTAGGTGTTCCATCTTTGGGACAAAGTCCTGTTACCACAGGACCTGCACTCGGTGCTTTCTCATCTGCTGCAGCATTTCCTTCTGTTATTGGCAGTGGTGGCGTGGGAACTCAACAGCAACAGCAACAACAAACCCGGCAACAGCAAGATGGGTTTGATCCTATGACGACTTATGATGAGAGGGAATGGTATCAATGAGCTCTGTATAGACGCCAATATAATCGAAGATCTACCAATCATCCAGATTCCGTCACACACTTTCTATGTGATCTGAGGTTTTTGTTTGTCCTTCACGAAAGAACAACGCTGATAGCACAGTAGGATCTGTTACCGACCCACTTTCTCCGATCTTGACACTTGATGACTCTGCAGCTCTTAGAGTTGACCATCCCAGCATGGTGATGCAAAGCTCGAGCGTGCTAGCTGAAGCCAGGTCGAGCGATACCTTGCTGACTTTGTGAAATGTTTCTTTCATTGTAAAGCAGTCGGACTCTCAGAACGGCCAATAGAAGCACAGTTTGAACCTCGTATCTTTATAATGAACACTCGATTTCAGATATAGAGAAGACCAACAAATTATATACAGGAGGTCGAAGAGGAGATAACAAAGAAGAAAGTCAACGGCCAACAAAGTCATAATCATCCAAGACTAGCCAATGTCCAAACATGGCTTTCAGGTCGTATTCCAAACACGTTTCAAGGGCTCTAGAGCTTACTTGGAGGTGTCGAGGACGTAGCGACCAGCGATCTGTCCCTTCTCCATCATTTCGAAGACCTTGGGGAGCTCAGAGAGACCGACGACCTTGAATGGTGCCTTGATCAGACCCTTGGCGTAGAAGTCGAGGGCCTCGGCAGTATCTCTGCGGTTGCCGACGTATGAACCCTTGATGGTGATCATTCTGATGACTGACTCGAAGACAGGTGCCTTGAGGGAGGCGCCAGCGGGCAGACCGATGCAGATAACGGTACCACGGGGACGGACGTACTAATTTGGTGTTATTACTCGCGATCAATAACAATGACGTATGTTGCAATAATGAACTTACCTCAGCAGCTTGTTGGAAGGGCTTCTCGGAGACAGCGAGGAGGATGACAGCGTGGGGACCGAGACCATCTTCGGTGGCAGCTTGGACATCCTTGACAACGTTCTTGCTCTTGCTGAAGTCGACGAATGCGTAAGAGCCCAGCTCCTCGCACATCTTCTTCTTGTCGTCGCCAGCATCGATAGCGATGGTGCGGATACCCATGGCCTTGCAGTACTGTTGAGCGAGAGAACCGAGACCACCGCCAGCACCGACGATGGCTACTGTCTGGCCAGGGCGAGCACCGGATTCCTTGATGCCCTTGTAGACAGTGATACCGGCACACAAAACAGGTGAAACACCGTCCAGAGGAACATTCTTGTCAAGTCTGGCAACGTGTGCGGCCTTTGCGATGGCGTACTGTTGGAAAGAGCCATCGACAGTGTATCCGGAAAGTTGAGCCTTAGCGCACAGAGGCTCGTCTGATTGCATGCAGAAATCGCAAGAAAGGCAAGTACCGTTGATCCACTGTTGATCTTGGTCAGTCAAGCCGATCGAAGAACAAGCAGTCTGTACATACCTTGATACCAACGTGGTCGCCAACATTGACCTCGCTGACGAGTTGACCGCGTGCAACAACGACACCAGCACCTTCGTGGCCGCCAACAAGAGGAAGCTTGGTTGGGAGGGGCCAGTCGCCGTTCAGGGCGTGAAGATCAGTGTGACAGACACCAGTGTACTTGACATTGACGAGGACCTCATCAGGACCAGGCTTCTGAACGGGGATTTGCTTGTACTCGAGAGGGCCACCAGTCTTCTCGATGACCTGAGCCCATTGCTTCTCGGGGATTTGAGGAGACGACATTGTCAATTGGTCTCTAGTTGAGATGGAAGTTGAGTTGAAAGTGGACAGGTAGTTGTGTTGTGTGAGGAAGAGTTTATTGATTGAAAGATGAGAGAGTGAATAGCCGGCAGGAGCGAACTACTTATGTGCTTCTCTGCTTGAAGCAGGCCCGAAGAGAGCTCACCCCACTTGCATAGAGGGGTCAACGTGCATCGGTTGGAAGGGAGCGATTCGGTGCTGTGTACTGCAGCTCCTTCAGAACTGGCGCGGTAGTCCGAAGCTAGGTCCGACTTGCAGCGAGTGGCAGGAGATCTCGCTCCATCGGGCGTAACCAAGTCACGAAACAGTCGCCAGGCCCCATGGCGTGGTGGTGTAGTCTCGTGCTATACCCACAAGGGCCGAAACGGCCAAATTTCTTACCGTACAAGGTCCGAATCTGAGCCCAATCCCACGAAAACTACTCGTAAAACAACATTTTGGTTGGGAAGGAATCGAAAGGTTTTGGGGCTGACGTCTCGCGTTGCGGAACCAAGCGGCGTCTGCTGTCATGGCGTGACACAACGTCGACCATTCTTGATGCTTCACCTTCGAGTATAGCTGAACACTACAAGACAGTGTGCAGCATAACACTTTCTTGGGGTCTACGAGATTCAAAGGGGGATATAGAGACCTGAGTGAGCTCCAGGAGGAACATTGTAAACAAACGGATGACAAGAGTTCGATACAGGGTCATACCTTAATTTGGTATGGTCTGCCGGCTTCCGACCCCAGTCTCGGGTCTCTAGCTCCCGCACGCGGGGCAGTGAACTGCATGGCTACGGCGGGGTAGCTCCCAAACCTTGTCCTAGGTATTCATCCAGCTTCATAATGCAGGTCCAAACGATGGTCGGGCGTGGATCCGGCGAACCTCATAGGCTCGTTCGAACGGAAATTCACCCGGGTCCACCTCGCCAAGTCATCAGGTCACCATCCTTCGACAGAACATAGTACCTAGCTAAGCTGGCTTACGCCAGCCTGGCTTGTTCACAGCATACAACTCGAGTGGGCTGGTCTCGAGTCGGCCATAGTTAGACTGAGAGGAGATTGTGGCTTGCAGCCTCACTGGTCCGGACGAACGCTGCTTCAGTGATATTTCTCCTCGATTTTGATGCTCCTTGTTGTTTTCCAGCATACTCGTCGCCTTGCACTCTTGCTCGTGCCGGTTTTTCGTGCCGGCTTTGGTCGGTCAGAACCGCCTTGCGTGTGCAATCAATGGATATGATGTTGAACCCAAGAACTCTGTGCAAAGCTCACCGCTGCCTTTGTCGGGCGCGAGTCAGTCACCAGTGCGGAGTAGAACTCAAACTATAACAAGCCATCTAAGGAACATGTGGGTCTGGACGTTGCCTGTGCAAGCATTGCACAGCGCGGAATAATCAGACTTTAGGGCGGAATCTGTAAGATTCTCGTCTGGATCAAGCCTGGTAAATCTCTGGATCACATGCGATCTACCCGCTTGATATGCTCATGCAAAGCATTCAAATGCCGATACCGAGCCGCTTGTAGACAACCTGGGCATTGCTAAGTATTCCACAGTGAATGAAGCATGCTTACAGTACTATATCAAAAGTACAGTGGTTTCGTGGTGCAGCTTACTCCGATCGATCAAGAGTGGAAACATAATATCGTTGAATGGTAGTTTCATTATGATAGCTTCTCTATTACATCTAATTGTTGTTTCGTGAGCGAGTAACATACATGCCTCGATTGTGACTGAGACTTCAATGATGGATCAAGAGCCAAGGTGCGAAACATCTTCAGACTCGCGACCCCTCGTCTATCCCAGACGTCTGATCGTCAAGCTCTCAGTAATAAACTGGGCGCTCCCAGATGGGTGGACGACCATCCTGAGCATCCCAGACAATCTTGTTCTTCTCGTCAAGAGTGGCACCTTCATCCGTGATTGGTATCACCTTGCTTGTGTCTCTGACTTCCTGCCTACTGACACCCATTGGATCACGTGGGACCCACAAAAGCTGCGGTCCTGCAGTGATCGCTGGGTTGAAGTAGGCATCATGTTCCTCCTCAGACTCGTATCTGATACTGACCATCTTGGGGACCAAACGACGCATTGTTGCGTAGTCTGTGTAGACGTCGGGACGCAAGAACTTCTTCCAGAAAGCAGGTTTGGCGTGAGGTGATGGACCAAGCTCTGCGTTGTTGTCAGGAACCATCCCTTTCTCGCCTCTCTCAGCATTTGCATCTTCGTCAAGTAAGCGACGCTCTTCAGCCTCTAAACTCTTGGGCAGATAATTGATCAAAGGCTCAAGAGCGGCGTTCAGAGACAGATGATAGAGGGCTGTGAATACCAAGAAGATGATCATCAAGATCAAAGGACCCAATGCTCCCACGGACGATCCAGTAGCGATAGCGAACAGTCCAATGAGACAGAACTCAGCGATATAAAGACCCACGAAGACCTGCTGTAGAGCACGAGGGTAGACACGTCCCTTGGTGTCAATGTCGGCATTCGAGACGTAAAGTAGGTTGTAACGATAAGCCAGGTAGAACAGGTAAAGGCCGATGGCAGCGAAAATAAGGACCAAAGGAGCAATGATAGCATAACAGATAGCAATCACGAAGAGATTGGTGTATGGTGGGAAAACAGTGCCCCAGCTCATGCTGGCTAATGATGTCCATCGCTTGTACATCTTACGAGGTGTGTTGTCCAAGAATTTGCCAAGGATGATGAAGACGACAAGACCGGTAAGGTTGAGCAATGTTCCGGAGACCACACCCAAACCTTGAAGTACGAAGTATGATAGGTAGAAGTTGGAAGCTTTAGGTATGCTTGAAGCCAATAGGGTGGGGATCTCATTGATGTGGTTCGGAAGAATCGTACCGAGAGCTGAAGATGCGGCGGATCCGAGAGTGGCAACCAAAAAGACCTGTACGACCTGGAAACCAAAGTAGGTGTTCTGGACTGTGAGCTCTACAGCAGAAAGAGAGGGGTCGCCACCAAGTCTAGCCATCAGGCGAAGAATTATAGGCAGTACGGACATCAAGATAGCCAAGGCAACAGTGGGCAAGAGGCCAGACACAACTCCAAAAATGACTTGCGGCAGAGCGAGGAGCCAATTTAACCAGGTGAAGCCTTCTTTGAAAGTAGTCGGAGGGTTGCCACTGTCCCAATCCTTGAGGTTGTCGAGGTTGGAAATGAAACCGACTGCAGCGACTGGGAACGACCAGAAAACAATCAAGGCAACAACGAAGGAGATGGTCGCTGTTACTCTAAGAACTCTCTCCCACCATTTGATGCGCAAATTGCTCCAGATAATTTCTCCTGGAGTCATTCCAGTATAGCGAGGGGCCATGTGAAGTACCTGGTGATGTGTCAAGCTCTGGTAGGCGGATTGAGCTTCCTGCAGGGTGGCGAATTGGACAAAGACCGCATTAAGCTTCTTAACACCGTCAAGAGTTTTGTGCTTGTTCTGCATCTCCTCGACTTTTGGGATACGCGTCTCCAGCTCCGCGCGACACCAATCAATGGTGTCCACTTTCTTTCCAATCAAGGGCTTCAGGCGATGTGTAGGTCTGTCCTTTGCAGAGAGGTAGCGAGAAGCTGCAGAACCACCTTCAACGTCAGGTGTTAATTCCTCCAAAGCAATGTCTTCATTGTCTTTCTTTCCCTTCTTCTTGTTGACCTTCAGTCGAGCAGCATTTGCAGCCTTGATCAGCTTGGTTTCGGCGGCTTCGAGCTTGAGTGCCGTCTTGTCTCTCTGCTTGACTTCGTCCTCAAGGTCTCCAGTGTCGGTTGGGATCCAAACTCTTTCGACAGATTCTCCGAGCATGCGGCGTAGGTTTGATTCGTTCAAATACTCGTCCGGAACGGAGGTGAAAAGCACAGTACGTGACGAGAGGCGACTAGCATAGTATGGCGAGAGCAGATAGGCCTGGCGCAAATTGATGTAGTAAATGCTCTCTCTCGTGACCATGTAGATCACAAAACCTAGACTAATTGTTAGTTGTGCATTTGAAGACTGCATGTTCATGATGTACCGAAGAAGAGGTAGGCACAACCAGCATGCGCAAACATCTTGTAGTAGTTGTTGGTCACGTTGCCCATAGTCAAAATGTCAAGTTGCGATTTGCCTCCGCCACCTGTGATGTTGATCGGGAATAGGACCGGGAAAGTGATACAACAGCCAACTAGACAAGTGATGACGGCCATCTTCAGAAGACGCAGGAACAAGTAACCGTCCAGAGAGTGATGGTTCAGGACGTAGCTGTCAGGAACATTGAAGAAGTTGCCAAACCATGCAAAGAGTCCATCTGGCAGTGCAGGCGATCGTTCGCGCTCCTGTATACTGCCCAGGAAGGTTCTTGGGCGATAGTTCCTCGGGAACCATCTTCTAAAAATCAAGAAAAGTGCGAACCAGACCAACGCTATCAGAGCAACAGGAGCCAGGGTAGAAAGGAGACCAGTAGCAGAAGACGACGCATGCTGTGCGCTGCCAACATTGGGGTCGTCGTTCGCGTTCTGCCGATGGAAAATGGTTAGATTTGTCGCTAGAACAATGTTGTCTTGTTGTCCAAGTACCGTAGCTGATGTTGCCGCCATGTTGACGGCAATGTGGTGCTCGAGAGCGATGAATGCGTCTGAGTGGCAAGCTCAGGTCCTACGGAAGAGCAGAAAGAAAAGAAACCTACGCAAGGGGTAGCCCGCCTCTGATATCAGGGTCCTCTTTCGAGGAGGCGCTTTAAGTGTCGAGACAGGAAACGGCGCTAAAATCTGTCCAGCTTGTCGTGCGCTTCACCTTGGAAGCAACCTTGCATAAAAGAAGATCGCTGCGGGATGACGCTGGCGGTACTGAATCAGAGCAAACAAAACACAAAAAGACTAGCTAGCATCAAGATATAGCCTGAATTTCGCCAGAGTTGCTGCACCCTGATGACGCTTGCAGATTTGCCTGTTCAACATGTCACACGGCATACACAGTCGTGCAACAGTAACTTGCTTCTGTCGCTACTGCTCGAGCGCGTAGTTCTAGCCACGCGTGGAGCTCCCAGGAGAGGCGGCGGAAATTGCACTCGCGGTGGCTTGGGAGTCGAAGAAAGATAATATCGCCAGCCACCATTTGCGGTCCGTGAAACTCTAAATACCCTGTTTCGTTTCACATGACAACGGGCGCTCTGTAGGTGAGCATCGGCGGGTCTGGCCATCTACACGAAGCGACGATAATGCGTGAAGCCTTCTCTGGTGCTGGTCATCTATGTAGTGTCCACAAGGTCTTATTTGATCGTGACAGAAATGCGTTCGTGCCTTCTTCCAAAACCATCAGTAAACAGATCGGCTCACATCAAGGTCCACCGTTGAATCCCAGGGTCTTGAGGAGTGGATCTTGGGATCAGACGCTTGGGACCAAGCAGACGTTCTTCCAGACCGACACCGAACTTTAACAAAATGACACTTCAAATTTTCTCGGCGAAATCACAACGATGTAGATACATGAAAGGGGACTTGTGCGTAGTCTCAGTTGAACTTATGATTATACAGAATTGGATCTTGAATGCGTAACATGTGCCTGAACCCCGAGCTGTCCTGAACTCCTGCATGTCCCAATAACTATACACGCCCAATAAGATACAAATCGAGCGCCTCGTAAACCTCTTGCGAAAATCGTGCGAATCAGGAAGTCTCCTGCTTTTTGGCCATAGGCGGTGGACCAGTACCACTTCTAGCTCTTCTTTCGCGCTCGCCGACGCCAGGTTCGGGAACCCTAATGTTGAGACGCTTCTTGTTGGTGAAGCGCTCGCCAGTACCACGTACCCATTCATCCTCGTCATCCTTGCCGAGCCAGTATCTCTTTCCGGTCGAAGTCATGATGCGACCCAGACGACCCTTCCACCCTTCACCCTCTTCGCGACCCTCACGGAAAGGATTTTCTGCCAGATCGGTGCGCTCGGAGCCACCGTGCAGGCCGAAGTTGTTCGAGGAAGTCATAAGAATGTATTGGCGAAGTACTCCACGAGCGTAAGCCATAACGACCAAGCAGAAGTAGATGCGAATGGCCCAAAGCGCGCTGATGACAGTAATGCTAGCAATGCTACCAGATTGGAAGACTGCGTGTCCAAGGGCGGAACCGTCGTTGATTCCAGCAGCAACGGCGCTTTGTCCGGGCATAGCAGGGGTTGCAACAACCTCGACGCGAGAGGCGTTGACTTCAGGGCTGGTGAATCCGGCGGTGTCATTCATCATCTCTCCGCCGGGAAGCTTGCTGTCGTCACTGGGCGCGGGGTCGTTGATGTGACGGGCGAGCATTAGGAACCAAGTGGTACCAAAGAGAGCAGTGTAGGAGGCGTTGATGAGAGAGTCGAGTACATATAACCAGGCAAGGGCGAGACATTGTAACGGGCTTTGGCGTTTGATGTGCGGCGAGAGATAGCAGAGGGCGCCGAGTACACCAATCGAGTAGATGTACATGGTGAGTTGCAGCCAGGAGAGGTGGTAGCCGGTGAGAATGGCAAGAAGGCCGTAGATGCCTGAGACCTTGTTGATGAGCAGCGTCAAGGCGATCATCTCGGTGCCGGTACGCAGCGAAATCAGGTAAAGGAATGTCTGCTCGTCGTTAGTATGCGCGCAGTCGCGACATGGCTCGCACAACGCACTTTAGGCCGCAGCATGCGGAAGATGGCGGGGAGCGCCATGCTCGCTGTTTCGAGGAGATATGCTGGAGATGGTACGTGTCGCAGGGATTGTCCGAGGTGCTGCTCAATACAGTGTCCTCGCGAGGTTGAGGTTGTTGGTGGTTGATAGTGGAAGAGCGAATTCGAGAGTCGGCGCTGAGCCTTGATGAGGCTTGGACGCCGGGACTGCCGGCCAGAGAAATTAAACAGAGAAAACGGAGACTCCGGGCGCTAAATTGCCGTACCTGTTTTGGCAGTCTGCAAGCATTTCATCTTATAGATCTCAGTGCCGATGCGACTCTGCATGTACGATGCGGCGCCTCTGTTTTCCGGTGTGCTGCATGCGTTGTTGTCGTTCTTGTTATTGGTGCTTAGTTGTCTACCATGACGATCACAGCCGACGTCAGAAGTGTTTCCGGCTCCCCAACTTAGAGCAACAATAGTTCTTCCTCTCTTGCATGCTTGTATAAATGCTCGAATCTACGATAGTTGACTTTTGAGATCGTGCCTCACATTACGAACTTTAGAACCACAAAGCAAGAGATTATCGCTGCTAGGAGCACCCTGTCTTCAATTATACCCGATCATAGCGCCGCAGTAAAACATGTCAGAGATACAGGCACCAAGGCTTCGTGAGCAAGATCTTGCTGGCAAGATTGCTGTCGTAACGTATGTCTATCCAAGTGTTTCCTTGCTTGGCCAACTCGTTCGGTCCAGAACTGCTCCTTCACAATCTGCTGTATCAAATCGACCGTGTCTCGGATCTATAGCAATCATGGAGCCAACAGAATCATACTGATCGAACATCAGAGGCGCCACAAGAGGAATCGGACGAGCCATTGCTCTTCAACTCGCAAGTCGAGGATGTTCGGTACTAGGGACCTGCTCAGGACCAGACTCTTTGACCCTGATCGACTCGCTTGCCCACACCGTGTCCAAGCTATACTCAGGACACCCATCGCCCCCGATAGTCATTGGAATAACCGCAAACATCAAGGATTCAGATTGCGCACAGAAGATTGTTCAAGCTCTTGAACAAAAGTTCGATGGCCATGTTGACATATTAGTAAGTCACCCAGTCATCTCTCTGTAGCATGAGACAATATTGACAACGATTGGAAAAGGTAAACAATGCGGCCCATCCCATTCGTGCCAAAATTGGTGAGATTGAGCCACACATGGTCTCGGAAGTGATGACTGCAAACATTCAGACACCCGTGATGATTGTCAACGAACTCCTCAAGAGAAAGATGTTCCGCATCAATTCCAGAATCGTCAACATTGGTTCTGATTCAGCTCGAGCATCGATCCCTGGGTTGCCAGGAAGGTGAGTGCATCGTTGTTAGTCGTATCTTTACGGCAAGGCAGGCTGAAACGTGTCCAAGATCACTCTACATAACGTTCAAATCAGCACTCGAGGGCCTCTCACGAGCATGGGCAGACGAACTCGGTGCCAACCCAGAATTGGAGTTCATGAAGGGTACCACAGCCAACACAGTCGCAGCCGGGTTCACAGAGACAGACATGGTCAGCAAGATGCCTCCCCCTATGAGGGAGGCAGTAAATCAAAACGTTCTGGCGAAACAAAGCCTGGGTCCTCGAGCAGCTCTTCCTGAGGATATTGCCGATGTCGTAGGATTTCTTTGTGGTCCGGACAGTCGATGGGTTACTGGTTCCGTGGTCAGCGCCGACGGTGGTTTCGTCAAAATCGTATGAGCTCAACCCGAGAGTTGGAGGTAGGCAAGACAGAGAAGCAGAACATGCAGATATGTTTATGTACATGGGGTTATCGTTTATTCCAAAAGCCGGTCGACCGCTCAGTTAACGCCGTGCTGCATGCTGAATACTGTACAAGAAGAAGATTTGAGGGGAAAACTAAAGGTATCTTGAGAAGGGAAAACGGCGTTTAACGAGAACAAAGACAAGACGAGGTACAAGCGATTAGCAGGCGCAGCTCGAGTTGTCTGTCGTAGGGCCTGGGTTAATGTTGACGTCGATCACTGCAAGACTCAGTCAGCGGATTCGATCAAAAGCGCATGGTATTGGAGCAAACGTACTTTGGTTGGGCGTCTGGTTTTGTTCACTCTCCATGCCGGGCAGAGCTTGTGCTATTCTCTTGAACAAAGGCTTGACGTTGTGTCCGACCTTTGCGCTCGTTTCGATGAACATGAGGTTGTGCTTCTTGGCCTCTTCCTCTCCTTGCTGAGTTGTGACTTCGCGCTTGTCGTTCAAGTCGGTCTTGTTGCCCACGAGGACGATGATGACATCGGAGCCACGCTCACCACGGACATCATCGACCCACTTGCGGGTTTGTTGGAAGGACTTTGCTGAGGTAATATCGTAAACGACGACGGCGACACTGCTGTCGCGGATGTACGAGGGGATCAAACTACGAAAGCGCTCTTGTCCAGCGGTGTCCCAAAGTTGTAGGCGTACGGTGCGGTCTTCGAGGTACATGGTCTAAGGAGGAATCGTGTGAGCGTGTGTGTCTAACAAGTAAAGAGGAATAGGATCAACCTTTGACAAGAAGTCGATTCCGATGGTAGCTTGGTAGGTGTTGTCGAACGAGTCGTACATGAAGCGAGTGATCAAAGATGTCTTGCCGACTGTCGGTGGTCAGAATGATGTAAAGACAAGGCAAAGTGAATTGTGGCATACCGCTCTGCTCGCCGAGAAAGACCAGCCTATGATATGCACGTCAGCATGGGTATGTATCGATTAGAACGGTTGCGAGCTACTTGAACTTCTTCAGCGGGTTCGTGTAGGACGCTGGTTGGGCCATGGCGACGAGTCTTGACTTGACAGGATGCGTAGAGGCTGAAGAGCAGAGAAGATGTCTTGTGCACGGCAATGGAACAGAGTGGTAATATGAACAAGTCTGCAAGAGAGCGACACTAGATTATTCAGGAGATTGAAATGCGGACTCGCGCGAGCTGCGACCCTCGATGTCTCCACAAAGGACCGTGCTGCAGCAGCCGGAAAGGGCTTCGCCGACGCCAATCGAGCCAAGCCTTCCAGAGCCCTTGCGGAGAAAGACCCAGCGAGTTTCGGTCTGCCAGAAAAATTATTGGCCGCGTCCGTCCTGCTTTTCTAATCGACAATATTTTATTTACCACAATCATGGCTCCTGTGGAAGACAAGACGCAGAAAGCCCCTGCAACACACAAGCAGCCCTCTCGTAAGCGCAAGAAGGCATGGCGCAAGAACGTCGACATTACCGAGCTGCAAGCAGGCGTTGAAGATGTTCGCGAGCAGATTATTCAAGGGTACGAAGTTGAGCGATCCCTCCTACGAACATACAAATTGACATCCTTGCAGTGGTGTATTGACCGAGAGACCGGCCGAGGAACTTTTCGTCACCGACATCAAGGGCGCCGACTCAATCAAAGCCGATTTCAACAAGCGCCACAAGCCTCTCAAGGCCGACGAGATCATTGCACAACGCTCAAAAGTTCCAGCAGTGGACACCAGGAAACGCAAGGCCGACGGCACCGCATCTGGAAGCAGCAAGCGCAACAAGAACGGCACCTACGTCTCACACAAGGATCTTCAACACCTGCGCAGCGTCGCAAACTCTGCTGGTGCGCAATCTGATATTATCAAGGCTACTGAGAGCGCAGACCATGATCCGTGGAGTATGGAACCCTTGCCGCAGGACCCTAGATTCTCTTTCATTCCGGAAAAGAAAGCAAAGGTTGCTCCTGTAACTCTGAAGCACGCTCCTATCTCACTGGCCGCCAATGGCAAGCCTTTTGCTGCTGTACCCAAACCTTCTGCTGGCAAGAGTTACAACCCTACATTCGAAGATTGGGAGGCACACATCACCAAGGTCGGTGAGCGTGAGGTTGCCGCTGAACGTAAACGCCTGCAGGAAGCACAAGAAGAACACGACCGCCTGGAGAAAGCTCTTGCTGAAGCTGCAAGACCTGAGCCATCAACAGACGACGAGTACCAATCAGCATACGAGAGCGAGTGGGAGGGTATCCAAAGCGAAGCCGAGGACTCTGGAGTTGTCACTAAGAAGCGTCCGGAGAGAAAGACACCGGCTCAGAGAAACAAGATTAAGAGGAGAAAGGAGTTGGAGCAAAAGGCCAAGTGGGACAAGCAGATGAAGAAGAAGGAGGAGCAACTGGCGCGTGTCAAGGAGATCGCTCTTCAGCTGGCCGAGAAGGAGCGTCTTCTCGCCGAGCAAAAGGCACTGCAGCCTGTTGAGACTGGCGCAGAGGCCGAAGCCGAGATCAACGATGAGGACGAGAGCGAGGTGTTGCGCCGTCGCACCCTCGGCAAGCATACGTAAGTTTTCGCATTTCGCTATCGACAATGTTCAATCAAGTACTGACCGTCATCCTAGCGTCCCCGATGCTCCCCTTGAGGTTGTTCTCGCAGATGAGCTTCAAGACTCACTTCGTGCATTGCGACCTGAAGGTAACCTGCTTAAAGATCGTTACAGAAACCTGTTGCTGAACGGCAAGATGGAGTCTCGCCGTACCATGCAGCACAAGAAGCCCAAGAGAGAGGTCACTGAAAAGTGGAGTTACAAGGACTGGAAGCTGCGTTAGATGCAGTGTGGCTCTATGTGACTTGGATTTTTTATGGTCAAAAGCAAGTTCGGTGTGGTTCATACATGCGTTCGATACCAGTGGTGTGTTGGAGTCGTTGGTTGCATCTGCCTGGCGTTGAGGATATTCATCTAGAATACAGGGCACGGAAGGGATCTAGCGATAGTACAAAAGGAGAAAATGGCATGTGCAAAGTAATGTTCAGCAAAGTGATGATTTATCTAATGAGCGTCTCTGTTGTGTCTGTCACTGCAAAACTGTGAATAGCTGATAGAGGGTCGTGTGAGACGTCTCATGTTGGCAACAAAGGTATTGTTCTCGTGGTCGGGCGTTCCAGAGGGCCTCGGCTTGAAAGACGTCGGAGGTCGTGGAGAACAAGCGCCGCATACCTGTTGCTGTTGGACGACGGAACAATAATCAATCTATTGCGCGCATCTGCAGCCAATCACTCCATCAACCCAATCACCATGGCAGACACTGAAGATCGTGCGCCTAGCGACACCAAGGCTGAGGCACCTCAAGCCACGACGACAAATCAGACTGCACCTACCACGGGCGACGACATCGACGTCGAGGTTGACATGCAAGACGACACAATGGACAACACCAACAACGCTAAGAGTGCAGCCAACATGAACATGGACGGTGCAAGCGACGAGCCTCCCTCTGTGCCTCAGATCGAGACGAGAATGCCGGCGAAGAAGGACGTCGCATTGCGGGACTTCTTGGGCAAGATGGATGAATATGCGCCAATCGTGAGTTCACCTTCAACTCGTGTCGCAACACAATATACTGTGATCACTTTCACTCATACAACTCTCCGTTAGATCCCAGATGCAGTCACAAACTACTACCTCACCCTTGCCGGTCTACCTCCTCCACCAGCAACCCCACCCCACCTGGCACGACTCCTCGCGCTCGCTGCTCAGAAGTTCATCGCCGACATTGCAGCAGACGCATACCAGTACTCGCGCATCCGATCCACCAACACTACATCTAACAATCCCTTGACCGGACTCGGCGGTGCGGCAGGCTTTGGCATGATGCCGACAGACGAAGGTGGTGCTAAGGGTAAGGGCAAAGATGCTGGAAAGGGTGCTCAGCTGGGAGGTCCTCGTCCAGGTTATGGCGGTGGCGGCGTGAACTCATCGGGCGGTAGGACGGTGCTGACCATGGAAGATCTGGGCATGGCCGTTGGAGAGTATGGCGTCAACGTCAAGAGAGGCGAGTTCTACAGGTAATCTTCTTGCACACTACAAGACATATGGGCAGGCGTTTCTGGACTGGGATATCGGCGGCAGACTTGCACGCATTCTTACGAAAAGACGAAAAGGTCATTCATCCATGGGAAGGGTGTTTGGGGGCAGGTGCGGGCATGCATTACTCAATAGATGAGACTGTACCATAGGAGTAAAGGATGCTGGTCAGAGGCGATTCAAATTGACAAGACTTCAAAGCACTGAAATGCATAGAGAGCGGGTATCTTCTAGGCCACAAAATGTGCCTCCCTGACTGGTATTTTGTACATGAAACCCAAGAAAACGCCAATATCTGATAAATGATCCATTTAAAAATGCGCGTTTACTTGTTCTTAGAGTGCTTGTAGGTGAAGCGCTTTCTCGTCCTGCAGCACGTCAGCATGGATCCAGAACAACCAATTTCTTGTGAGGCTACGCACGCTGAGAACTCTCCAAGCTTGTGGCCGACCATATCCTCGGTGATTCTGACATCGTTGTAGATCTTGCCGTTATGAACCTGGAAAATCAAGCCGACGAAGTTGGGCAGAATGGTGGCACCGCGTGCTTGCGTCTTGATTGGAGGGGCACGCTCGCCGGCCTTTGGGCGGACGATGGGCAGACTGTGTATCTTATCGTCAGAACTAGTTCCAGAAGTCTTGTGTGCGAGTCCAGGTGTCCAAGAAGTTTGCGACAGAGGGTAGGCAAAAGATAATTTGAGAGACGCTTACGGGACAATGTGAGGGCCTGAGAGGAGATTTAGCCTTTGTGCATACAATTGTTGAAGGCCTACTTACCCTTCCACACAGAGCGAGCGCCCTGCAGTATCGTTGTCGGCCTCATGATGTGCTGTGTATAATCCAGACTCGGAGGTGTCTGCGGCCTCTCGTCTTGATTGCATCTCTCTCCTCCGCCAATCCCCGAAGCACAGACCACATCTTGTCCATCTAACACGCGCTACACGTCGACGACGGGACCATCTTTGTGCAGGCAGCAATTTGTGTTTGCCTCCTAGTGTTGGTAAAAGGACGAGCAGGAGGCTCAACAAGGAGAGTGAACAGTGTTGTGTCTCCTGCACTCTTCTCAAAGGCAGATTACTTCACAATTTTTCCTCTTCTCTCTAACGTTTTACCACTTCCATGCCATCACACACTTGAAGGCTAAAATCAAGATGCCTGCTAATTCTGGTAAGTTTGACCCCAGAAAAGAGATGAGTATGACTGACAAGATTTCAGCCGCGGATACTATCCGTATCATGGTTTCGACTGACAACCATGTCGGATATGGAGAACGCGATCCAAATCGTGGAAACGACTCCTGGAACACTTTCGACGAGATCATGACAATAGCACGAGAACGAGATGTTGATATGGTCCTCTTGGCTGGCGACTTATTCCATGATAACAAGCCATCTCGCAAGGCCATGTATCATGTCATGTCATCTCTTCGCAAGAACTGTTTCGGCGAGAAACCATGCGAGCTGGAAATGCTCAGCGATGCCTCAGAGGCCTTTCAGGGCGCCTTCAACCATGTGAACTATGAAGACCCCGACATCAACGTTGCAATTCCAGTTTTCTCAATCCACGGAAACCATGACGATCCGACCGGAGACGGCCACCTGGCATCCTTGGATCTGCTGCAGATGGCTGGCATGGTCAACTACTACGGCCGTACTCCTGAGTCTGACAACATCATTATCAAACCTGTGCTACTGCAGAAAGGTCGAACCAAGCTTGCGCTCTACGGCATGAGCAACGTTCGTGATGAGCGAATGTTCCGCACCTTCAGAGACCAGAAAGTCAAATTCTACCAACCCGGCACACAAACAGGAGATTGGTTCAACCTCATGAGCGTCCATCAAAACCACCATGCATACACTGAGACTGGCTATCTTCCTGAGAACTTCCTTCCTTCTTTCATGGACCTAATCATCTGGGGTCATGAGCATGAATGTCTGATCAATCCTCGGTACAACCCTGAGCAGACGTTCCATGTCATGCAGCCTGGTTCATCAGTCGCTACTTCTCTCATGCCGGGTGAAGCTGCGCCGAAGCATGTCGCAATTCTCAGCATAACTGGCAAAGAGTTCAAGTGTGAGCCGATCCGCCTGAAGACTGTCCGCCCTTTCGTGATGAGGGAGATTGCTCTTCAAGACGATGCACACATGAGAAAGATTGCCATGAAGGATGACAATCGCGCAGAGATTACTCGCTATCTTACAACAGTCGTTGAAGACATGATTCGAGAAGCTCGTCAAGCCTGGCGAGAGGCTCAGGAAGGAGACATTGACGAGAACCAGAAGCCTGAGTTGCCCTTGATTCGTCTTCGCGTGGAGTATTCTGCTCCTGAAGGAGGCCGATTTGACTGTGAGAACCCCCAACGCTTTTCCAACCGCTTCTTGGACAAGGTGGCAAATGTCAACGATGTCGTTCAATTTCACCGCAAGAAGACAGGCACTAGCAGGAAGAAGGAGCAGCCTGATATGCCTGAAGAAGCCGTCCTGCAACAGCTCACTCTCGACACTGTCAAGGTGGAGAAGCTTGTCAAGGAGTTCCTCACTGCCCAGTCTCTTACAATTCTTCCTCAGAACTCATTCGGTGATGCCGTGAGTCAATTCGTCAACAAGGATGACAAGCACGCTATGGAAGCGTTCGTAAACGAGAGTCTTGCAAGTCAATTGAAACATCTTCTCAGTGGTGAGAGTGTAGAAGATGAGGACATCGCAGAGGCCATGGAGGGTTACAAGACCAAGCTAGAGGAGATGTGGACACAGGGCACTTTGAAGCGTACTGTCAGGAAGGACAAGCTGAAGCCTAAACCAGACAACTGGGATTCGGACTTGGATGGAGAGTGGGCAGCACAACCAGGCGCACTAGTTCGTTCCGAGGATGAAGCAGACGAGGAAGAGGTACCTCAGCCAAAGGTCAGAGCTACCCGCGGCGGAGGAGGCAAGGCTACTGGAACCACACGCAAGTCAGCTGCGGCCACGAAGAAAGCAGCACCTGCTAAGAAGACAACAACTCGCACAAGAAAAGCTCCGATCGAAGAGGAGTCGGAGGACGAGGAAGAAGATGATGTGATCATGCTCGATGACGATGATGAGGACGAGATGCCTGACGCGAATGACGACGAGGATGATGAAGATGACTTGTTCGTCAAGCAGGCGCCTAAGAAGAGAGCATCCGCAAAGACTGCGAGCAAGTCAACTTCGAAGCGTGCTGCTTCACCACCAAAGCGCAAGGCACCTGCTCGTAGCACAGCAACCAAGGCTACCGGAGCCAGACAGACAACCCTGAACTTCTCTCAGACCCCTGCGCCGTCGCAAACCCGGACTACCGCATCTCGTGCTGGACGCGGAACCACAGGCCCTGTAAGTTCTGGCCTTGAAAATTCATGATCAAGTCACTAACCAGACCAAAGAGTGAGGATGAGATTTCTGACGATGATGACGATGCTTTCGAACCTCCTCCTACAGCATCTCGTCCTGCAGCACGTCGCAGGTTCTAAGCCCCCAAAGACTATCTTGTAGGAGCTCGAAAGATTCAATTCTTGCTCAGAAAAAGGCTTCGAGACATTTGTGCATTTTTACAGTAGCATTAAAACGGGAGCGCTGGTATGGACATGACAAAAGCATAGCGTATGGAGTTTGGTTGGGAAATGGCTGGGATGATCATTTGCTCTGACACACTTTTAGCTCCTTTTAAGCATTGAGGGAAAGCGGTAGGACCCTGAGATCCCCAGACCCGGTGCTGTGGTCTTGGGAAGGGAGTATCAACGTCGCTGTCGTAATATCTGGGGTAGGTATACAGGAGAGAAAGAGCCATCAACCCGATTCGGGAAATGCATACCTTCTCTTACGTCAAATCCTCGTCCCAAATGGCAAGCATGATGTTGGAAAGAACGTCCAGCGTCCTGCTTTCTTACCTGTTGTTCTTCTGACTCTGCACTTACATCTCACACGATACACACTTCCATCAGCAACCTTTCTTCCATTGCACTCACACTCATTTGGTCTCTTGACACTGTCATTCCACCGCTACCACTCTTTTTGGATCACCCAATTCAGCTGCTACTCAGCGATAATACACCTCCAACCCCAGATCGATATCAACCCGCTACCGGTACGCCCATCATTACAACCATTGTATCAAGGCTGACATCCATCCAACAAGAAGCTCACGAGTATTACCCTCTCCACCCCATATACCCATCGTCTGGTTCAACGTCAAGTATCGTTTGATGTCAATGGCCCACAACATCGCCCGCAAGGCATACTCAGCAGAACAACTCTTGGCTCTACGCCATTCAGCTTCGAACGAAACAGCTATCCAGATCGAAGCCAAGGCTCGTGATGGAGCCATCAAAGGTGTGTTGATTTTCCGCTCCGTTTCCCATTTCTGCCTCTTGGCTTTGTTCTGCTTTCGTCAATCAACAACCATCAGCCCTTGTCGCTTGATCAACGTCAACACTCATTGCTTCTCTCCCCTCACCACAGGTCTATTCATTCAACCAACTTCAGTCGTTCATTACAATGTATTCTTTCCTTACGCCACCGAAGAAACGCCTACCGTGCAATCCTTCATTTTCCCATCACGAGAGATTTGCGAGTCGTTTGGTGGCCGACACTCCATCGCCTTGCCAACAGAGCCGCTTCGCAGAACCAGATTGGCTAACAGACGATCTTGCAGACCACGTTGTCCGCAACACACGCTCCTTTGCTGCACGTTCCACGCGCTCGCTCGCCACGTCTGACACTCTGCACCCTCCTCCCACTGAGCCGCGCCAATTCAGTGCACCCGTGCTGACCGAGATCGATCCAAACAACCAGAACTTGCGCCCTGGACTGACTACCAACCGCTACCGACCCTCTCCGACTCCATCACTGAAGAAGCGCAAGGCCGAGCAAATTCTTAAGGACCATGGCTCTCCTCCTGGACTTCGCGTCACCGCTGGAGGTCGTATCGTTCCAAGTGATCAATCTCCCCTCTGCAGCCCTCGCTACGGCTACAGTGCCATCAAGAAGAACGGTATGCTCATCAAGTTTGGTCCGAACTTCCCGGCTCCTCCTGGCGGCAATCCCATGCAGAGGATGGGCCTACCCAACGGCTTCGTGGCCCAGGACCCAGATGGCAGACTCTGTCAGATGGTCGATGGCAAATTTTTGCCCGTCGATGATGTTGATGGCATTCCTCAGCTCTACATTGCCGCTCCCAACTTGACTGGCAGTACCGGATTCCCTGCTAGCGAAAAGGAAACCGCTGCCGTTACCACGCCTTTCGACAACTCGTCCAGACAGCAGCAGCCCAGCCAGAGCTTCGACAATGCACACCAAACTGGCACAGCTATCAAGCAAGCCGTCATGAAGCAGCCAGTCATCAGCGTCGCCGCGCAGATCCAAGCTCTGGAGAAGCAGTACAGCAAGCTGGAGCAGGAGTCCAAGGATCTTGACAAAGTCGAAGTCTTGCAGCGCAGCTCAATGAGCGCCAAGGCGTACGCTCAGCTTGTTCAGAACCGTCGTGACCTCGTCGGCCGCATGAACTCGATTCGTGTTAGCATCAAGTCTTTGCGCGAAGCGAAGTCTTCTACCGACCACTCACCTCAAGCTGTGACTCAGCCGATGCCATCACAGTTCAGTATGCCACCCTACGGACCGACGGCCATGATGGGACCGGCAGGGCCCATTCCCGATTGGGCTTTCGACGGCATTGCTCCTGAGGCTCACAACATGCCTCCCTTCCACGGTGCTCCTATGCCTCATGGATTGGGATACTATGGCCCACCACCTGCTGGTTACCCTGGCGCAATGGCTCCATACCCAGGCATGTTTGGTACAATGCCGCCAATGTTCAACATGATGGGAATGCCTCCTGTCGATGCGTTCGGCGACTTCATTCCAAGTGCCGCCAATATGGATTCTCAGGCCTTTCCCAGTGGTAGTCCACCTGCTCCACAGGCCAACACGGTGCAAGAGACGGGATCGAGCAACGGCAGAGCAGCAGAGAAGCCATCGCAGCAGGATTCTCCACGCAGAACACATGCCTTGCAGATCAAGAACCCAGAAAACAAGTCAGAGTCGAGCCAGAAGTCGGCACTCAACCCCATGAGTCCCAGCTACCAGCCTGCCGGCAAGTCCACACCTGCATCCAAGGCTGTCCCAACTCGTGCCGTATCTCCATCGCCTGCTCTCGCCGAGGCTGTCAGACAGCACAATGCGTGGGTGACCGAATCTGCCAATGCCTCCGCCGCCAATCTGAATTCTGCAGGCTCTCAGCGCAAGCTTCGTTACGAATCATCCTCGTCGAGCTATGCTACGGCCGACTTCTTTCCCAACAACCCTCGCGACCATTCGATGAGGAAGGAGGCCTACCCTGTTGCACATGATCGCAATACAAGCCGCATCAAGTTAGCAGAACGCCCTTCGGCATCGAGTGAGCAGCCAGTCACTCCAGACAAGGAGAATCAGGATCCAGGATGGAACTTCGCTCCTGTTGCCAGTATTACGACACCACCATCCATGCGCGATCACGCTATTGATCAGCCCGACATTTCAGAGATAAACAGCATGGATCCTGTTCAGAACCGCTCCGAGATGAATGTGAGCCCAAAGAATCGTCGTTCGGATTACCCCTTGAGCTACAAGTCTGTCAGCGAGGTCACCACACTCGGATCGGATCTTCCTTCACCCACCATTGGCACTTCTAACCGCACGCAATCGCAGCAATCCAAGCCTACCACCTCCTCAAACGAGTCCTTTGGTCTCGAGGAGATCACCTACATGGACGGTTTCAAGGCCGGTAAAGCTCGCTTGCCTGTCGGACTTGAGAAGAATGGTCCTTGGCTTGACGGCTACTGTGCTGGTCTGCTCAAGTCAGCTCAGCCGACTGCTGCTACAACTCCACCCAAGGCGCCAGCTCGATTCCACGTTGATCCAGTCATTGTCAAGCCTTACCTGCCGTCAGGACACAAGGACGTCCACGCGCAGCGCGCCGTCCCAGCCATCAATGCTAACGCCACATCACTGAAAACACTCAAGGATGTCGTCTTCTCGGCTCAAAACGAAAATGCCGTCCTCACTCCGGATCCCAACGGCCCTTGTGTCAATGACATGGCCGCATTGCATATCGGAAGCTGGGCAAAATCTCATCAAGGACCCGCAGCTGTTGAGTCTGATGCTGTCCTTGCATCTGTACGCAACGGTGAGACGATGTTGCCTGATCGCACCTCTTCCACGACGCAACGTCAGGTCTCAGGTGCCGATGTATCAACTAAACACAACCGTACTGTCATGCCAGCCAACCAGACAGGCGGTGTCATGATGGAGCGTGAGAGGGTGCATATGACTCAAGACCGTCGCGCCGCGTCTGCACAGATGCAATCAACTGGCGGTTCTCCCACAGCCTACTTCCAGCGGGTCTACCCAGCTCATCGTGTCATGAGCTCACAGCTCGAGTGGAAATCAGGCTCTTCCATTGCACAGGTTGCTGGACTGGCCACTGGCTACTTCGCACAGTACGACGGTACGAGAACAGGTGCCACCACTATTGGAGACAGACAGCCGCTGACTCAAATGTCTGGCAACACAGGCATGACAACCCATGACACCATGACAGGAGCATTGCCCGAGAAGAAGCAGCCTGGCATGTCGGCTAAGTTCACCGAAGAACCCATGACTGTCGACGTCAAGCCAGGCAGCCCATCGTCGTCGCCTATCAAAAGATCGCCAACCAAGGGCTCTCCAGCCAAGGTCAAGTTCGCACAGATTGCTGGCAGAGCTGGAATCAAAGTCCGCAGCGACAGCAGAGACGAGCAGGAGAGCGAGCCCAGCAGCCCTCAGGAGAAGCGTCGCTGGAGAGATGTTTGGACAAAGAGGTTCACTGAGACTGGCATGCGCGAGGGCGAGCAGAAGCAAGGTGGTCGTCCATGATTCCGTCATGAGACTTCTTGGACATCATTGACTGATTGGTACATTATACCGTGGCACGAGTGGTAATGGTAATGGCTACGAGGATGAGATCGCAGTGAGCATGTTATGCGGTACGAGATTGATGGTCTTCGGAGCCCGTTTGGCACGAGCAGAGTTAACTTGAGGCATGTTTCTGACTGAGTTTTGGTAACTGACAGCATATTCAGAGCAAGCAGAGGATACACTGGGACTGTTGGAGGATAAGCACAGTATGATTGCTTTAGATATGTTCAAACGAATGCATGACTTCTTTTCTTTGCAATCTTCGTATATTCTTGCAACTTGACGTGCCGGTGCAGAAGTGAAGACGACTCGGGAGTGCCTGACTATGAGCATCATCATGGGTGTTGGACCGTGCGCTGCAGCGGAGAGCTGCCTGGAACGCTGGCGACAGCTGCGACCATCAATCATCATCAATCAAGCAATCCACGCCATCTTCCTCTGAATCGACTCTCGCGCCCTCTCTCTCTCTCTCCATCTCGCATTTTGTCAACCATTCACGCCCTGATTAGACGAGCAAACCCGCACACATATATAGACATCATGGTACGTCATGAAACCAGCGCCTTCAACAGCGAAACAGGCACAGAGCTGACACATTACTCTCACACCAGTCTCTCCGTATGGTCCCTCAGAAGGGTCACGCCCAACAGACCGCCCTCGCCCCCTCAGCGCCATCTGCTCCCGGTGTGCACGATACCCTCCGCTCAAACCAATCCCTCAACACACCCCACAACGCCTCGCCCGCCTTCAGCGCCGTCGCCTCTTCACACCCACTGGAAGCCCGTCTGAACAACTGGCGCTCGACCCAAGATTCTCTCAAGATGACAATGCTGCGTCGCGAATTTGGTATTGCCGAGCCCATTCGCCGCGGCATGGAGGTCAAGATCTGCCAGGAAGGCGAGTGGAGACCTGCTGTTTTGGGCTACAAGGGCGAAGGTGTGCACGAGGAGATTCTCAGTGGCAGAGATGCCAGTGTTGATTGGGAGGATGTGTTCAATGGTGAGTTTCTGTATCGTTCAAGAACGAGAGATGGGAAATTTATACTAATGGTGGTGGGTATGCAGGCAACGAGACACAGAACGCGCCCGACTTCCACTCGGAGATGGAGAACAGACTCAAGATGAACTGGTAAAGAATATGCCAGGACCACGCCACATACACGAGACAAGTCGAGAGATACGCGATGATGGTCGATGCTTAGACTGGGAGACAAGAGACCTGAATTGTGAGGCACGATGAGCGGATGAGGTCGAGATCTTCGAGGCGATACCATCTCATCATATTACATGCATTGCATCAGACCACCGATTCTGGAATGCAAGACTTGCTCTGAAAGAAGAGAAGCAGAGTATTGGCATAATCTTTTCTTCTCTTTTCTCGACAGACATCAACTAATGAAAAGAATGAAATGAAACATATCACAAGTGCATCTTACTGATGAACCACTTCCGCGATTCAGCTAGTATAAGTGTTCGGTCATTTTGGTCCAAAGTCTTGACATGTCTTCGTTCGCCATGCACGCTTCACAGCACGACTTAAAAATCATTGCGCCCCAGACTATCAATATCATCAACACAAAGTTCATTTTTATCGTGTCTATATACAATTAGCAAGACAAAGATATAGGCAAGAAGAGATATGACATCGTGTTAGCCATGGCATACAGAACAATACAAGCATGAACAAGAAGGAAGAGAAGAATTGCCTGATCAGATGACAGAAACGTGAGCAATACATGTCTAATAAAGAGAAAAAAAGGCAACATAAGAACAGGAACCACGCCCTCTCCTTTTCCCGCTGCCCTTCCAGACCCATATGATTTGGAAATTTTGGTCCCTTGCACCGTATGCTGGAGAACGCCGATATACATGAGAAGAAGAAGCAGAAAACAAAAAGGATGTGTAGATTATGAAAAGAAGAGGCGTGGAAGGGAGAGGAAGAAGAAAGGGAGGGTTCGACGAGAGGGGGTATCTGAGAGAAGAAGAAAGGAAGAAGGCTGATAGAAGAAGCAGGGAAGGAAAGATCACTGGATGACGCATCGGCAACCAGCTGTTGGCTCGTCGCCATCGCCACGCGAGCCAGGTCTACCGCCGCCACCGCTGGTTTTGCCTTTTGCTGACTTTGCATTCTCTTCATCGTCGATGACCTCCTGAGGTTTGACGCTCATGTGTACGACGTTTGGCGTCGAGTCGCTAAATCGACACTCTGTTCTTGGTCAGCGCTGAAGAAAAGACATTATCGATACTCTGAGGGATACCTTTCAAGGGCAATTTGTCGTCTAGGAAACGACCGAAGTGGATCAAGCGGATTGCTGCAGGTGATGAGGGTCTTGGTTCCCACTCTGAAAGACGGCGTTGTCAGCGATGAATTCACGATCGAGCAAAGATGAGCAGATCCTACCCTCTCTCCAATCCCGCCAGATCAACTCTTTCAAGGTATAGACACTGATAACAAAAGGATCGAACTCGCCATTCTCATTCTCGGCCGTAACGTTGCGTTTCGCTAGATACTTCTGATCTATGCGATAGGGATGGCGCGTGCCAGTACTGCTCAACAGCAAATTTATAGTGATTACGGGTCCGCTGGGAGTGCCGAAGCCTGGTGTTTGAGGCATCGGGGTGGGCAGATCGGTGGAAGGACCTATTGGCTCGGCCGTCTCCTGACGCACAAGAGCAGGGGCAGGCATCATGAGCGGTGTCGGTGGTAGAGGGTCGGTGCCTTCGTCGACAAATTGTGGTTCTGATTCTTGGTGGCTCTCGTCGGTGGATTGTGTGACTCCAGCATGGGAAACGGCGGCAGAGGTGAAGAAAGTGGGTTGTTGTGGTTCTGTTGACGGTGTTGCATAGTCATGGTCGGGTTGTTGAGTGGTGTCTGCGACTAGGCCTGTCGCTGTCGCATGTGTAACTGTGTGAGGGTCCATCTCTTCTCGCTGCCTTGAAAGGCTCGTTCTAGGGTCTCGAGTATGGAATGATGGAATGGATGAGGGCGTGGACTCGGTGGTTCGACGGTTGAATCAGGCCCAGGCAGGATTTCAAGAACAAGGCGGCCTTGAGAAATGACAATCAGGCGGCAGAAAACGAGGGTGGTCTACTCGGTGTGCACTGCGAGGCCCAGGGAACAATAAGAGATGGTGATGATGAGTGTGCGACGATTGCGACGAGGGCGATGGCGAGGACGCATATGATGTGCATGTGTACCAACCACGACGACTCGGCTCCCGGCCGAAACCCCAGACTCCACCCAACCCAGCACTCCCGCTCCTTCCTATTCCCGACTGCTGCTCCATCGACCCACAACTTTATTCTCGCCTCTCTGCTGCTCAACAGCCACCACCCCATCATGCCTTTGAATAACGTGACAAGATATCTGACAGTCCAATTACACATTTATATACACTAAATCATCTTCACTGCTTTGACATCGTGTGCCCACTCGTGTGCTGGGCTCCACTTTTTTTTTGCTGTCGTGTCCAGGACTTCTACTCCGACCACTCCACATAGTGGCTAGCCTGCTCCACTTGAACTCCAGACATCTCCTGCTTGACTCCCAGCATGCTCACTTTGCCCATGCTGCCTTCCGTCTCGCCTTCGACTTTCCACTCAGAAAGTAGTTCCTGCAACTTCTGAACTACCTCGTCCCTGTCTTCGATCAACAGGGCAACTGCATCATACCCTCCTGCTCCGGGCACCACTCCGCCAATCACCCCCTCAACATTGCTGCACGCATCCAGTAGCTTTGTCTGGGCCGGTGGCTCGATAGGCACTCCGCTTTGCTTGCTCATCTCGCGAATGCCTTGTCTGATCGTCTGAATGCGTTGCTTGAGTCCTGAGTAGTCTTTTGATCCGCTCTCGGCCAATTTGACCAACTCTTGTGCCAAGCCCTCATTGACCTTCTGCAGTCCTTCCCACACTTTTTCTGCTTCGGCTCCCGTATCTTTTCTCCACGCGAGGACCTGCTTGACCATGCCAGGGGTCTGACTGCCGCAGCTGACGTCGCACATGACCAATCTGATGCCTGGAGGTACCTTCACTTGATCCTTGACAATCTCAGTATCCCACTGTCCATTAACACCGCTCTCGTTAACAATGTCTACCAGTTGTTTGCCAAACTCTGGTGTACCCGGTTCTCCATGTGCTGACAAAATCGATGGCGAGAATCTTCGGTACAAACAACTGCCGTACACTGCCGAAGCCACGTCAAATCCGGAGCCAACTTTGCCCTGAGCAGCACAGTGAGCTGCTTGTGCCAAGTTGTGTAGTTTACGCTTGCCAGCTTCGGTGGTCAGATCGAAGACATCTTGAGGTAGGTAATAGCTGAGTACAGCAGCAGTGAACGCAGTCACCAGAGCAGCAGAAGATCCCAAGCCAGTCTTGTTTGCTTCCGAAAGAGGGACGCCGAAGTCGTGGAACCTCGCCCCAGTCAATTCAGCGGAAGAGGTTGAGTAGTAGTCATTGTCTGCCAGGATGGTGATTGATGAAGGGGAGATGTTGGATGATCCGACACTGGAGATGTAGCTCAGAGCGTAAGCTAGAGCTGTCTCCACGAACGGGTTGCGGTTCAGCTTCAAGTCAGCGTTCCTAGAGAGTCACATATATTAGAGTTGTGTCCTGTCAAAACTCCAACGAGCTGTATGATGTATCAAGTGTCCCAGCAACCGATTTTCCAATGAGCTTCCGACTGACGAATGCGCACATAATGCCAAACACTCTGTGAGTCGTCTTTGATCTCGGAGGCACGCCCTTCCGGTTATAATCTATGCCCTTTTTGACTTCGTGATTCGGAGCAGACACTTTCCATTTGCCCGTCCCATTATATTCCCCATATGCTATTCTCCTTGTTTTGCATTGATGATGACGAGAAAGGGCTTTAGCACTTACACTCTCAGTTGAGTCACTTTGACACCCCCGTCTTGATTGGCCAAGCGATACCCATATTCCCAGACAGCATTTTGGAATTGGGGTGAGTTGACTGTGATCTCAGAAAAGGTGACGCCCGAACTCGAAGCAAAGGGCTTTACACAGACGTGAATACGAGCATCCAGGCCAAACACGAGTCCATTGTATTTTCTGTCGAGCACGAGATAACCACCAGCTAGCAAGACCTTGCCAGGTGCAGACACAGCGACAGCACTTTGGCTCATCGTCGTTTCGGATGATGCAGGGTGAATCTTCACGAGAAGCGATGCGGATCGTCTGGTAGATGGAGAGCTGATCAGCTGCAGAAATGGCTAGAGACAGATCAAGACAGCGCGTCACTAAGCAACCCCTCCTCTTCTGATCAGGGTAACGATTCTAAAATTCTTGTCCCTCCTGAACGCCGCACAACAGCAGGAGAAGCGGTACTGCAATCTTACTTCTGCTGCGGGAAGTGCACGGCTAGATAGAGTATGGCCGGGGAAGGACACTGGTCAGCAGACCAGAGTGAAGAGGGAATTGACGATGAAGAGCCGGGCTGGTGGTGGTCGTTTTGGAAGCTTCTCGTCGTGCAGAGAATCGAGACTGGCAGTGCGCAGTCGATTCCGAGAGTTTCCTTTGACCGTTTGACGGAAGCTCCGGGAGAATGTGCTAGCGCCCGTTTGACGGCGTGGCCATGTAAGGCAGACTATCGAGCAGAACTTAGCGTAAGATATCGAGAAGCAGGACAAGTAGAGTTATTTTGCTCGTTAGATTTGCCGCACCAAGCTCGATCAGCCGGGCAGTACTGTCGCTTATCACCATCAAAAGTTCGTCCGAGCCTCCGATCCAGGTTCGTCCACTGAGTCCGACGGACGCGACAAGCTCCCACAATCCATCCGTTATCGTCATCCATAATTCTGTTGCCTGAACATTTTCGCCAGGCAAAACCAGTCATAGTTCAGCTTCTCATTCTCTCGCTTTATCAGATCTTCTTTCGCGCCTGGATTTTGGGGCGAGTTCTGACCTATATTTCTCTTCTCTCGTGACATTTGTCGTCTATCACGCCACCAAGGTATTTCGTACCTTTCCACACTGCATTTTCGCGTGTTCTCTGCCGATCAAGCCATCGTCAGATGAACCTGCAATAACTCTTTTTCGAGAATTATCTGGTATGTGTTTTCGATCATACATATTCTTTTATTCTCTCGTACCTTTTCTATGCTATATATCTTATCAGGGTATTGGCTGCTCGTTCAATTGCTTAGGCATGACTCAATGGCAAGTTTCTGACCATCTTTTCAGTCTCATATTTCCAACTTGAGGGTTCTTGATAGCCACCGTCTCGATGGTGTTCGTTAAGCCTACTGTCGGAATCTCTCGTCTTGCTGGTTCAGCATTCAAATCATTCACCCACGGATACGCTCAAACTGTTGTCGCCGCTTCTCAGTCTTCCTACGCTTCACAGAACACCGGTGTCACACCCCTTGCGAGCAATTGGATTCATCGTATCGGCGGAAACACCAGCACATCTCAAGTACAACATGTGCCAACACACGCAAGCACTCAGGCAGCTCGTCAAGACAACAATCACAACGATGGCCTAGCCCAATACTACGAGGCATGGCACAAACACCACAAGAATGGCGACCTTCGTGAATGGCAACAGTTCCAATTTCAAAAGTTGATCGGATACTCGGGCGCAGCAGCTGTTGAGAGCAAGGAATTGGACGATGTTCAGGAAAGTAGCGCGATCGAAGAAGTGGACGAGAGCGTTGAAGATGCACCACAACGGGGTAGCCTGAAGCGCGCATACACGACCAGCGCTGTTGACAACTTCGGAAAGGCTATCGACAATCAAGAAGCTGCCGCTCTTGCGCTCGCTCAGGTCAACGAAGCAATTGCAGAGGAGATCAGCAAGACTAAGCAAGAGGTCGAGGCTGCCGTCGACGTGGCGATTGAGGAAGACGCTGTTTCAGAGAAAACAATCACCCCTGCTCACGGTGTCCCAGAGCAGTCGTCCAGCGATGCTCACGCGAACACTGTTGCTGCTCCCATCTCTGAGCTCGATGCGTACACACAGGAACTAGAAATGATGCTTCGCGACAAGCAATATTCACGCATTCCTAGTGTTTTCGAGTCGATGCTTTATGCTGGCGTAAGACAGCCTCCAGCCTCAGCCTATCGTGCTCTGATGACCTCGGCCATTGAGCTCACTACTGGCAAACATCAGAAGGTTCCCAAGGCCCTGGAAGTTTACTCGGATATGCTCCGCCGCAGAGTGATTCCGGATGCAGAAACTTACGCTGCTCTGATCAATCTTCTTGCTAACAGAGCTCTGGAGGCTTCGGCCACAAAGAAGGTTCTTGAGGAAAAGCGTTTGCGTTATGGTGGCATGGAAGCCGAGGACAGCTTCCTCTTCCACTCGGATGCGCTGGAATATGCCATCTTTGCAGAAGACGAGTCCTTGAGCATTGCCTTGACCACATTCAATTCTGCTTCAACAAAGGTCGATCTCTCAACCAAATCTTATGGTCTGCTGATTCATGCATGTGCCAAGCAAGGACGCGTTTCTGACATGATGCGTCTGTTTGAACATATGTCGGGCAAGGATATTGTGCCCAACGCGAACATTTTCCCAGCCATGATCAACGCGTTTGCGCTTGCAGGAGACTTGCGCAACGCTGTGGACTGCTACGACAACTATAAGAAGCTTGCCATTGACAACGACGCTGGTTTGAATAGTATGTCCAGAATGGACGAAGTTGTTTACTCTTCTCTGATCAAGGCATATGCTTCTTGTCAGCATTTGAACGGCGGCCAGAAGTTCTTGCGCGATATTGAATCTCAAGAGCAGAACGCTTTCAAGCGCCAAGCCATTCGCGACACTGTTTACCTCGAGTCCTTCCTTCCTCTTTCGCTCCAGACTGGTAACTTCAAGGAAGCCTCTGCGATTCTTGCCAATGTCTCGAGCGCTGCTTCCGTTCATGCTCTTAATGCAATCATCATCGCTGCTGCTGACAACAACAACTCGATTGAGAGCACCAACGCGTTCAACGCTCTTGCCGCAGTTGGTGCTGACCTCGCTCCGTCATCTATGGCAATGCTAGCAATGCACGTTCGCAATGCAAACCTTGACGCAGCTGAACCTTACTGGCGCGTGCTGGAGAACTCCATGGCTAATCCTGCCTTTATTGAGCCTGCTACCATGCGTGCGCTTGCTCTCATCAGCGTTGGTCTTTCTACCCGTGGTATTGCGCAGGCTCGTCACATGCTGAGCCGTATAAGAGACGCTCAGAATTCAGCATCTGCAAACCACGAGATCGCCGAAAAGGCTGAAGAGGTCATCGAGGTTCTCGGCAGCTTTGCTCTGAAGAACAACAACACGCTCGAGCTCGGTGCTAGCATGGAGCTTCTGCGTATGATGGTCGACAATGGTGCTCTAGTTAACCCCATTGCCGAGCATCTCGTAGCTTCGTTCGGTACTCAGGAGATCTCGCAGCTCAATTCAAGTGACATCGGTCTCCTGACTAAGATTCAGTCACGCATGATCCTTGATGAGTCGGCTCCTGAGATTGCTGGTGATGCAAGATTCGCCTGCCTCCTCGAGAACATCGTCTCCCGCGCCATCCTTCCTGATGTGTCTACCGAAAACTTGATTGAGAAGACTTTGATCAATTTGGATCGTAGTGATCTTAGCCGCCTCTGGAACAACTACCGCTACCCCGTTCTTCCTTCGCCTGTCTATCCGCCTGTCGTCAACTTCAACACTTTCCCTCAAGCACCCATGGTACCTGTCTCGCCTGTTTTCGACGACGCTTTCGACCCTTATGCCAGCCGGACTGACAACAAGGCTTCAGTTGCCATCACTGATCTCCTCGAGAAACCACATGGAAAGTCTGCATCCAATCTGAATGAGGCTCTCGCCAAGTTTCGCAACATCCGCCGTGCTGGCCGCGTCCCTAGGTTCTTTGCTTACTCAAAGCTGATTACTGCTGCTGCCAAGGAGAATCAATTCAATCTCTGTCGCGATGTTCTGGAGATGGCTAAGCAGGACGTACCTTTCCTTCCTCAATACCGCGTAGTCAGATTTGGGTGGGTCTCAATTCTCGATTCTATGTTGTCAGCTTGCCTGACTGTTGGCCGTCGGGATCTTGCTGCTCAGTATCACCAGGATTTGCTTGACATGGGAGCTTCTCCTTCTGCCAACACTTATGGATTGTATATCACAACTCTCAAGGAGAACACCAAGACTTTCGATGAAGCCACTGAAGCTGTCAAGATCTTCTTGCGTGCTAAGGCAGAGGGCGTCGAGCCTACTTCTTTCCTCTACAACGCATTGATCGGCAAGCTGGGCAAGGCTCGTAGGATTGATGATTGTCTCTTTTACTTTGCTGAGATGCGCAACCTTGGCATTCGTCCCACTTCTGTCACCTACGGTACCATCGTCAATGCCCTCTGCCGTGTCAGTGATGAGAAGTTCGCTGAGGAGATCTTCGAGGAGATGGAATCCTGTGCCAACTACAAGCCTCGTCCCGCACCTTACCACAGCTTGATGCAGCACTTCTTGACCACCAAGCGAGACCGCAGCAAGGTGTTGAGCTACTATGAGCGCATGCGTTCGAAGGGCATCCAGCCTACTATGCACACTTACAAGCTTCTCATCGACACTCACGCTACGCTTGAGCCTTTGAACATGGTTGAGGCTGAGGCTGTCCTGGCCGAAATGCGCGCTGCAGGCGAGAAGCCTGAGGCTGTTCACTACGCTGCACTGATTCACGCTAAGGGTTGTGTGCAGCAGGACATGGCTGGTGCTCGTGCTCTTTTCGACACTGTTGCTTCAGACTCGAAAGTCAAGCTCCAGCCTTGCGTCTATCAGGCTATGTTCGAGTCTCTTGTTGCGAACCGCCAAGTCGCTGATGCCGAGGCTTTGCTCGCTCACATGGCCACTCGCAGAGTTGAGATGACTCCTTACATTGCCAATGCATTGATCCACGGCTGGGCACTGGAGAAGGACATCGTACGTGCTCGCCAGGCTTTCGACCGTGTCAACTTCGTCGACCGTGAGCCCAGCACATACGAGGCCATGGTTCGTGCTCACCTTGCCGTCGAAGATCGCGAGGGTGCTCAGGCCGTTGTTGGCGAAGCCCTCAGCAGAGGCTACCCTACCGCTGTTGCCAACAAGATTGTTGAGCTCATCAGCGGTGGCAGACAATAGTCTGTCATTCTAACTTCCACAAAAATACTTCACTTCAAATTTTTCTTTTAGCGTTTTTGGAGCGAACTATCACGAGGAACACGATTACAAGGGATGGTTTGGCGTCGGGAAACAAAGCATGGCGTCAGGGATGTATGTAATGGGTGGGCAGCGATGGGTCTTTTTGGGATTTTCAAGGGTGTTATCATTGTACAAAGATATCCGGGAGCAAGGAAGGCATAAAAAGGTGCCTGTCCCCTCTCATGCGTTTGTTGGTTGGTTTTTCCTTTACATACATCTCCTCTCTGCCGGATCTCTGATATCATGTACTCTGAAAGATTTGGGTATGTGGTTAGATCCGGGTGCTCTACACTGAGCAAATTCAAAAGAAATTTATCAATCTACAAGCCCTGCTCCTCTCTACATGTTGTACAATGTTTCCACACCAAATGCTCTGATTGGATGGACGAGAGACAGTACTTGCCCATCAAAGTCATAATTAGTGAATGGTGATAGCATGTGCTTTCTCGATTCTCAAACGGTAGGTCTCGCAATCTCATCCCTTCCTGCGCTGGGCTCGCTCAATCATCACAGTGATCAATGCAGATGGATTTGTACGGCAGACCTGCAGACTACTGTTTAGGTTGATGAACCAAAAGAGAACACAATGCGGCGGGCAGGATTCGAACCCACGATCTCTGCATCCCATAGCCATCGAAAACAATGACCGGATAAACGCAAGTCAAAGGATGCCGAAGCGCTTGTTTTTGCAAGACACATTGCTGCAGCGTTTTGACCACTAGACCACCACCGCCCTTGTTGAAAGAAATGGAAGATATGATTGAATCTGAAGGTTAATGGGCGTCCTGGTTATGGATAAAGCAGGTGTAGATCACCTGTCAAAGCAGCGTACCTCGAACTGGAAAGAGCTCATGGGATTGTAGCTTCGAATCAAGTCTAAGCCATCTACCTAATCGCTCATTGCACCAAGAACTCCAAAAATGCCTTTGCAATCACAGCGCCACCGTGCGTCTCTCCCACTCTCTTGATACCATCCTCATAGATCTCATCTTTGAACACACCAGCATTATGTCTAGCAGTCAGGATATGCGTCACCATCTCCTTGTTGAATTCTGGGTGTCCTTGTACAGTAATCAAGCGACCCTTGGCATACATGCCTTGGTTCTCACAGCGAGTTGTGTGTGCCAATGGAAGAACGCCTTCAGGGTATGTGTACACCATGTCCTGGTGCATTTGGTGTATGCTCTGTTTCATCTTTGTCAGTCATCTTTGCCGAAATGTGATGAGAGAAAGGGTTGCTTACCAAGGCATCGACGCCAAAGATGTCTTTACCCACAGAAGTGAGTTCCAAAGGTGTGACGCTGACTTCCCAGCCGTGGGTGCCACGATCGACTTTGGCACCCAAAGCGCGACCTACGATCTGGTGGCCAAAGCAGATGCCCAAGACACGGATACGAGATTGAGGTTCGAGTATCTTCTTTGTAAAGTCGACCAACTTGAGAATCCAGGGATCGTTGTCGAAGGAGTTGTATTCTGCGAGAATCGAAATGTCAGCTATTTGGTTTCTTGTGAATCGCCAAGTTTTTTCTCTTTCTTTTCATCGTTCTGTTTGCATACAACTTTGTCCTGTCCCTCTTCCTGAGAAAAATTGATCTGGCGAGAAAATACTTACTGCTTCCGGTCATTAAGATAGCATCAACCTTATCCAGGTTCTCGGGATACTCTTGCTTGTGAACCACATCGTAACTCGAGCACTCAACCTGCACTTTCTCTTTACCCTCGGCCGTCAGATCTTGAGCGGCTTGTTTCAAGAGCGCAGTAAAGATGTCGCCATAGCTGCCGTACTTGTTCAGTACCTTATCCATCGGTGTGTCACACTCGAGGATGGCTATGCGGAGAGTAGGCATCTTGTTGTAAGTGTTGGACTGAGTGAGATTTGAACGACAGTAGTCGGCGAATGGGTATTCCGGAAGATCTGGTTTCGTTGTTTTTACTGATAATATATTGTGAGTCAAAAGCAGACGATGGTATTTTGGATAGTCATGAATTAAGTAATGTAGGCAGACTTGGTCAATGCACGGCTGGAGGTCAACCCTCCGGCGTTTGAACCGGCTGGTTCCTTATCTGTCATGTTGGCTAATCCCGACGGCTGTCCGTGTATTGTACCACCACCATCATGATACCAAAATGCTAAAACAAGCTATAGCTCGATCTACAAGCAAGCTCTATCACTCGGTTGCCTGGTTTCTTATTGTCAAGAGCTCGCATCTCGCACATCTAATAAGCACACTACTATGGTCAAGCCAATGCAGAGGCAAGAAAGAAGTAGGCAGTGACTGTGTTGAAAATGATCATGTCGTGTATTCTTTTTCCCTCTAAGAGACCCAAAAACAAGATGTCTTATCTCAAGTGAACCCTCAGCTACCTAACACCGAACATTGAAAAGAAAACTAAAGTTACAAAAGTCGTGGGGTATAGGCGTGAATCTTTTTTACATCTTCTTGCCAGCCTCCTCCATCATGCGGCCGTACTTTTTCAGGCGAATGGCATTGACGGAGATGAAACCGGTGGTGTCCTCAGGGCGGAAGTCACCAATGACGTCCATGGAGGATTCGTCCATGTCGTACAGCTTCTCGGTGTCGGACCAGCGACCGAGGACGCTGAAGGAGCCCTTGTAGACACGGCAGCGGACGGCACCGTTGACGCTGTCCTGCGAGGCGGCAACGCACTGGAGGAGGAACTTGCATTCGGGAGAGAAGTAGAGACCGTTGTAGAGGATCTGTGCGAATGTACAGTTAGCCATTTGATCGTAGCGGCAAAGGAAGCTTGTTAGAACGTACCTTGGCGTAGTTGAAGGTCAAGAACTGGTCACGAAGAGCGCGAACCTCACGGTCCATGGTCAGACCCTCGAGATCGATGTGAGCAGCGCGCAGGCAGGTGAGACCGGGGGTCTCGTAGCAGCCGCGGGACTTGAGGCCAATGAAACGGTTCTCGACAATGTCGATACGGCCAACACCGTGCTTGCGGGCAATGGCGTTGACGGCAAGGAAGAGCTCAGTGGCATCGGTGACGGTCTTGCCACCAGGGAGCTCGGCCTTGACGGGAAGACCCTTCTGGAAGTGCAGAACAAAGTCCTCGGGCTGCTCGGGAGCCTTGGTGGGGTCGACGGTCAACTTCCACATGTCCTCGGGAGGAGTGACGTTGGGGTCCTCGAGAATGCCGGCCTCGTAACTGCAGTGAGCCAGGTTCTCGTCCATGCTCCAAGGCTTGCTCTTTGTGCTGGTGACGGGGATGCCAGACTGCTCGGCGTAGTCGAGAAGATCCTGGCGACCCTTGAAGCGGTTGTAGAAGACAGGGTCACGCCATGGGGCAATGACCTGAATGGTGGGCTGCAGAGCGTAGAAGGCAAGCTCGAAGCGGACCTGGTCGTTGCCCTTGCCGGTACAACCGTGAGAAACAGCGAAACAGCCTTCCTTCTGAGCGACGGCAATCTGGGCGCGAGCAATGACGGGACGGGCAAGCGAAGTACCTAGTGGGTAGTCAGGACATGGTCTCCAGCACGGCCAATTGGGCACTGTTTTACTTACCCAAGAGGTAGACGTTCTCGTAGATGGCGTTGCACTGGACAGCAGGCCAGCACAGCTCCTCGACGAACTCCTGGCGGAGATCCTCAATGTAGCACTTCTCGGCACCAATCTTGAGGGCCTTCTCGCGGGCAGCGTCAAAGTCCTCCTCTTGACCAACGTTGGCCATGAAGCAGATGACACCGTAGCCCTGGTCCAGCAGGTACTTGAGGATACATGAGGTATCGAGACCGCCAGAGTAGGCGAGACAGACCTGTGCACACAAAGGTCAACTGATTGCTAAAGATAAGGTGTCGTGTGTTGTTTCTCACCTTTTGCTTGACCATATTGATGAATGTGATGTGGATTGGTGGAAGTGTTGGATGAAGGAAGGGAAGACTGATTCACAAGAGGCAGTTTAAGAGAGATGGGGATTGGTTGGTGAGTCAATGGCCAGAAAAAAAGTGAGCTCCACGTTGGCGCGCCAGCTCCACGCTTCCTAGTCAGTTATCGGGCGTATCGCAGCGCTGATCACTGCTCCGGTTTGGCTTTTTGGTTGCTGTGACTGTTTGCTGGCACTAATCGCTCTCCCCAGCTCCGTCACCGGCGCAGCTTCCTCCCCTGTTTCGGCCGACTTTCCCCGCGCTTGCATTTTAAAGCCGTCGGAACCCATGAATCAAGTCCCGCCCCTCAACCACAATCTTTACCAACAAGAAGCCGTTGACTCAGAGCAGCCACGACTGACTACCTGCATGTTGCTTGCTTACTCGTCATTTTCAATGCTGAAGACATCGATTCGATATAGTTTTCAGCCGTGAGATGGTCCATATCATTCTGTCCTATAATTATTGTCCTTGTACATTGGACCACTGACCGCTCATATGTCTGTTAAGGTCTTTTTTCACATTGTCTTCAAGTGACAGCAAGTGCGTCGCAGCCTTTAGCCTGGGTACATATCGTACATCCTTCCTCTCTCGGAAACACATAACTTCCTCAAAACTTGTACTTTGACCCCGATGCTTCGATCTGCGAGCCACGTTCAATGTCGTGGTCCGAAGGTGGATGTTGGTCGAAGCTGTACTTGACATCACCACGCTCGAGGTCAGACGCAGCGTCAAAGCTCGATTGTGACTCGTATGAGCTATTGCTGGGTCGACGTTTCTTCTGCAGCTTACGACTATGCCGCCTCTCGTTGCTTTCGAAGCTCGCTGATCGTGCTCGTGCGTGGTGATATGCCACTCCCTGAGCAGATTCTTTAGCTGCGGCCTCTGCATCCAACGTACCTGGCTTAAGCACGGCAAAGCCTGAATTTACTGCGCGTAGCACGGTCGGATCTGGGCGTGTGTAAGACATGCCTGAGCCGCGACGAGATTTAGACTCCGAGGCGGGCGTCTTGGGCTCAGGGAAATCGACCTCCGGATGCTTCTCTGACAGGGGGGTAGTGAAAGGATTGAGCGTATTGTTAGAGCCGGACGAGTCAGGAGGTGGAGGTGTAGGTGTCTTTGAGCGTGGAAGGGAAAAATTATGTACTTCGCTGGCTCCCATAGGTGATGAAGTCCAGTCTCCAGAGGTACCGGTGCGGCGACTTCTAGGTACCAGACGCCCTGTTTCAGCGACTTGCGACATGCGGTGAGTCTGAAGGGCGTCGTCAAATGCCGGAGTCCCGCCTGAGTGGACTGGAGGTGGTCTTGCAAAGTCGAGATATGATGCTGGCAGATCGTTGCTTCCACTACTGCCTCCTCTCGACGAACCTGAGGATGAGCTATGGTAGCTGACAATTCTGGTTGGATCTGATACTTGATGTTAGCATTGATATTTCCATTCCTGGACTGCGATGCGTACCAGTTGGCATGCCAGTGGGAACTCTAGTCTCGAGAGTATGGGCATTGCGAAAATGTTTTGCGCTACTGCCTTCATATCTTTGATACGAGTGCGGAGGATAACGGCGAGAAATTGAAGCAACAGGCTCAGGAGAGGATGGCGGGTTACTTCCAATACTGCCGATAGACGTCGAACGATCCATAGACAGTGTCTGACTTGGCTCTCTCGATGAAGAAGCTACGGAACCAATGAATGGTGAGGTCTCTGTTCCATTGTTCGTGAATGTCATTCCAACATCTGTCAATGAACCTTGCCGGCTCTGTTGTGGGATGGGCCTGTAGGCTGACATAGAGCTTGAAGAAGGCTCACGTATGCTTGCAGCTGGTGTGTTGTTGCGAGAGATCCATACTCCATCGACCTCAATGCCACTCTCAATCGCTCGGATACCGAATGGAATGTTTGGTCCATCGTCCATCAGACGTCTTTTCTGGACCATGACCTCCTTGGCTGACTTCTCCTTCTGTTTCTGCTTCTGCTTCTGCTTCTTTGGTCCTTTACGCATACTCAGGCTGCGGATGATACTTTTCTCACGATTAATTGGCTGAGGACCGGCCTTCTCATACTTGCGGAGTTTATGATGTGTGTACCACAGCTTGAGGCAGCCAGCAAAGATAGTCAGGACCTGACACAGATGTGAGTCATGAAGAAGAAGAAGAATCAGCCAGAAGCTGAAGCATCACATACAATAAGGCAGGCAAGAACCTATCACACGTTAGTTGAAGCTCGGCATTGATGTGTGCAGCACATACAAAGGTCATCTTCTCCCACAGCGCCCAACCAACGAAGAACACTTTCCCCATATCGAAGATGTTGGTCAAAGTTCGGGACAAAATAGATATAATAGAAGGAGTTAGAGAAAGACAAAATAGGATAAATAGGTGCGTGAACGTCGTGACTGTGAGCGTGAATGACAGTGCAGCGCTTATATTGTCGTTCAACTCAATAGGAAGGTGCGTGGATGGCGGCTTCTTCTTTGTAAGATCCAGGCTTTTGGGATTGCGGCCGGCCACAAGTAGAAGGAAGAAGTGAAGAAAGAAGAAATAAAATCAGCTTAACGAGGGACGGCGGTGGATTATCTGATAGGTGCGAGGCACGTCACTCCACGGCTACACACTGCAGGGTCGGGGCCTGCTTTAAAAGGCAAGGAAAACACATTCAGAGGGCCAGTCGGAGGGCAGAGGGAGACTTTGTCCCATCATTATACATGCTACCACTGCCTTCGCGTGCCGCTCAGTTGGGATGATCGATCCGTCTCTACTAAGAATAGAGAAGAAAAATCAATAAGGCCAAGCAGCCTCTCGGCCCATACCACACACTGGAGGTTTCCATGCGGCGCCTGTGCGAGGATGCACGTTTCCTGGATTGATGCGACCGTCCCGCAGTTGTGCATGTGGTTGCATTCGCGTTGGCGCTTCGGTGAGTCCTGGCAAATGGATGGGAGCACAATCTTGTTCACCGCCTGCTTGAATGATTCTTTGTCCTCACATTCTGTCAGCGCAGCGCAGGCGAGAGTGCTCTCGAAAATCTCTCTCTGTACAAGATACTTGCAGAGTAGTTTGCGATTCAGCGGGCGGAAGATGCTTCGCATCAGACGTGAAACGTCGGATCATTCGGAGGCCCTTGGTACACCCGTTGTCCCGCGTTTGAGAACGACTGCACAGACGAGATCGATGCGCCATCAAGAGGTCATTGTTACCTGCTGCAGTTGTTGACTCGACCAAAGGGCAAAAACGTGCACGGAAGCAGCAACATGCTGGGGCGCCATTAGGGTTCAAGGTATCTTGATCGAGTTGGCGCAGACCCTGACGTTCGCTTGCAGTTTGATCTTCAATACCAATGAATGCACTTGTTCTGTACTCGGGCACAAGCGAGCATGGAGTACAGTAGGTCACATGCATACTCGGAGAAGAAAGGAAAGATTCAGACACATCTGAATGCCACCAAGGATCGCTTTAATAAGTGTCAATACCGAAAGGTAATGCAGGTATTGGATGATGCTCGTACATTCGTATTTCATTCTCGTTCTGCAGGCTTCATGACTACTTCAGGCAATAATACCAAGACTACCAAGCGCTTAAGACCACGGCTTTTTAGACATGCTGGGAAATCTTCTACCTAGTGTCATGGCACTGAAGCCTCTAGGGTCCTACAATTGCAGTGAGCAAGCATGCGGAGGTTTAGGGCGCGTTACCCTAGGGCGTCAAGAGTCGGACGGGCTAAGGGAGAGTCTCCTGACCCTGAATGGAGATTTGTCTGGGCAACATGGAGCGAAATGTTGCCCCTCCGTTGGTGTCTGTTCAAGCACAGACCTTGAATGACACTCCTCCTTAGTCACACAACTTCCGCGAGCCGACCCCTCACTTCTGGGCCGGGGTAAGTCACTCCTGCCTATCACTCATGTACCTGGCATCATGTAGATTCACGAAATCTCGAGTATTTGCACTATCACACTGACATTCATGATGGCTGCTTCTTTTCCTGCAAAGTTAGCACTGTGTCAAGGATCTAGATTCATCAACCATCGTTTCTTCCACACAACGCGCAGACGAGACGTAGTCAAACCATTCTTGTTGGCAGATATTGGCGAGGGAACTCGAGAATGCCAGATCATCCAATGGTTCGTGCAGCCCGGCGCTCGCGTTGAGCAATTCGATAAGCTTTGTGAAGTACAGTCGGACAAGACAGCATCTGATGTGTGTAGGATGTTCTAGAAAAGTCCTCCTGATCATCAGAACTGACATGTGATAGATCACATCACCATTCGATGGAGTAATCAAGAAGCTGTACTATGAGGCAGATGACATGGCGCTCGTCGGCAAGGTGATTTTACACGAGACTTTTCATGTACCCGCTTGCGCTGATTCTCGTTTAGCCATTATTGGACATTGATATACAAAGCGACATCACGCCTGAGAGTGAGGCACTTGTCGAGGAGTCTGGCGGTGAGAAAGCGGATGTTCCACCAGAGGAAGCACCGCAATCTCAAGCCCGTCAACATGAGGCTCAAAGCATCGAGAGGGAAGAAGTTCAAGGTCCTCTGAGCAAGACGAAGCATCACGACAAAGGACTGGCAACACCTGCTGTGCGACATCTTATCAAGGAACACAATGTCAGGGTCCAAGACATTGATGGAAGTGGCAAAGATGGAAGGGTACTGAAAGAAGATGTCCATCGCCACGTCTCGCAGACCACTCAGAAGTCAACGCAACAGCCATCTGCGAAAGACCAGAAGAAATCCCTGACACCTGTTCAAACGGCCATGTTCAAAACCATGACTCGATCTCTCACAATACCACACTTCTTGTATTCGAGCACAGTCGACACTGGCAATCTTAACAGATTCCGTGCGAGAATCAACAGCACACGAGAGGCTGGGCAAAAACTAACGCCTTTACCTTTTGTGCTGAAGGCGATTTCGCTTGCAATGGGCCACCACCCATTGCTGAACGCCTGGCTAGACACATCAGATCCGAAAAAGCCCGAGTTGAGTTATAAGGCAGCACATGACTTTGGAATCGCAGTGGACACTCCTTCTGGTTTGCTGGTGCCAGTCATCAGGAACGTTGAGTCACAGAGTGTAGGAGGCATCGCGGAGCAGATCAAGGTTATATCGGGCAAGGCACGCGAAGGCAAGTTGGGACCGAAAGACCTTCAAGGACCGACGTTCTCAGTATCAAACATTGGATCGATCGGTGGTGGAGTCGTCGCACCGATTATAGTGGAACCTCAGGTGGCCATTGTTGGAGTGGGAAGAGCAAGAGTAGTGCCAGGCTTCGACGAGCAAGGGCACGTGGTCAAGAAGGAAGAGATGGTTTTAAGTTGGAGTGCAGATCATCGAGTCGTGGACGGAGCAGAGTGTGCCAGATGCGCCGAAAGGGTGAACTGGTATTTGCAGAACATGGAGGCGTGGGTGCTGGAGATGAGATAAAGCCATGAAGACGCAGGTGTAGCCAGAGAAAGATCACTACAAAGAGAAAAGCAGCATTGTGGCTGAGGTCTCAGTTGTGCGAGGCTGAAGCGCATAGTTGATGCTTTTTATAGCGGATCGGAGACTTTGGCCGGTGGCTTGCCTGCCGACTGCGCGGTGGCTTGTCTAGCGCGTCCCTGGCAAGGCGAAACGAGTTTGGGAAGGGGACGCGCATCAGCATGTGGATACGCCTATCACTGTGTTGCGTACGCTCTTTCTTATCAAAATATTGTCCTTTCCAGCTCCCATCTACCTCTCCAACTAGACAACGTGCTGTAGCCGTCAGAACTTATTGTTTCCCTTCCGACCGAGTCCTCGTTCAATCGCCCGTCCCACCTGAAAATACCAGAATACACACCCGTTGAGCAACGAACCTAAAGCACAAGAAAGAGCAGGACACATACGAACAGGGCAACCAATGCAGAAACAGTAGCCCACGACACTGCGCTGAGGCAATGGCCGACGAATCGCCCACAGTCAACAGTCGGAGGCACCGTCGCAATCAGTCGACTCCGCAGACCTCGATTCAACTACAAGACCTGGGCCCCGCTCAACATGCTCCTATATCTCAGGAACCAGCATCCCCTTCTGCCCAGGCTTCACATCGCCGCACCTTGAGCGACCGCGGACGCAGCTTGTTTCGGCGCAATAGAGAATCGCTCCTGTCACATAGTCCTGGTAGAAATCCACACCCTCCTAACACTCGCGCTTATTCGCCCATCTCCGAGGACCCTCCTAGTCCGCCGCAACCAGATCATAATTTGTCACCGCTTGCATACGTGACCTCACCTACTGGCCATCGTACACGCGTTGAAGATGCTCAAGATGAGGACGAGCGCACACCCCTGTCTCCACACGAAGGGAGCAGTTTCCAACAAGCCATGGGCTTCGCTGGTCTCAGTATAGGTACTCCTGCTCGCCCCTCGTTGCACTCGGGTCACGGCCGACTAGGCAGTGATCTCAGTCTTCGTACTGTTGACGCGTCGCCTTACGACGAAGAGCCCGATGATCCAACCAGCTTCTTTCCACATGAGGAGGATCTGGACACAGTGCCCCTGACAGACATGAGCCGTCTCGATGCTCATTCACCACAACGTAACGACCGTGGTAGCTTTCAAAGTATCCGCTTCTTGTCACCTTCTGTCTCGCATTCCAACAATCCAGATGTCGAATCTGGAAATCTGACTCCTTCCGGTCGCTGGAGTCGTTCCCCAGATGGCCACAGCCGCTCTCCCGCAGATAGTCGTCGCTCACTGTCGCCCATGGGAGACTCTCCTTTCCACCGAGCAGGAGACATGATGCGCAAGATGTCGATGCGTGTGGTCAATTTGAGCAATGAGCCCGAGGTCGCTGAACGTATGATCAGGCGCAAGTCGTCCGTAGGTCATTCTTCTCGTATCTCTGAAGCTCCCGACTTCGGCAGTGATGGACTTCCCCGCTCCCCTGTCAGTGAGAAGATGCCTTCGCCTATGCTTCGGCCTGCCGATCAACTTACTTCAGCAGCTCATGAGCCAACTCCTTTTCGTGGCAAGTCGCTGGGCATCTTTCCGCCAGATAGCAAGTTGCGCCTAAAACTGGCTGACTTCCTGCTTCATCCTATAACTGAGCCTTTCATTCTGGTGCTCATTGTCTTTCAGACGATCTTGCTTGCTGTTGAGGCTCGCAACAACGTTAATGATGACCCAAGGTCTAAGCGATTCGGAACCACTTGGATTGACATCGCGTTGCTTGCATTGTTCATCATCTATACTATTGAGATCGCGATCCGGGTCATTGTGTCTGGATTCATCGTTAATCCCATCGAATACAGTACCATTGACCGCAAGGTAGGTTTCCGGACCGCCGTTATGAGGAAGGCCAATGATATGTTCGCTCTGCATCGAAAGCCTTCCATCAGGAATCTAAATCCGCTTCCACCATTAGCACAAGGCCCCCAGCCTGGAATTCTGCGTAGCTTTACCACAAACACTATGATGGAAGTACCAGGTGGCTCAAAGCAAGCTCAGCTACAACGACTAGCGTTTCGAGCATTTCTGCGGCACTCATTCAACCGCCTGGATTTTCTTGCTGTTTGCGCTTTCTGGATCAGCTTCGTCATCGGTATCTTTGGCGTTGAGTCACAGAAGCACGTCTTTGTCTTCCGTATGCTGAGCTGTCTTCGAATTGTGCGTCTTCTAGGTATAACCAGTGGTACCTTGGTTATCTTGCGGAGTCTGAAGAAAGCTGCTCCTACTCTCCTTAACGTCGCTTTTCTGACTGGTTTCTTCTGGCTGCTGTTTGCGATCATAGGAGTTCAGAGCTTTAAGTCCAGTCTCCGGCGTACATGTGTTTGGACCAATCCCGACAATTCTTCAGATACATACACTCAATCAATGCAGTTTTGCGGTGGCTATCTCTTGCCCAACGGAACGGCACGGCCCTGGATTCACCAAGATGGATCCCCTGGTGCAGATGATGCCAAAGGTTACTTTTGCCCCATCAACTCTGTCTGCATCGAGGGCGAAAATCCTTACAACGGTACTGTCAGTTACGACAACATCTTCCAGTCTCTTGAGATGGTCTTCGTCGTTATGTCTTCGAATACATTCTCGGATCAACTTTACTATCTTGCTGACAGCGACTATCTATCTGCTGGTATATTCTTCGCTGCTGGAATCATCGTCTTCCCGCTTTGGCTTGTCAACTTGCTGATTGCGGTCATTACATCTTCCTTTCAGGTCATTCGAGACGAGAGCAAAGCTAGTGCCTTTACCGCGCAAGAGCACGTCAAGCATCTTGAGACGGAGGGAGGTGATGGCTTTAACCAGAAAACAAGCACGCTCAAACAGTTTGTAAACAGTACACGATGGATCTGGATTGCTGTCATAACGTATGGCTTGATCGTACAATGTCTGCGCAGTGCATACATGAGCCCGAGCCGAGCGGCTTTTCTCAGTAAGTTTATTTCTCTTATTGTGTCGTTTCATATATGCTTATTGTGTCCAAGGCTCTTCTGAGCTAGGTGTAACCATAGCCCTGGATATCGAAATCATACTTCGGTTCATGGCAGATTGGCGTCGATTCCATAAAAGCAAGCGCAATCTCGTGGATCTTGCATTGGCTGTAATAACCACGGTCATTCAAATCCCGGTCATCAAACATTCTGGTCAGCCATATGCATGGTTGACGTTTTTCCAAATCATAAGAATCTACCGTGTCGTTCTCGCAGTCGAAATGACACGCACACTGATCGTACGTTATTCTTCAGATGGCATCAAGCCTGCAACTGACTAATATCCTTCGCAGCTCACTGTTTTGGGCGACTTCTCGGGTCTGTCCAATTTGATCATGTTTGTCATGCTACTGTGCTTCCTCGCCGCGATATTTGCGACACAGATCTTTCGCGGGCAAATCCCTGAAGAAGACGATTCAGGGGAAGCAATTCGTGTTCCGTTCTTCGACATATACAACGCCTTCTTGGGGATGTATCAAATATTCTCAAGTGAAAATTGGACGGACATCATGTACAGTGTCACTTCGTACAATGTCGCGTACAACAACGGTTGGATCGGTGCGGCATTCTGTATCATGTGGTTTATTCTGGCAAACTGTAAGTGTTCTTTCGTATCGGGTCGTCCGTGTATTTCGCTAACACTGCAAGTCATTGTCTTGAACATGTTTATTGCTGTTATTCAAGAGAACTTCGATGTTTCCGAGGACGAAAAACGCTTGCAACAAGTCAAGGCCTTCCTTGCAAAGAGACAGGTCAACGCGACGTCTGGTAGTCAGGGTTCGCTATCATTGTCGACAATCTTCAAGCTTGGTCAAGTGCGTAGACAGGACCCTCTCGATTATGGTTCTGCACAAACAGAAATGCTTCTCAAGGATGCAGTAGTCCGAGACTTTCTTGATGACCACGACGTTGATCCCGATGCGAGTGTACCTAGCGCGCCCGATAACATGCCTAACGCCAGTCCACCCGTCAAATCAGGCACTTTGGCTCAGCGCTGGGAACAACTGCTCAATCGCCTATTCAATCGCGAACCGAATCCGTTCTACTCGAATGTAGAGCTTCAGAAGGCTCACGAAGAAGTGGACACTCGTCAAATGGTGAAAGAGGTGGTAGCGGCAAACGAGAGGGCCAAGAGAGCTCAACGTGAATACTTGAGGAAGTATCCCAACTACAATGTCTCGCTTTTCATCTTCAGGATCAACAATCCTGTCAGAAGGTTATGTCAGAGGATTGTGGGACCAGGTCGTGGTGGTGATCGCATAGAGGGTGTTGCACCGTCTAGACCCATCTGGTACGGGTTCTCAGCGTTCATTTACGCAGCCATAGTAGCCATGGTGCTCTTGGCTTGTGTTACGACGCCTTTGTACCAGAAGGAGTACTTCAGAACTCACGACTTCCGAGCCCTAAACTGGTTCGTCTACAGCGATATGGGCTTTGCAACTCTCTTCACCATCGAGTCAATCATCCGAGTTATTGCGGATGGCTTCTATTGGACACCTAACGCATACTACCGTAGCTCTTGGGGCATTATTGATGGCATCGTCTTGGTCACATTGTGGACCGACATCTTCACCACAATCTATAATCCAGGCGGTGGCTCAAGAGCCGTCGGCGCCTTCAAGGCGTTGAGAGCCCTCCGACTACTCAATGTCAGTGAGAACGCCAGAGATACCTTTCACTCTGTCATTGTCATGGGTGGCTGGAAAGTCGTCTCGGCAGCGTTCGTTTCCATGAGTTTGCTCATTCCATTCGCCATATACGGCCTGAATTTATTCAATGGCAGGTTCATGGAATGCAACGATGGCGATGGCGTCACGTCGTTGCTTACCGACTGTACTGGCGAGTACCTCAGTTCACCCTATGACTGGAATGTGTTAGCCCCGCGTCAAGTCGCTAACCCATACTACGACTTCGATAATTTCGGGTCGGCGCTGTTCATCCTCTTCCAGATCGTTTCACAGGAAGGCTGGATCGATGTCATGTGGAGTGGTCAATCCATCACTGGCGTTTTCACACAGCCTAATTCTTTCTCGTCTCAGGGAAATGCCCTCTTCTTCGTCGCCTTCAACTTGCTTGGTGCCGTCTTCGTCTTGACGCTGTTCGTTAGTGTCTTCATGCGCAACTATACCGAACAAACCGGAGTAGCTTTCTTGACAACTGAGCAGCGATCATGGCTTGAATTGAGAAAACTGCTCAGACAGATCTCACCATCCAAAAGACCCTCATCTAAGGAGGTGCGGGAAACTTGGAGAGAATGGTGTTATCGCCGAGCCGTGACGAAGAATGGTAGGTGGCAGCGCAGCGTCACCGTGGTTCTTGTGATCCACCTGCTCTTGCTGTGTTTGGAATGGTATCCGACCAGCGACCGCTGGGATAGAGCACGAGACTACATTTTCCTAGTGCTGACGCTCTTCTACATTGTCAACATTGTCATCCGCATCATCGGACTTTCCTGGGCTAGGTTCAGAAGAAGCGCCTGGGATGTGTATTCGTTATTCTCGGTCTCTGGAACATTTGTGACATTGGTCCTACTCTTGACCAACTTCAAGAACAGAGACTATGTGCAAGTACACAAGTTGTTCCTTGTATCAATTGCTTTGCTTCTGATCCCTAGGAACAATCAGCTGGACCAACTCTTCAAGACTGCAGCTGCTAGTTTTACCTCGATTGCCAACCTCGTTGCGACTTGGTTTGTTCTCTTCCTGGTCTTTGCCATTGCTTTTACTCAGACTTTCGGATTGACTAGATTTGCCGAGGGTGAAACAGACAACCAAAACTTTCGCACAGTGCCCAAAGCTCTCGTCATGCTGTTCCGTATGAGTTCTGGTGAAGGCTGGAATGAGGTCATGGCAGACTTTGCATCGGTCGTTCCACCTTATTGCACAATCGGCGAGCATTACTACGACGGTGACTGTGGTAGTGACGGATGGGCCATGGCTCTGTTCATCTCTTGGAACATTCTCAGCATGTACGTGTTCATGAATTTGTTCATTTCGTTGATATACGAAAGTTTCTCGTACGTCTATCAGCGAAGTAGCGGTTTGTCTGTCATCAGCAGAGAAGAGATTCGACGTTATAAGCAGGCCTGGGCGGAGTTCGATCCAAGTGGTTCTGGATACATCTCTAAGGAGAAGTTCCCCCGCTTGTTAGGAGTGAGTTCATCTTGTGATTACGTCCCGTGATTACATACTGACTTAATCAGGAACTCTCTGGCGTCTTTGAGATGCGCATCTACGATGGCGACTTTACAGTCAGTAACATCATCGCAGACTGCACTTCTCGACCACAACGTGCTCATCCCCTTGGGTTGGACGGTCCCAAGGATAGTTCCCAAATCGACCTTGAGAAACTCAAGGAGCGTCTATCTGAAATTCCGATACTTGAAATTCAAAGACGCAGAAAGCGAATGAACATCTTCTACGAAGAAGTACTGGTCTCGGCCGATCCCGATCGTGGTGTCGAGTTCAATTCGCTTCTGATGATTCTGGCCCATTACAAGGTCATTAACGACAACAAAAGTTTGCGACTTGAAGAGTTCTTGCGTCGTCGTGCTCGTCTGCAGCGTGTCGAGGAAGCTGTACGCCGCAACGTTGTTGTCGGATTCTTCGATACTCTGTACTGGGCTCGTCGCTTTAGAAAGGCACTGGAAGCCAAGAAGAACGCACGCATGACCATGGTACCTCAATTGGACGTGCCCGAAATCTTCATCCAGGATGATAGCGAGGACGGCGATAATTCTGGTCAAAAGTCTCCTTCGGCTCCATCTACGCCAGTTGATTACCGAGCCCCTAGTTGGACTATTGGAAGCGAGAATGGCACTCCAGCCTTTGCTGTCGATCGTCCCAACTTACGCAACCGTAGTGGCTCAATTCAAGTCTCACCGTCGGCCTCACCAACACGTTCACGAACAGTTTCGCACTCATCTCCGTCTGAGATGCGAGATATTCCTGAAGACTGGCACTTCGCTGAAGCTTTGATCGAAGGACACAATCGGTCCAGATCGCCATCACCGTCACCACAACACCTCGATCCCGACGCCACGACAGATTCGTACGGTGGTCTGGGCCTTGGAGCGGGTCCTCGAAGCCGCGCTCAAACACTGTCTGCCTCGGGCCCAGCGTCTCGCCCACGAGCGGGCACTCTGTCAGTCGCTGGTACACCTAATGCAGGCGGTCGATCGCGTGCTGCTAGCTCCGTGAATGCGCAGAATGTCCTTGACGTTCTGGACACCTCGGCATGGGGTGAAAGTATTAGACGAAGCTTTACTACTCGTGGGTCGACAATAGGACCACACGGCTCTGCCGCACGGGACACAAGTGTTGAACCTATGCCATCCATCACTGACACACAACCTTCGGCTTCGTCGCATGCAGAAGGACATGATCATGAGCATCCACATGAGCGATAGTCTTGTGCCCCTAATGTAGATAGATGAATGGGACTGGAGACTAAAATTTTCTGTATTTGCATAGCGCAGGCGTTGTTGTCGATACGATTCTAATAGAGAGGCTGATGCCGAATGATAAACAGATTCTATTCTTATTCACAATCTATTGCATTGTTCGATCTTGAATGTGCTTTGAACGACGTGCGGCATGGTCAAAATCTCATCAGCTCGCTTGCGAGCTGATATCAGATTTTCACTGAAACTGTAAGCTGAGTGGCGCAGCGGGAGGTTCGTAACGTGTAGCTCTTTGCTAGACATAGTGTGTATGTCTGAACGTCTGAGTCGTCTCTGCTTGTATCAAGATTGAGTGTGGAAAAAAATGCAAAAAAGATAGCTAAGCTTGGTTTCGATCCAAGGTCCTCCGGGTTATGAGCCCGGCGCGCTGTAATGAGTTAGTACGATTTTCTGGAATAGTGGAGTTGAACGTTACGAACCTTCCGCTGCGCCACTCAGCTTACAGTTTCAATGAAAATCTGATATCAGCTCGCGCACTTTCAACGTATATATATCATTATCTTTAGCCACTCAGTCCTCCAGGACATGCACAATTCGATCAGACAGGAAAGATGCGCCTTCTTATCTCGCCAGAAGTTGTTGCTTCATACATTGACAGGTACAGCGCCTTCCCAATATTCGACAAGCATCTTTCGCTTGATTTATTGTGCCCTTAGTCGGAGACTGGGTGCAGAACTCATGACTCCTGCCCTCCTGTATGCTTGTAACGCGTGTACCCATAGAAATGCACAATCCTTTTCAGCAGCAAGGTGGTATACATAAGAGGCAAAACATCATCATCAGCTCTCTTTGGTGACAGCTCTGCTTCGGAAAAGTTTGTGTCTTTTCACAGTGTGAATTTTGCTCTATGCCATGAAAGAAAAGTAAGATTTGCCGACTTTTAGGATACAGGGAGGCTGTGGATGTCGCGCGACCTTCCTCAATCCTTGACAGCACAACTCCGAAGCACATGAGGAACCACTGGCAACACGACTCGTAAGCAATCACAAACAACTGGTGCCAATGTTATAAGCAAGTTGTGCAAGCGTTGGTGCATTGGTGTAACCAGCCTCCAACTTTGCAAGCGCTCGAGAATGATGTCACGACTATGAAACGATAAATCGTGAAGCAACACCAACCTTGCAATTCTTACCTGCTCCAAACTATCAACATAATCGAAATTAATAACAAGCATGGAGCACTACAAGCCTCACTCTGGTTCGACGTTCGAGGGTTACTACTCAAAATTCCGATTGCCTTCCGGCGCACATCTGGCATTGATCGTATGCACAGTACCACAAGCTAACGAGCGACCTCACAACATCACCTTCACTTATGTTCCGGAAGAAGATGTGACCAAATGCTTTCAACGTGAGGTCTTTGTGGACGATCTGAAGATGTTCAATGGAGAGGGCGACATAGCGTTTGAGCAGCACTGGAAGGGAGGCTATGTCAAGGTCCACAACGACTCAACGACTGAGTATTACATTGACCATCTTGAGGACGAAGGCTTCAGCTTTAAAGGAAAGACGACTAGCCGTACACCTTGGATGCCCGACATGGACACGCCCGAGGGTGCACTCGTGTACCTCCCTCTCCCTCTGCATTGGCACGTGCATTCAGTCGCTTCAGACTGCGAATTCGAGATGAAGATCAACAACTACGACCTTCCTGAAGAAGACAAGAAGGGTGTCGCATCTGTTCACCAAGAAAAGAATTGGGCCAACAGCTTCCCTTCTGCTCACCACTGGGTTCAAGCCCGTGACGGCGACCGTGGTATCTGCATTGCTGGAGGTGAGATTCTTGGTATGGAAGCTTACCTTCTAGGCTACCACGCCAGCGACCCAAAGTACAACATGACTTTCCGCCCTCCCTTCGCCGTAAAGGCTGCTGGTATCGCTCCTTTTATGAGCGTCGAACACAGCTGGGATACGCGCACCTTCGAGCTCAGTATTCAAAGCTTCACGCAGAAGATTGTGGTCTCGGCGAGAGCACCCATTGGCCAGTTCTTCACGCTGAGCTCACCGTTCCCGGATGGTCATCGTCTCAACTTTTTGGCTGAGAGTTTCCGTGCCACTATCAATGTCAAGGTGTACCACGCTGGTGTGCTAGGTCCTTGGGAATTCGTACACGAGGACAACTTTGAAAATGGCAGTCTTGAGTTTGGCGCCGGATACTACCCTCCTGCGGGTAAGGAGGAACGCTTTTACTGAGCTTGTGTTTCCATAGTCGTCGATTGCCTATTTAGCGAGCATCTTACTTTTCATACGAACGACTGCATCTCATGATGAGACTACAAATCCACGCTTGGTCGGGTTCAATAGCAACGGAAATGTGATTGGCACGGTCGAGCTACTTCCGCTCGACCGAATCATCTCCTTCCGACCATTGTTCCAAGCGCTCGGGCAGTGCTGGGGCCAGGGTGATATCCTCGACCACGGTTTCCAATGCCATCATGCATATTATATCGTCGCATCATGCTATAGTAACATCTGAGAAGTACGGATATGTTCCCAGCATCATGGTAGCTCATTTCCTCATCTGACCCATACTGAAATGCTTGTTGGAAAGCAATATCAATGTTTGTCTGCAGATCTGACAGACATCTCGACATGTCGACACTGGAATGTACCACGCATAAGCATTCATCCGCGTAGCTTTGAACGGGTTGATATGTCTAATCATTTGTATGATATGTACTCATGACACTTTGTCAAATAACGTGTTTTTATTCTCAGCAACAGTAGATGATTTGCCTCACAAGCACGAGGTGAAATGGGCTTGGACAGGGTCATATTGGGACTTGAAATATTCCGCCATGAAGCAGCCCCACACCCCACCACCCCACATATCAGATGGGGGGCAGTATAAGAGCGACCAGCCTCCTGCTTTAGAGTGTCCCAAAAAAAACATAAAGCTGATATGCCTGAACTTAAGCACGAGCAACTGAACGCTACATTTGTTGGTGTAGATCTCAAATCTTGTTCACAGTACCGAGGGATCAGGTACGGAACCATCAACAAGAGATTCGAACAACCAACCTTGAAGTCCAACTTAAACGGAGAAAGAATCGATTGTCAACGATGGGGACCAAGGTGTCCGCAAAACAAATATGATATTGGTCACCTCCTTCGAGCTCCGGAGGGCCAAATGTTTTACGACGAGGCCGAGGATGAGCTTCAATGCTTGAATCTGGATGTCACTGTTCCTGCCGGCACACCAAATGATGCACGACTGCCTGTAATGGTCTGGATCCATGGTGGCTCTCAAATCGTCAGTTTCGGAAATGGTGCAAGCAAAGCTGGAGATACAATACGGATCGTCGCGGAGTCAGCTCAGCACTCGAAGCCGATGATCGTGGTATCTGTTCAATATCGATTAAACATGTTCCACGTTGGAGACGGCAATGACAACAAGAACCTCGGCTTTAAAGATCAGCAACTGGCCATCCAATGGATTCATCAATATATTGCCGGGTTCGGCGGTAATCCTGACGAAATGACGCTTGTTGGAGAGAGTGCCGGAGCTGTCTTTGTACATGGGCTGATAGTGGGTGGAGCACCTGTCAAGCGTGGTGTCCTCATGTCTGGTTCTTTACACATGTCACCACCACAACCAGAAGCCAGAGCAAAGACTATGCTTATAGACCCAGTGCTCGAAAAATTGAAAACAAAAGGATACACGTCACTAGAGGAAGCTCCAGTACAAGCATTACTAGAAGCACAAGCTGAGATACCAATACCGTCAGTGTTTCTCCAAAACGAAAAATGCTTTGCCGACTGGCAGGACAACACAGGCAAGATCGAAGAGTTGGTAATTGGAGATTGCGAGTTCGAGTCAGTCCTCTGGCGTAATGGTGTCGAAGCAATGTCGGCGGAACAGATTGTAGAATGTTTTGACAAAGCCGGAACTTCCAGCAATCAGCTGAAGGAGCTGTATCACATCAACAAGTCGCGAGCACCGCAATGCAGGCATGGTGCGATGGACTTCATGAACGACATGCGTTTTGCATTACCAGTACCACTGGTTATGGATAGGTATACAAGAGAGGGCAAGAAGGCATACAGATACTTGTTTGACCAAGCGAATCCGTGGCAGGCTTCATCTCGGGCACACCATGCAGTTGACTTGATCTACCTCTTCGGCGGGTTCGACATGACAATGAACCCATCGGCAGAAGAGCTTGGCAGAGAGCTGAGGAAACGATTCATTCGGTTCATCAATGGAGAAGCACCATGGACGGTACACAAGACCATGGCATTTGGGCCGTTGGGAGACACTAAAGAGATTGACGATAGAGGGGTTGCATCTCGCAGACGCACACGACAGATGGACGAGGTCAAGAAGCTGGAGGCTAGTGACGTGGCTGCGGTATTTGGCAGCCTTGCAGCTGGAAGAATCAGCCTGCACAACTAGAGGTGCTTGTAACGTTTAAGGTCGAGCCAGGATAGATGCAGTACATCATGCCATGAAAGGTTGCAAGGCAGGCCCCGCTCGTGCGGTGTAGCGTGCGTCCGCCGAGATGCGGCTGCGCTCGGCCATGAGGTCGCTGTCATGAATGAACGCAACGAGAGTCCAATTCAAAGTTTGTGTTGGTTTGCTACGACACAAAATTTAGCAGAGATATTGGTCTATATTCTGCATTTTCGACCAACAACGTGACAGAATGGATCTCACCAGCCATCAGCGACCCTTGTTTCCATCACGTCCGACATCACAGATGCATGTCAGATGCACGTCAACGCACGTGAGTAGCTTTCAAGACATCCGGACCATCGTTTGGCGGTGGGGAGAACTTTTGATACTACGGCCTGCAACTGATGAGCAACATGGCTAGTCAGCAACTGCTTAGGCACAGAGACTTGCGGTACAAGGACAGCATAGTAATATGAGGTCCTGTCCCTCGCTTTTCGGCCCCGTCGCCCCGTCGCTCTTACCATATACTGAGTGATTGTCACTGAAGTTCACAGCATCTTGATTTGGAGTCTGCTCATGAGCCGGCCACTGCCGCTGTCTGCCCCTCACGAAAAATAGCCGCTTGTTCTTCTTACCACTCGGCTCGGCTTGTCGCGTCCACCGAAGGTCTGTGCCAACCGCGACTAAGCTCGGAAAAAAGCGCAAACGCCTGCCTCGAAAGTTGCAAACCACTCTCTGACGGCCTGACGATTGATTTTTTCCCATTTGCTTCTGCGGCCCGAACAAAGTGACGGACGGAGCTCGCTGATTCTTCGCCTTCCTCTGGAGTCTGGTCGTATTCTTCTCTCGCTTGCCAAAAGTCCTCTCAGCTTGGATTTCTAGTCTCAATTTCGACCGAGCTCTTTTACGTGTGCGAAGCCAACGCCTGCTGTGCCGCGTCGCATTTAGAGCCTGTCACCAACACCACCAACTCAGACTCCCGACTGACGTCCTCTGTCAGCCTACGCCTGTCCTCGTTCGAGCCTGAGTCGGTTGTTCTGGTGTATACCGTGCGGGGAGGTCAGCCTTGAACCTTCCCGGACAAGTTGAGACTGCGCGACAGCTCTCAACTACTTTCTTTGGAACTGCCCAGTTGGGCCCTCAAGACAAGCTTAGCACACGACGAGAGAAATCTCTGACATAGCCATGTCTTTTTCATACGCACAAGCAGCCAAGGGCCGCTCTTCAGCAAAAGCATCTGGCACAGCGACGCCATCCTCTACCTCAGTAGCCGAGGATGTTCATGGTCTCTCAGTTGACTCAAAGGTTGATGGTCATGCAGGAGGAGATACATCCAGCGTCACATCGGCTAACAACAACGATGATGGCTCGTCTACACCAAACAGAGCCTCATCTGAGTCAACATGGGACACCAAGTCGCAGAACTCGGATCGCCCAGCTAAAGCAGATGGGACCGAGTCCAAGACTGAGGCAACCGAGGCCAAAGGAGAGACACCCAAGCAACAGAAACCCAAGCTCCGTGATGCCCCTCCACCGACCGTGAACATCTGGCAGCAAAGAGCATCGACCATGACTCACGCTAAGCCAACGCCGTCGACCCACACTACCACCAACGGCAAGCAGGAGAGAAAAGCCGAGAAGGCGAAGAACATAGATGCAAAGAAGCCTGTCGCTGCCAGCACGAGAAATCGTGATCAACGTCAGACCGCAGAGGTTCCCAAATCCCGCGGAAATGTTTCAGCTCTTCCACCAACCAGCGATGTTGCCTGGCCTACCATGGAGACTGCTCGTGAGGAGGAGCGCAAAAAGACACAAGTGCAAGAGGAGAGGGTGCCAAAGGAGACTACCAACGCACCGAGCACCAAGAAGACTGAATGGGTTAACATGCCTTACGTGCCTACAGCCGTCTTTGAAACAACTTTGCCTACCAGGGGAGCCCCTCGTCCTACTCGCGGAGGTGCGCGCGGAGGAAGCAACCTGACTGGTCGTACGACTTACCAGAACGGCCAAAATGGAGAAAAGCCTGCGTCAAAGTCTGCAGATGCCATCCCGGATCAGATTGCTGCTGCAAATGCCGAGGCAGACCGTGAATCTATGCCCCCTCCACCTAAGCCCGTCAGAGTCGATGAGTCCAAGGAGTCTTCGACCAACGGCGTATCTCATGAAGGTCCTGCCACCAACGGCGCTCCCAAGCGTCATCCATCTGCTCGTCGCAACAAGTCTCCTCGCAAGTTTGAGACGACTGGTCGCCGTCAATCTGCTGCTTCGATCAACGCTGATACTCTCAATGGTACCAACTCTGAGGCAACAAAGACTGCCAATAAAGAGCGTATCTTTGATAACCCTCCGCCGTTTCGCGAGACCAAGGCAGGCAAACGTGGAAGAGGCGGCCACCGCGGTGGTCTTTCCAACGGGCACTTCTCTTCTCAGAATTTCGCCAATGGCTTCCCTGGCGATTTCACTCCTGCAGCTCCTTCGTTCCCTCCTCGCGGCGGTCATTACCCTCAGCAGAGCCGTGGTGGCTTCCGCGGAGGTATGCGCTCGCAATCCATTCCTTTCGATTATGGCCGTGGTCAGTACCCTGGCTACCCGATGATGGTTCCTCAAGGCTATATGCCTGACTACTATGGTGGCTACATGGCACCCGTCCCTGCTTATCAACCCGGTGCAGAGCAGATGTACCTTGTTCCCGCAATCTCACAGCAGATTGAGTACTACTTCTCCTTGGATAACTTAGTCAAGGATACTTTCTTCCGCAAACACATGGACTCTCAGGGATTCGTCTTCCTGACCTTTGTTGCTGACTTCAACAGACTGAAGTCTTTGACCACAGACTACGAGCTTCTGAAGTATGTATGTCTGAATTCGCCGAATATCGAACTACGCACTGGCCAAGATGGCAAGGATCGTCTACGAAAGGCTGGCGACTGGGAGATGTGGGTTCTGCCTATGGCCGAGCGTGACGCTTCTGCTCAGAATGATGGCCCGGTATCATTCGAGCGTCCTCCTGTTCCACACATTGGGATGGTAGCACCTTTCTATCCTGGTGGCATGGAGCAATTCGCTGAAAACGCTGGTTTTGAGGAGTTCAGAGGCCGCCAAGCCAAGTCACCTCACCGCGAGAATGGCTTGTCGCCCTTGGGCAGCTACTTCATTCCTGCCGAGGACATGGGTGGTGAGCCGGATAACTTTCCCAACACACAGATTGACAACTTGACTGTTGTCGTCCGCAAGCATGAGGAGGCTCCTCGTCGTGCTCCATACCACACTGCAGGAACCAGAACCTTCTCCGATGGATCCATTGACTCGAAGAACATCTATGAGGAAGTTCAAAAGACTAAGGCTCAGGAGAAGAAGCCTCAGATCAATGAGTCTGAACAGCAGGCCGCCACAAATGGTGATGCGACAGCTGCAGTCGACGGTCCTGCAGTCACGCTGTTCTGGGTTAAGGATCAGAACTCGCCCGTCGATACCCTTCCCGAGGACACCACACATGAAATGTACAGCCACCTCCGCGGCAAGGCCCTGTCACAGCGTGAAGTTGCAGCCACGGGCACTTGCCCTTATGACATGGACGTTCTTTACCAGTTCTGGTCGCACTTCCTGATTCGCAACTTCAATTCGAGCATGTATGCCGAGTTCCGTCATCTTGCCTTTGCCGACGCTGCTCAGCGTCATAACTCTACCGGTATTGCCAACCTTATCAAGTACTACAGTGAGGCATTGGCCAGCCAGATCACTATCCGCGAGCGTGTTGGACGTCACTTCATCGAGCTCCTACAGTCTGAGAAGGCTGGCGGTGAGCGTGTTGCTTTCAACCAGCTTCGTGATTCATGGCGAAGCACTTCGTTCAATGTCAACAACCGCAAGAAGTTTGGTGATATGATCGATGCTGACCTCAAGGCTGAGCTTGAGGCATAATTCTTTTTTCACACTTCAATTGTGTTTCTGTTTTTCAAAAAGTCACATATGCTAGGGGCGTTTATTGGGGGCGTTTTTTCAAGCATGGGACAAAAGCCGGCGATAGATTATCTTCCAGCATGGGTGGGCAAAAAGGCGCATCTTTGTGCTTCACCAAAAGCAACGTTTAGCTGCAGGGATGGGTCGGGAGATGGGTTGTTGATTGCTTTCTTTGCACACACGCCGACATGGTTAATTCTTTCCTGGTCATGTATTTCCTTCTTCTCCTTTCTGGTTTTTCCTTTTTCTTCCTTTGATGCCCTTTTCATTTTTTCTCTTTTTATCTGATCTCCTTTCTCAAGCTGCACTTCGCCCTGTTGCATTTGGGCAAGATTGCTGTTGGCAGGAATAGAAGGAGAATATGGGGCAGAAAAGCTATGTTCATGATATATAAATACACACAAAACCACCGCTCCATTAGAACACTTGACGTTACAGCACATGATGAGCAGACTAGCAAAATTTCCCTCTCGAGTAGACCCTTGAGATATGCAAGATAAGATCAAGATGAAGCCGTTATCTCCCGCAGTCGCCACCCGCCTGCGCCACCTCTCCCCGCGTTTTGACGATGACTAGTACTTAGGCACCCGCTTTCCATCGACCTCTCTCTTCCTTCCACAGGTCTGCTTGACGAATCACATTCATCATGCCGCCTTTAGCTGGCTACTGGCATAGCCTCTTGACGAGGCATGCCAAAACATGGAAAGCAGCCGCCAAACAAGTCCAGAAACTCGTACAGAGCAAACCAGCCCAGTCGGCACGCCCTGAGCTCAAGCCTGTTCTGGTCCGCAGCTCTGCACGACAGCCACTTCACCCTGCTGCCCGCATCAGACAGCACCAGAGCCGCTGGTTCAGTAGCTCTTCACGCTCCACGTTCAAGGACACCGTTCGCCGCTTCGCCTCAATCGCCGAGCAATCATCAGGACACCAGTATAAGCGCACCGCTCTGCCCAAATCCAGCGTCGGCAATGCTGTCATCCGACACTCTGGTCGCGCCCCCTTTGCCTCGACTTTGCGACCTAATCTTACTGGAGGTACTCTAGGACGCACATCCGGAGGATACTCACTTGGTGGAGGTCGTGTCGGAGGCCAGAGATACTTCTCTCACGGCCCCGCCAGCCAAGCACAAGTTGTACAGAATGTTTCTCAGGCTGTCCGCGCCTTCTTCGTATCTGGAAACAAGGCTCAGTTCAATGGTGTCAACCCGCGTGGCGAAAAGTCATACAAGACCGTTACTGCCACTCAGGATGACACTGCTAAGAAGCTGCGTTCGCTGCCCCGACAAACCCCTGGCTCTTACATTTCTTTCCCCATCAACCCCACAATCACCGCATTGACCTCTATGGATGCCGTCGCCGGCTACGCTGATGCCGAGCACGTCAACTCTGACGGCCTCCTAGATGGTCTCACTGTCGACTTCTCTCGTTCGCTCAAGGACCTCACCGCTGTCCTCAGTGATCTTAGCAAGCTATCGAACCTGGGCGATCTGCCTATCACATATCAAGGTTCATCGCTTCGCATTCACTTCCCTGGCTGTGATGCCGACACTGTAAATAGACTGCGTGACGAATTGCAAATCCAGCGAGGCATCACTGTCCAAGACGACGACTTCGATGACTTCGTCGGTTCCGAGATTGCCCTGCTATTTCCTTTCGCTCCAAGCGTACAGGACTCCGAGAGTGGCAGCGAGTTTTACGAATCACCATCTGCAAGCCGCAGTCGACCCATCGAATGGCAGACGATGATAACGCCTTCTGAGAGCAGTTGTGGTCGCGAACTGTCAATGAAGTCGGACACTTTGTCGGAGCTGGATTTTGAATTTGACAGCCCGGCCATGGCCTCGGATTACGAGTCGCTTCACTACTCTAGTTCTGGCGAACGCGAAGATGCTCAAAGCCCTCTCGAGTATCAGAACTTCGAAGGGATTTACAGATTCATCGAGCAGTGCGACTCGCACCGACGCTGAGAAGGATGACCCTATCCTCCCCACTCACCTATTTCTCGGTTAAGATTGTCACGATACTATACCCTTGGCGTTGGTCTGATTGCTTTTTCTTTTTCTTTTCCTTTTCGTTCCGCAAAGCGCACCTATGTAGTGACCACCATCAAAGAGATTTTCATCATATATTTGTTCTTCGCATTGACTGCTGCCTGACTGAGTTGGAAAGAAAGACTAGCCCATGCAAGAGAAATGGTCTCGTGCGTTGATTGACTCGGGCATCCTTCGGAAGACTGTTATATTAAACTCAATATATAAGGCTCCGCTCCCGTATGCTCCCCCCTCAGTGTCGTTCTTCCGGGGAACCATTGTACGGGTTTCTTTTTATCTCGCTTACATCCTCCTAGACGACTCCATTTGACTTTCGAATATCTTTCGCTCTTGGCCTCTCTCAGAATCTGTAGGATCGTGCCGTCTGCGTGCGGTGCCGCAGCATGCTCAGTCAGATCCTGAGGGTGGCAGTACATGCGCATGTGCATATGTTGTAGATCTCTGTTCTGCTTGAACAATGCGATGGTCAGTGTAGGGAGCGTGCAACGTCTTTTCGTCAAGCAAGCACTCTATCCCATGACTTCCGAGATGGAGATTCCGCGTCGTCCTTGTGAATTGCAAATGTGTATATTCACAGACTACAGCCTGGACCACTAACCAAGGCATCCATGTGATATTGATGAAATGAGTCAGATGATAGCACCAACAAGTCAAACGAGATTTGTAAATAGACGTAATTTCATAAGATATTCTAGATGGCCCAACAACCGCAAATGGTTACTCATGTTTCCCTGCGCGGTGGAGATGGCCATTCTGCTGCTTCCTCGTCAAATATATTGACGTGTCTGGTCATGAGGACCTCATCATCAGGGAACCAACTCTTGTTCCGCAGTGAGCCAACGTTGACTGGTCCAAGGACAGTCAGATCAATCGTCGCGCCCGAGGTTGATCTTGTGCTTTCTATCGAGTTCGGACGCTCAGCGATAGGGTCCAGTTCATACATTTGACCAGGTGGTCCGCTTTTCAGGTCACCAACCACACTGGTGAAATTGCCCATCTTGCTGGGTTTCTTGTCGTCATCCATTTGTAGATACCCTCGCTCGGTGAATATGGCGCCAGAATAGACTGCTTTCCGCTGTAACGATCCCTTGGAGTTATGGCTTGTGGACTTGCTGCTGTGACTTGTGTTTGTAGTACGGGCTTTCTCCATCATGTTCTTGAATAGCGGTCGAAGCGTTGCCAGACATGCTGCAACCATACCCAAGCCTGGTTCTGTCAAGGACAAAACGCCAATGTTTATCGCATTTGTGAAGAACTCAGGACCGCTTTTCAAACCTGGGATGTATGCAATGCGGATGAGAGAGATGATGCTACCAATCGCTCCGAGACTGAGCAGGAGACCAGATGAGATTTTCGCAGACCGTGGTATCTTGGCATTCCAGAGTACGAAAACTGGCAGACATGCGAATGTCCAATCACTTATGGCGTTGAGAAGCGAGTGTAAGTAGTTGAGAGGTTGAAGGATGTCGTCTTTGATACAGACTCCAGTAGCTTCCTTGATCAAGAAGTTGGTCGGTACACCGCACTGGAAGACAGCAACGAAAGCAAAGGCGGTGGCATAGACTGCGTAGACCGCTGTAACAGCGTAGATGAGCTTCCGTTGCCAAGGTCGGACAACAATTCTGAGGAAGAAGATAGCCAGACTGATTTTCAATGTGACAGTAGTCAAAATGTACAAGCCCATCAGTGAAATGATATACTGAAACTTTGGTTAGCTGGGATGAGAGGTTTCGGCACGTGAAACAAACCTTCATCAGATCATTGAGTAGCTTCAATTGAGAGTGTATGCCTTCTTCCAATGCTCGTTGCGGTCTGCTGCTTTGTTCAATTCGTTCGATCTCTATCAGCAGACCGCAACATACTGTGGATAAGCATACTGTGACGAGCATCATCCAATCGTCCTTCCCGAAGGATCTTATCAAGATGGCTCGTACATACACGCGAAGTGCAAACGAGATCCATGTAACGACGAGAAAAAAGACGCCCATGACCAGCATGACAACTGTACGAGGCCCTAGTCCAGCCACCCTGTGTGCAGCGTCCACTATGACATCCATATCGAGAGCGCTGCCAGAGAGAATTGGACCAAGGAAAGATCAAAGGCGAAGATGTGGTTTGCGTCGGCGCACCTTAAGCATAAAAGAGAGCCTAAAGCGTTGAAGGCAAGAGGTAACGAAAAGCCATTGTAAATTGATTTGCAACTTACTCGAGTTAGACAATTGACAGATTTGAAGTCTTTATGGCATTGAGAGGAACCATCCTTAGCCAACTAGCCTCTGAACCCGAAGGTCTGGTGAGAAGAATAGTGGCTGCTGAACGGGCTGGTGGTTTCCGATTCGACCTTGGGGCTTTTACGAACTCGCTTAATTGAGTACGCCGCCAGAAAGCCTGAACTATGCATCAACTCAAGTTCCTCCTCGGGTGACATGCAGGAACTATTTGTCGATGCAACAGCCCACAGGCGAAAAGTGCGATCAAACGAGCAGATTCGGCCATCGACCTCAGGTGGAGCTGTGTGGATCTGGTTGAGCAACCTGCAGGCTGCTGTAAATTCTCGCGTGAACATCGATGGACGCCCGACACACAGCCGATTGACAGCTGCGGATTTTTAATATAACGAACCATCCGCTTGGGTTCGTAGGGTTTCAACCATCGTGTTTCACTCGGCTCCAGATGACTTGAATCCCCAAGGCAGTAGTCTCAAGAGAGCAATCTGCGTGTTACAGAATATGTCCACTTCGAGGTTAGCTAAGGCGAGAGCTCGCCGACTGAGGTTGGTCGCCGACAGGAAGACAATTGAACCTTGAACCATGGCAGGCACACGCACGACGAGGTCGGCATCTTCGGCGAAAACTCAGGAAGCCGCCCGCAACCATATTGCAGCATAGTATATTGCCTATATAGACCCAATTAGGTACTCTTATGATCACCTGAAGAGGGTCCATCTACATTGACGACCTTGGATAGCCCTTTTCGATATACTGCACGAAAAGCTTAATATGCTCGCTGGAACCCGTAATGCTTCTCGTCCAACATTGGAAACATTGATGCACTGCGAAATTGGCAGTCTGCAACTGAGCTCGAAAGTAAGGCAGGAGGCCTCAATAAACTCGATTGAAGGAGAAAAGCTGGCCCTATTCCACCATGCGATAGGATCAGTTTGCTAACTCCTCAAACAGGTGGGACATCTGATATGCTTGCGCAATGCAGACGCACGTTCACCTGAGCTGATCCCCACTGCAACATGACGAATGGAACCAAATGCTGACAAGAAACCGAGATGCCGCGCACACCTCTTCGAGGGAGAAAGACAGCATTTTCCATGTGGCTCGATATCAGGCTTAATAGGGTCACGTGGAGTCGTGTGGCCAGCACATGTCAAACACGTTCGCGCCTGCCTCCGATTGTGGCGACTTCCCCACGGTACAAAGGCTACAATCGCGCTAATCGCGTCCGCCTTCAGACACGACTTGACGATAAATTATTCGCCTCCTCAAGGTGTTTTCTACTTTGACAACCGCTCGCGCAAACCCCCCGTACCGCAAGTAAGCTTAGACGCCATTACAATGAGTGCTGAAGGACAAGAACTCGCATCCCAATCCGGCTATGAAGATGGCGTTGCCGGTGGTCCTGGTGCACCTACGCCACTCTCTGCTCTAGAGGTAAGATAACGTCGTGCATCTCCTCAGTTGTCATGAGCTAAGTAGATCAGGGAATGGCTGGTTTGACCAAGAGAGACATTCAATTGTTTGTCGAAGGCGGATTCCACACTGTCGAGTCAGTGGCGTACACTCCCAAGATGGTACTCGAGCGCATCAAGGGTGTATCTGAGCAGAAGGCCACCAAGGTCCTCGTAGAGGGTAATGCCATTTTCAATTCTGGTCGTCAGCTGAGCATGAGCTAACACGGGTTCCAGCTGCCAAACTTGTGCCTATGGGCTTTACGACCGCCACCGAGATGCACGCACGCCGCAGCGAACTCATTTCTATTACGACTGGTTCCAAGCAGCTTGATACCCTACTCGCAGGAGGAATTGAAACAGGATCCATCACAGAAGTCTTCGGCGAGTTCAGGACTGGAAAGAGTCAGTTGTGTCACACTTTGGCAGTGACCTGTCAGCTACCATTTGACATGGGTGGTGGTGAGGGCAAGTGTCTCTACATCGACACTGAGGGTACCTTCAGACCGGTCCGTCTGCTTGCAGTGGCGCAAAGATACGGTCTGTCAGGAGAAGAGGTGCTCGACAATGTCGCATACGCGCGTGCGTACAACTCAGAGCACCAGCTTGATTTGCTCAATCAAGCGGCACAAATGATGACGGAAACACGCTTCTCGCTTTTGGTCGTCGACTCGGCAACGGCACTGTACCGCACAGATTTCTCTGGACGTGGCGAGTTGTCCTCAAGACAAACACATCTGGCAAAGTTCATGCGCACGTTGCAACGCCTAGCAGACGAGTTTGGCATTGCAGTACTTATCACCAATCAGGTGGTTGCACAAGTGGACGGCGGACCGAGTGCCATGTTCAACCCGGACCCGAAGAAGCCTATTGGTGGCAACATCATTGCACACGCCAGTACAACACGTCTCAGCTTAAAGAAGGGTCGTGGAGAGACCAGAATATGCAAGATCTACGACAGTCCCTGCTTGCCTGAGAGCGATGCCATGTTCGCCATCAAGGAGGACGGTATTGGCGACCCCAGCCCCAAAGATCTTGACAACAACTAAGTGATGGAAAGGGAGGCTAGAGTGTACATGAGGGAACGATATTGCTTTCGAGCTTGCTTTTGTGTTTTCAAGATACCAGGAGGCTGGGGATGGGTTTGCATTTTTGGCTTGGCGTTGGCAGGGCGAGCATTGCAACATCACACGATGTAGGCAGAAAGGTGGCTCGGAGTTTCAGAGAAAAGGAGATTTGACAATAAAACTACAAAGTTTTGATGAAACGAGACTGTCACGCTATGTGTGTCGCAAGTGAAGCGTTATGATGGAACATGTGAATGAGTGAAAGTTACATGACCTGCTTGTCTTGAATTGGTTCACAGCAAAAAGCTGGGGGAGCTCCAAAGTTTGGAAGTTTGGCGTTCTTCAGTCGCAGCTCGGCGCCATCACAGCAAACGCGCATCGCCAGTCCATAGCGCGACATTCCCTACTCGACCACCAGCCCTAGCAGGTCGACATTACATGGATATACAATGGCGTTGACTGTGACAGCTCCACTGGCGCCATGTCTATACACCGAGGCCCGCCTGAATATCGAGCCGACCTACGCCAATTCGACCCTACACATTCCCACTGAAGGACAATCCTCCTTCTTTTCGCGCAAACGTTCAAGAAGCGATGATGCACTGGCCGATGCCGACGAAGAAGCATACGCGAAACGTCACCTAGCTACCGAGTCGTCCATCTCCTTTCGTCGCCAGAACAGAAACCCGCGATGCTTCCTCTGGCGCGTGCTCGAGGAGGGAAGACTGCTACACATCCAGAGCGTCGACCTCATCCAGGCCCGCAGAAACACACAAGAGAGCGTCATAACCTTCGCCTTGAGCTTTGCCAACCCCATCCGACCCAATGGTGTCGCATTTGCCGATGCTGTCGAGCGCGATGCCCTCGAAGTCTTCGTCCTGACCACTTCAAATGAACTCTTTACCTTTACCCTGCGCAAAGACCTCTTACTACGCGGCTCTCTGCCCTCAGCTGCCGACTTCGATCCCGCTAGTTGTTTCAAAGTACACCAGTCCCCTTCGTTCAGCTTTCGATCCCCCTACAAGCTCGTTGCTCTGAGTTCGATGGACTTGCTTGTTTCTCTCAGCGACGGTGGCTTGCTGCGTCTATCAAGGAGTGTTGGTCAGGGCTCGGGATCATGGCATGAGACTTCGTTCAGCGAACCTGGCTGGGGGTCATCCTTTAAGACTTTCTTTTCCATGAGAGGCCACAACACCATCAAGTTCAATGGCCTGGACCTTGAACCCTCTACTGCTGCTGCAATCGCCTTGTCGCCTGACACAACACATGTCTTTACCGTGTGCCTCGACCACACGCTGAAGGCCTGGAATACACAAACCGGAAAATTAGGTGTGCAAACAGATCTTCTGAATGAGAATGTCAAGGACTTGCAGTCTGGTTCACCTCAGTTTTTGATGAGCCCTGCCCAAGGAACGCTTCTTAAGCTTCTCCAAGTTGATGGAAGTCCCGATGGTGATATGTACTACGCTGTCACGAACTCACCAAAGGACCATCAATTCAAGTTTTGGGCAGTCATGGATCCCGATGATGTCGAATTAGGTATTCGCGATGTCCAGCCAGACTCTAAACTGATCCCTCCTCTTGACGAGCTGATGAACACAAACGCCTGGCAACTTGTCGAATATCACGTCCGTCCTTCGAAGGGCTGGCGTAACACTCAACTTTGGATTAGAGTCAGATCAGGTGCAATTTGCAAGATCTTCACTTTGACCTTTGATCTGCTTGCTGGACCTGAAGACCTTGAGGATGCATGGCGCAACAATTGGGCATTTGTCGACGATGGGTCTCTTACCATCGAGGCTCTGATGGACGACCCCTCATACCCAGGAGGCGCAGACATTCAACTTGCGGTAGAAGACTGCTCCAGTCTGAGTGACCGTTGGCTCGACTTCTTCTTCTATCCCGGCAGGTTTAGTGTGCCTATGCTGGAAAGCGCATTGCATATCTACAAGAAGGGTCTGAAGCTCTCCACCGAATCATCTCGATCGACTAAGGATAGTCCGCTCAAAGGAAGAATCTGCGATGCCATCGCTGCCAAAATCAGTGTTGACCAGGATGCTGAAGGCCAGCTTGACTTTGACAAGTACCAGTCCGAAATTGCCGCGCAATGGCATGTGTTCTTTGGTCTTGTGCGACACCTACATACTAGACGTGGTGACTCTCTTTCTTTGGCATTCGATATGGATACCGACCTTGCCTGGTCAGTCAGAGCGGATCAAGTCGGCCCTGTCAGGCAATGTAGCGAGGTTGAGGTTATGAACCTCAACAAAGATGTCTTCCTTACCCAAGAAGATTCTTTCATCGTCAACTCCATGCCTCTTGCCGATCATCTGACTGATGAGAACAGTGTGCACATTGGTCGTCTTCTTGCAGGCGCGAGAACGTTCAGGAGGGGACTATCTTCTGACTTCCAGGCACTCTTCGTGGCGGCAACTGCTGCAGATGCTCTCAAAATTGGTATTAATGACACAACCCCGAATGGAACTCAAGACAAGCACCTTGAGGACTTGCGGCAACTTTACGAGCTATGCGCTCTTCATACAGAAGTCACAGATGAGGACTTCAACCAATTAACAGACTCAATGCAAGATCTTGGAGGCCTCGGTGATCTGGATAATGAGCTGTTCTACGCTGCTCTTGAACGCCTTGTTGAGCCCGAACAGGGTGCTGACGGGGACCAAGCACTCACTCGTTACGGAGACAAGGCAACCATTCGCGGCGCCCAGGACACTCTTACTATGACAAGGGACATCATCCTGGATCTTCTCGCCTTGGTGGTCTTCATGGCCGGGGATCTCGAGGAAGAAGAACTTTCGCCTGAGTTCAGACCATCAGAGTTGTACGAACAGCTGGTAGTCAAGCTCAAAGAGCACAATGTTCTGCTTTGGCTTGCTAGCAACGTCCGCGAGGAGCCGTCAAAGAAGGCCAAGGACGCCGCCGACAGTCCTGTATCAAAGTCCAACAAATCTCTGTCCCACCCTACTCTGACAGTGCTTGAAAGCATCTTTATTGGTGATTGGCACAGCTTGCGGTTCCCAGCTTCGGAAGCCCTTCCATTCCTCATCACCTATTGGTGCCGTGCGTGGACATACGGGGCTAACATCTCCAATGCTTACAACGACGTCGTCTTGTATGTTTTGGGCAACCTCCTAAAGCATCAAGATTACAACCTAGCTACAGATTTCCTCAAATTTGTGCCTGAAGGACCCTGGGCCTCCTACCTCCGAGGCAGACTAAATCTTGCGGTTGGAGAATATGCCCTGGCAGCCGAGTACTTCAAGCAAGCAGCTGAGAAGCTTGCTGAGAAGAATCCAAAGATAGACGGATTGGATACCTCGAACCTGATTGATCCCCAAGCGCGAAACTTTTTCAACGATGGATTGCCACGCTACTATCTGCACGTTTCATACCTTTTCGAACGCAGTCGACTGCACGCATATACGGCCGACTTTGCTTCACTCGCTGCTCAGGAATTCGCAGTAAATTTCGAGAACTTCGACGACAATTCATTGATCGATCTAGACACTCGCAAGCAGGGAATGCAAAGTAGTCCGGCAGCCACGAAAGTCAATCTGGCAATGGAAGAGATTAAGCTGTTGCGCGTTCGCGAATTGAAGGAAGACATTCTGACTCGTGTGTTCAATGCTTCATTGCAGATTTGTCGCTACAAGCCTGCTTTTGATGCTTTGCTGGTACTTGGCAACCCTGTGCTACGCAAGACGTCACTTCAGGCTCTGCTGCAATCGCTCATTGCGACCAACAGAATGAGCACCCTTCTTTCTCTGCCGTTCCCAGAGTACCTCCTTCCCGAGGTTGACGATATACTGCTCTCGTTAGCCCGCAAGCATCTGTCTTTCTCGCCAACACCAACACCTGGCCAACCTCAGTACCATCAAGTCATGTACACTTGGCGTATTCACAACAACGACTTCCGTGGAGCTGCCGAGATACTGTTTGAGCGTCTGCAGCGCCTCAGACACAGCACGGCAAAGGTGTTCGAACCCGATGACGAGACATTGGTCGAGGCCTACTTGGTCCTGATCAACACGCTCGCATGCTGCGGCAAGGACGAGGGATGGATCCTTGCAGACAATGTCGAGGAAGATTACCAACGTGGTAAGATATCAGCCAGCCGCGGCAAGAAACGCAAGATTGTCACGCTGGAAGATGTGCGCAAGGAGTATCAAGCAGAGCTGGACCGCAGAAGCGAGATGCAGCAAGGCAGATTTGCGTTGACTACAAGTGATGATGTGGATATGTTCTGAGGTTGTTGATCTTTCGTGGTGCTTTGTATCCAGTCGGTCTTCGAAATAGCAACAAGATCATAGGATTGGGGAATGAAACAAGAGAAATGGGTAGGAAACTGGGCATAGCGCAGGAGTTCACGGCGTATAATAGATGTAAAGATAGTTTGTCACCAATCTCAAGAGAAGGCTTGCATACTTTATCGAATGCTGCCAAAATTTACCTATTCTTGATTGTAAGCAGGTGAAGTGCATTTCAGAAGGTGGTGAACGTAAACGGGTATTTAGTTGTATGGCAGGTAGAAGGACATTGAAATGATGGGTACGAAGCTAGAGTATGACGAAGTTCAGGTAGGGCTGTGCCGAAACGGCCGAGGGTGAGATTGGCGGAGGTAACATCACTGGGCAACAACGACCAGACATTGAGTTGTCTAAAAAGCAACCAGACGACAACATGTCCAAGTCGACCTTCTGTCTTGTGTCGCTACCGACATCCATCTCACCGTCGAATGACAGCGACGAAGCGCTGACGGCCCTGAGAGCGGTCGTCTCGACCGACAACGGCACGACGTATCCATTCAACATCCCATCCTTCAAGATTGGTACTCTGGACGCCCTGGTGCAGCAGGCCGACGACCTGCAGAAGCTGGAGCAAGGATGCAAGGGTGTCGTTGAGAAGGTGGCCGACTCGCTGAAGAACATCCTTGAGGGCGACGAGGACAAGATCGCCGACCAGAAGAACGTCAACGACAAGCCCGTCGACCACTACCTGCAGAGCTTCCAATGGAACAAGGTCAAATATCGCGCCGAGAAGCCCATCTCGGAGCTAGTTGACATGCTCTCCAAGGTCCGTCTCCTGTGTTTCTATCTGATTCGTCGCATTGGCTAACAAGAACACTGTAGGACATTGCCAGCATAGACAACGACGTCAAGTCCAAGTTCAACCAGTACAACTCTACAAAGACCTCGTTGGCCTCGGCCCTGCGATCGCGTACTGGCAACCTGTCGCAAAAGTCGCTGACCTCTGTCGTTAATCCCAACAACCTCCTCGCACCAGACGCCTCCGAGTATCTGCAACAACACCTGATCGCTGTGCCCAAGAACCAGGTCAGAGACTACCTCCAGAGCTACGAGTCTCTATGCCCCATGGTCGTGCCACGTTCCTCGCAAGAGCTGGCCAAGGACGACGAGTTCAGCTTGTTCGCCGTTACCGTCTTCAAGAAGCACAGCGCAGAGTTTATCCACAAGGTGCGCGAGAGGCGCTGGACGCCCCGTGAGTGGAAGTTCACCGAGGGTGGACGTGAGGCCGAGGAACGCGAGCAGAAGAAACTTGAGAACGACGAGCGCCGTGTCTGGGGCGAGGCTCTCCGTCTCGGTCGCACTGGCTACAGCGATGCTGTCATGGCCTGGATTCACGTTCTTGCCCTGCGTGTCTTTGTTGAGACAGTCTTGCGTTACGGTCTTCCTTTGAGCTTCGTCTGTGGTCTCGTCAAGGTAAGGAATTTGATTCACCACGCTAAACCATGCACAAATGCTGACACAGATGACAGACGGACAAGAAGGTTGTCGAGAAGGTCAAGAAGAACCTCGACGGTGCCTACTCACACCTTGGTGGAAACGCATTCGGTCGCGACAAGAAGGGCAGAGTGACCAAGGATGATGCTCAAACGGCCAATGAATTGCAAGCGACTGGCCATGCTGGTGGTGAGGACTACAACGCATACGTCTACTACCAGTTCGAGATTGCATGAGCGCAAAGCATATCGAATCATCCTCCTTCCTTGCCATAGTCGTTTCCGGCCAGCGTTTTCTTGTTTCTATCGTTTGTTTTCCTGTCCATAGACACTCTATACCCAGCCAAATCTTGCAGGTTGTCCATACAAAGAGAAAAACATAATCGAGTTCGTATACTTTTCTAGTAAGGGGTCCGTTACATGAGACGTTATATACAGATGAAAATGCAAAGGGGTATCATAAAGAAACCATTTAACCCTGCTTGAGAAGGCCTCTCTCCTCGAGGTACTTGGTGATGATGACGACAGCCTCCTCGACGCTGGTGTTTACCGAGTCAATGTGGATCTCGGGCTTCTCGGGAGCCTCGTAAGGAGCGCTGATGCCGGTGAAGTCCTTGATGACGCCAGCGCGAGCCTTCTTGTAGAGACCCTTTGGGTCACGCTTCTCGGCCTCCTCGACGGAGATGTCAACGTAGACCTCAATGAAGGGAAGAGGAGTGTCGGTGTTGGTGGCTTGCTCGTGGAGTTCACGGGCGGTCTGACGGTCGGCCTTGTAGGGAGAGATGAAGGAAGTCAGGGCGAGGCAGGATGAGTCGGCGAAGAGCTTGGCGACCTGTTGCATACCATGGTCAGCTTGGCCTTCTCGATTTCAGCAATTAGAAGTATCAACATACCTCTGCGATACGGCGGATGTTCTCGTTACGGCTCTTCTCGTCGAAGCCAAGATCCTTGTTGAGACCGAAGCGGACGTTGTCGCCGTCGAGACGATAGGCAGCAAGACCCTGCTGGAGGAGGTGCTGCTCGAGAGCAGTGGCAATGGTTGACTTGCCCGAGGCAGAGAGACCAGTGAACCAGATGGTAGCACCCTGCTGCTTGCGGAGCTCGCTACGCTCCTTGCGGGTAAGACCAGCGTGCCAGGTGATGTTGCTGTTGCCAATTCATGTTAGCAATCGCATCAATGCAAAATATTAACTGACTACTCAAACTCACGTAGACATTTTTGAAAATATGAGAGTGTGGTATAGAAGTACTGAAGGTGGAAAAAAGATGGTTGCTGTATGCAAGATCGGAGGGGCAGTTCTGGCATCAATCGCCGATTGCGTATGCCCTCCCCACCGACACCGCCAGCACGTCAACACAACCAAGCCACAGCAAGAAGGAGCAAGAGCCGCTTCGTTGAACTGACTGAGATGGTTGCGGCTCGGTCCGACTTGACGCTAGCCTGCCCCTCGGGGTTGTCGTCGGCGGTGGTCGGGGGAAGCTCCTTCCTATGCGGGCGCGCTTACACGAACCCATGTGGTGGTGCTTCCTTCAAGAGCCTCAATCCTTATCGGTTACTTGTCAAATTCTGTCTCTGTTGACTCAATCCATTTCCTTCCATAGACAAAAGAGTGGACTTGAAGATTTGCCCAAGTGCTGTCAATCACATTCACGTCTTACACCTGTCTTCTCTAATACTGGTTGCACTGTCAAACATGTCTGCCATCCGCTCCTCGGTTAGAGCCGCGGCTCCTTTGCTGCGTGCTTGTAGACCCAATGCTATCTACCGAGGATCCACAGGATCTTGTGTATCGACAACAAGGCTGCAAAGACTACCCATCAGACTTCCCCAAACCACATCAGCGGCGGTACGATGCTATGCTTCATCCAGTGACCAAGCCAATTCCAAGACTGGTCTTTATGATCTCCATGTGGCCAAAGGTGCAAAAATGGTTCCCTTTGGAGGATATATGATGCCTGTTCAGTACAGTGATCTGGGCGTTGGTGAATCTCACAGATGGACCAGAGAGAAGGCCAGTCTGTTCGACGTCAGCCATATGTAAGTCTTGAATCATCTGCACTATTTCCTCAATCCATGTCAAGTCGACCAACGCCAAATCTCCACCTCCAGGGTACAATATCATTTCACTGGACCTGGAGCAACTGCTTTCCTGGAAAAGATCACACCTGCTGATCTACAAGCTCTACCACCTCACCAGTCCACACTGTCAGCTCTACTGCACCCCGAAACTGGCGGTATTGTCGATGATACCATTATCACTCGTCTGGATGAAACCAAGTTCTACGTCGTCACCAACGCAGGGTGCAGAGAAAAGGACGCCGCTTTCTTTACCGCAAACCTGGATGCCTGGAACAATGCAAACCAGCCCCGTGTAGACAAGATCGAGCTCAAGAACCAAGGCCTTATAGCTCTGCAAGGCCCTTTGTCAGCCGAGATCCTGCAAGGCGTTCTCGCCCCCTCCGAGAATGTCGATCTCAAGTCCCTCTACTTCGGCAGTTCCAAATATCTAACCCTTAGATTCGCATCAGGCGAGACTTCAAAGCCTGTTCTGGCCTCCCGTGGTGGCTATACCGGTGAGGATGGGTTTGAGATCTCCATCGCACCCGAAGACACTGTCGCTGTGACAGAGCTACTTCTCACCGCCGCCGGACCGGACAAGTTGCGTCTTGCGGGCCTGGGCGCCAGAGACTCACTCAGACTGGAAGCAGGCATGTGTCTGTATGGCCACGACCTTGATGACAGTACAACACCCGTTGAGGGTGCTCTTAGCTGGATCATCGGTAAATCACGTCGTTCGCCTCCTCGCAACGATTTCAATGGTGCGGAGCTTATTCTGCCACAACTGGTACCCAGAAGCAAAGGTGGAAAGGGTGTTACTCGTCGTCGCGTGGGATTACTCGTCGAAGGCGCTCCCGCACGCGAGGGTGCACAAATTGTAGACGCTGAAGGTCAAGCAATCGGTGCCGTTACCAGCGGCTGCCCCTCACCTACGCTGAAGAAGAACATCGCCATGGGATACGTCAAGGACGGCCAACACAAATCTGGTACCGAGCTTGGAGTTGTGGTCAGGGGCAAGACGAGAAAGGCTACAGTGACGAAGATGCCTTTCGTACCCAGCAAATACTGGAAGGGAGGTATTTCGCCAGCTTAAGAGATATTCTAGTCGCATGTATGGTATCTGGACCAAGCTTCCCGAGGTCCGCTGACCATTTGAGCACATTTCCACAGCCACCATATCGCCACCCACCTTTCTTGCTCAACCTTTATATATTAGGTCATTTGTGTCTCCTCTGACCATGGTGGTGCAGTGGTCAGCACACCCGATCCGGTAACCTAAGTCCCTAAATTCGATTACCTAAGTACCTAAACCTCTTTCTCGAGGATCGGGAGGTCGCAGGTTCGATTCCTGCACATGGTGTTCATTTATTCTCGTTTTTCTTTTTTGTGCCTCTCATTATTGCGAAACATGTCTTGACAGTTTCCTCTCTTATGATCTCCTCATGTCCACATGTATAGTCACAAATATTTCGCTCTCGCGTTTTGACATCGAGCAGGACCGGAATAAAAGCAGTCTGCAAAGTTCAACAACGTCCAAGAGTTCCTAATGGCATATTAAGAGAAGTAGCGAAGTAACATGCTTATATGATAATCTACTCTCCTGTCTTTCCTCCGGTGAACTGTAAATCTGTCCCGTTCTATAATTCGGCACAAAAGGTTAGAAGATGCTGCACACGAGCGAGCAGTAAGAAGTTCAAAAAAAGGAGAGATAGAATCGCATCGCGATGGTACCAAAGGGAAAGTCGTGGCCAAAGTTCACACGAGCATGTGATCCTACGACGCTTTCGATGTCGTTCTGCTTGCTTGGCAAAAACTTGCACCTTCCTTATTACAGAATATTATAGAAGACAGAAGGAAGAATCCTTTGATTTGAGCGATCCCAGCTATGGAACAAAGGAGCAGGATTTGAGTGTGATTTGTGCGAACACTGTATCTAACCAAGCAAAGAAACGGGAATGAAGTCCACCAGCGCCGCGCTATACCGTGCAAAGAAGCAAAAGCGAAAGCAACAGGAAAGAACAAGGTCGACCAAAGCGATTACTAAAAGCATAGAAGGGACAAAGTATGGATGGTGTTGACAGAGGAGAGGTAGGAAGAAAATTAGGAGACGAAGACGAGTTGGTTTGACTTGAGCCACAAATCAAGAACTCTGTGGCAACAGCAGAGGGGCAATGAATCTCAGATCCCAGTCTCTAGGATCGGATCCGAGTTCAGAAAGAGGTCTGTCCTTAGCCCGGAGCAGGTCATAGGCTGAGACATTGGTACGCTCGATCCAAGCTGCTGCAAGCTGTAACTGTGATTCAGCGGCAGGTCCTTGGGTTTCAGAGCTATAAGCTTTGTTGTGCGTGCTTGGGATAACGACCAGACTACCAGTGTGACGGACCAGAGTCGCAGGAGGGAGGCCACGCATGCGAAGGAGTAGGTGCACAAGGTTGCTAAACGAGTTGCCCTGTGGCCAGTAGTGACTGGGTGCTTCTTCCAGAAGCCAGTCAACCGGGCGGTCTGGGTTTTCACCTGGCGAGGCAACTGGCTGCTGAGAAGCCTCGACATTGTTGTCGTTGGCTGTGGTAAGCTGAGCGTGTATGTCATCGTTTGAGGCAGGTCCGATAGGATCAAATGCCCTGTATAGTCCAGTCATGCGCTCCACGCAATTGAGCAGGATGACAGCGGCAAGGAAGGTGAGGAAGGACGAAGATTGTTGACGTTGCAGAAGGCGGCGTTCGAGTTCGTTCATGACGAACTTGGCTTGCTTCTGACAGTACCTCTCGGCGGCATGCTGCAGCTGTGCGTAGATGACTGCGTAGTCGGTGGTGTCTTGCGAAAAGGCCTTGCGATCCGAGTGACCCTTGTCCTGCGAAGCAGATGATCCCTGTTCAGCATGCTCGCCTTGAACGGCTTCCATGACTGGCGGGTGGTTGGGCTCGTAAAAGATGGACCAGATAGGCTCGTTTGAGATGAGGATGTTCGTGGCAGCCCAAAGATTGATGAGTTTTCCCAGAAGAACATCGTTGTGATCAACACTCAGCTCAGTAGCGACTTCAAGAGTGGAGCGCATGAAGGTCGAGGGCTCATGTGAGATGCATTGCATGATGACCATGTGCAAATAGCGCTCCAAGGTAGCCGCCAGCGTGTCTGGATCACGTCTGTAGTTGAGCATGAAGATGAGTGAGGGAGCTGTAGGAGGTGTCATGAGAGCAGGGAAGGTAGCATAGATGTTCGTGTCAGGGAACAGGGTAACCTCTATTCTTCCAGGCAATTGCATAGGGTCAACGCCCTGCAGCGCCGTAAGGACGGTGTGGTGATCCTTGGCGTGGAAGAGCGAAGACGAGTAAAGCGTGAACTCTTCGGCGATGCGAGAGCGGATGCAGGCATTCTTCCACAATCTTGCGCTCTCGATGTTCTGGCAGGTGCCACAGGGAGTGCCTTCTGAGCAGGGCTTCTTCAGCATGCGGCAGCGGAGGCATGCACCCTTCTTGCGCACAGTCTGTACTTCTTTGCGTCTCTCCTCGGTAAATCTGCCACGCACTTTGTTCTTGTTGGCGCGCTGCAGCAAACCAAAGCCGCCTTGATTGACGGTAAATGCTGGTGATTCACCGTGGCCTGGAGGGGCGCCGCCATCTTGTGCTTCTTGGGGAGTCGCTTGAGAGGACTGTTGCGGCACATGCGAAGGCTGATCAGAGGACTGTGCTGGGTGTTGGGCCTGTTGCTGTCCTGGATAATGTGGTGATTGTTGGACAGGCTGCTGCAAGGGCTGGTGTACTTGGTGGTGCTGGTGTAGCTGTTGTGGTTGTTGAGACTGCTGGCGCTGTTGATTTTGCTGAGATTGGGGCTGAGGCGACTGGTGAGCAGAAGAGTCGTCGAGAGAGTTGTTGACGAAGGACGAGTAATCGTCGTGCTGTTGGAGTTGTGGATCAACTGGTGGGTGTGGCAGTTGGCGCTGTAGCGCAACATCTGATTCGGCTCTACGCTTTCTCGACTTCCCGGGCATGTGGTGGACCATGTCGGCAGCTGCACTGGCCGTGTGCATTAAAGGGCCGTTGTCCTTGTTCTCTTGGTCCATGTGCTGTCGTAGCTGGGCTACCAGAGCCTCTTCATGTTGACCATTGGCCTGGAGTTGGCGAGAGACTTCAGCAAGGGCATCCAGACCTGAAGGTTCACGACGTGGTATCAGAGGGAGGTCTGGATCAGAGTGGGGAGTCGAGTTGTTCGAGGCCATGTAATTGTCGGCGGGCTGCCACAAAGCGCGGGAGCGGTCTTCGTCGGTGATGTTGGGACATTTCTCGAACAAATGGCGTGTCAGACTGTCGGGTCTGCCCTTTGGAAACTGCTCCTTGGTCAACAAAGGCATATAAACAAGGTACCAAACAACAATTCATCCTCACCACCTGGCCGCATCTTTTGCAGCTGTGTTCATATCTGTTGCTCTGGTCGGCCAACTTGGCGCCTCTCTCAAAGAACTCGAGGATCAGCGCATTCGGCTTGCGTCCCATGACTGCGACTGGAACCGTCACTCCACCAGGGAGAGGGCGGTTCGTCTTATGGAAATTGTTGTCGACTAGCTATCGAGATGACGCGCTACCACAAAGGCGGTCAATGAAGGCGGTGAGTCTACAAGTCAGTTCGAGGCACAACAAGCAGATGGCAACCGGAGTACCAGTCAGTAGATTGATGCTAACGCTACATAACGCTCAGTCTGCCTGAAGGCAACACCAGTGCACGGTCCTTCTCACACGGCAATTCTTCGCTCAAACTTCCGATGCTCGCAAGATGCGACTTCCGGTTGTGGCAGCTTGTGTATGCCCTTCGTTTCTACCTACAGTTTCGACTTTACTTGAGGCTGGCTCAGAGCTTGCACAAACCCATCAGACATCTGTCCCCTCTTCTCTCGCGGTATCGCTGCCCGAAGAGCCTCAACCTGTGTGTATTCTTCTTTCCATCGCGTCAGCTCCTGCAAGAGCCACCCGCTGCACTGATCCGCCGTTTCCTCTACTCTCTCCATTGGCATCAGATGTCCGCCTCCTTGCATGGTAAATTCCTTGACTCTCTCCTTCGCAACACCTCCGCTGCCGCCTACTCCTACTCCTGTGAATTCCAGCTTGTCCGCTATATGTTGTGGTGCCGAGAGGTCAGATTCGGTGCCAAATATGTACAAAACCGACGGACGAAGGTATGGCAGAAGCTTAAAAATGTGCAAACTTTCGGGTCGGTAGAAGGGAGACACAGACGATCCGTCTGTAGCCACATCCGGATGCGTCAATGGGCTGGGTGCCGTGCTCGGAGCAGGATTCAATGGCGTAACAAAGTTACCTCGCATGAAGGTCATGACTTCTTGATGTTTTGTCGTCTTGAGCGTGACCGGTACTTCTGTCTTGTTGTCGGGAGAAATAGTGCTACCAGTCACATCCGCGCCTAGTGCCGGCGGTGTAGAAGATGCCGTTACTTCCGGGTACAGTTTTGTGGGTAGGTCTCGTAGAGCATGTTCCATCCAGCAGTCCAGTACGCGTTTATCCCAAGACTTGAACATGGGCGACTTCTCAAATGCTTTCCGCGCTGCTGCTCGGCTGGGCCATTTGTCCCTTCTCCTTGCAGACATTCGGCCTAGGGTGTAAGCATTCATATAATAGGATTGGATGATCACAGGATCAATCAATATCAAAGTGCTCAGCAGACGAGGGTGCATCAACGACAGCGCTGTTAGATGTGCACCTCCCATGCTATGCCCTACTCCAATCAGGGGTTGTGGCATTTGATCTCGGAAGTGGTTGACCATCAGAAACAGGTCCCGAGGATGATCGAACCATGATGCTGTGAAACATTAGTAGCTGAATCAGAATGCTATGCTTCGATAAACTCACGATCATTTCCCAACATGTTCTCATTGAGAACGCTTGATTGACCCTGGTGAGCCACATCTGCAATCCAGATACTACGGATCTTGATGCCACTAGCTCGTAATCTCACATGCATCTCATCCCATAAGGGTTCATATAGTTCCTACGATAACACCATGTCAGTGATCTTTCTCGGGTTTTTCTTCCTGAACACTTCAATCACCTTCGGGAATCCATTAGCGTGTGCGGCAATGATCGTGACATCGCCCTTTTGTGGTGATAAGTTGTCAAGCGGGGTGTATTGCTTGACTGCAAGGTGAAGCGTGTCTTCTTGGCTATCCGCAGTTGCCAGCGGGTACTCTCTAATATACGAGCATGGCAGTGTATGCTCTTGTACTCTGAACGATGAGGTCGACATTTTCAACAACTTCAATTGTACGCACACTGACACAGGGAAGAGAGTCTAGTTATTCATCAAGTCGTCGAGGGTTCGACCGAGGTACCCCAGGTTTACCGAGGCGTCGGTTGTGGGTCCCCTTCTTCATGACCACCGATGCCAGCCATGTCTTCATCTACAACTTAACCACTCTTGTAAGCCTCTTCAAGAAGCTATATTCAAAGACTCGAAAAGACAGGTCTATGGTACATGTGGTAAATAAGCAAAACGACGTTGCTGTATTATGCGACTTCCAAATTGTGGGTTTATCTCTCAAGCTGCATACCTGCTATTCTCTCTTGACCATGTTCACTCAACGTCTTCTTGTCCCATGACCTTGGCTACATACTGCTCTGGGAAAGGATAGTCGATGTACTCGTTTGCAGATTGCAGGACGTAGAAGATGTCGCGATGGTATTGGTCAAATTTCGATGCCCTCCTTGAAGTATCGCTTTGATACCGTGCCCGCAGGAGCCACTCGGCCCAGCTCAAAGGCCCATTCTGACGAATTTGCTTTCGTGCTTGGTGATTCGAATGGTAAGATTACTTTGGGAATTGGTTTTGCACCTAGTGAAGTACTAAATTTTCTTGCAGGCACTGGCTACTCTACAGATCCTTTTGCCGGTGAGCCACAAAGTCACAAGGAATTCAGCAACCTCATGTCCAAGTCGTGGGCCAGCTTCGTGTACGATCTTGATGTTAACACATGGGCTGAAAGGAGTACGGCGGTGCCGAGATCGCCATCATACAACCTTTCTGCACCGAAGAACATTGTTTTCGATGCGAACATTACAAGTCACATCGAGGATGACACCTTCAAAAAGCGGCCGGCACTAGGCTGATCAAATAGAACGGCCTGGCATTCCATGGGTAACACGCAAAGAAGGTATCGTTTCAGACAAGGTCAGATCAGTATGCAAAGTAACTTTTTTTTAATTGGGGTCGGAAGAACAACATTTCCCACCCAACTAGCCTGGACTTATGACTCGGTCTATCAATGCTCCGTGGACCCGGAATCTAGTCATCAGACGGCAACAAACTCTTCGTGGCATGTTCTGTTGTGCGTTGATAGACACAGAAAATAATGAGTAACAGTAGCTCTGCAAAATTACTCTTCCGCGTCAAGCGACGAAGAGCTTCGAGTAGGCGATCTAGAAGTGCTGAAAGGCCCGCTTATCAATGTGGACCGTAGCCTGGAACGAAAATAAGATCATTGAGCCTCGTGGCAATGTGATGATGTCAAGGAATAAGATGGCAGATTTACCTTTCCTTGACACGAACGCCTTCGACGAGCTCCGGCATGGCATTGGCAAAAGCAGGGCCAATAGACCAGTTGCTGAGATTGCGCATGTGAGACTCGAAAACGGGGTTGATCATAAACTCTTCATCGTCGTCCAAAACCGCAGCGGATGTAGCTTCAGCGCCATGGACACTGTTCGCGCGTGGTAAAAGACATTGCTGGGGATCATATGGCCAGTTAAGTGATAGATCTTGGCAGTAAAGAGGACCGTAACGCTCGTTGGGATAAGCAGAAGCATTCTTGATCATGCGGTCACGCATCCAGGGCCTGGTTGGTAGGTTAGCATAAAGAGTCGAAACAGCAGAACAAACGACCTACCATGGCACGTTGTCAAACCAGATAGGGTGGCTGACTTCAAGCTGCGACCGGATAGGGCGAATCCACTCGGGTAGGCGTTCGAAATTCTCCTGAGTTGGGGCAATGCGCCAGCGCATAACAAGGAACATTATGTACAAGCAGGCAACCTGCTCTGGAATCTGGTCAATCTCAGGTAGGTTGGCCAAGACGTCGGTAAAGAGCTTGCTTAGAGGATGCGACTTGGGTGCGCGAGCTGGATTTAAGAGAGACGATATAGAAGGATAGGCGGGGCCGACCAGTGAGGAAGAAGGCGTGCCTTGGGCTGCAGCTTTGCGACGCTCTGTTGCAAAGTCCAACATAACGCTATCCAACGCGCAAGTCGCCGCCTCGAGATTGCGAGGTAGACGCATATGCACCGGCATGTCGGCCGTTGGGGTGGGCATGAGATCGCGGACCGATGGTGACAGCGGAAGCACCTTACGATCTTCAGCCATGAAATTGCCAAAGCTTTGGTTGGGCATTTCTGGCACGAGTTGGTGCTGTGATACCGGGGCAGGAGCGAGTGTGGGCTGGAAGTGCTGGTGTGGAGAGAATCGCTGTTGTGTTTGCTGCTGCTGCTGTTGCTGCTGTTGTTGCAATTGGGCAGCTTGGGCAGCTTGAGCATACTGTCTGGCAGCACTGGCTGGAGACTGGTTCGGACGGGGTGGCTGAGGCTGCTGAGTGGGTTGGATATTGCGGAGGTCAGGATGGAGGTGGTGTTGAGCAAAGGGAGGTTGATCGTAAAGGTTGGAGGGTTGTGAAGGGTACATGAGAGCCTGAGGAGGCGGTGCAGGTGCTTGTTGTGAGTGGTGTTGGGGCATTGGCAGAGGACTCTGTTGGGCGGTAGCAGCAGCAAGGTCTAAGTAGTTTTGTCAGCTTGCGGCGGACTAGTGAGGGACGACAGAGCTACTGCTACCATTCAGACCCTGTGAGGCAGCCACGGGCTGCAGCAACGAGAAGATGGTCTGCATGCGGCGCTTGAGGTCATCGTTTTCAGCCTGGACCTGTTCGCGCTGGCGAAGAGCGTTTTGCAGTTCTTGGAAAGGTTGTTGGCTCTCGAGTTCCTTGATGCGGCGTTCTAGCGTCTCAATCTGGTTCCGTGTGCGTTCGCGAATGGCGCGCTGGGCCTCGCGGTCGTTCGCTCTCTTCTTTGCCAACTGCTCCGGGGTCAGATTGGCGACGCCGCGCGAAGAGGTGCCGTCGGCCTTGCGTTTTCTGCCGTTCGTGACGGCGGGGTATGCACCCGGCTGCGCTGTCGCATCGGGGGTTGTGTGCGACATAGGAGTGCCATTGGCAGGCGGCATTGACATGGTGCCGTCACGCTGCGGCGTGCCGTAGCCCGACGAGCCATTCGTCGTCGCCATCATGGGCAAATTCTTGTGTTGCGCTGGTGAGCAGGCGATAGGCGAGTCATGCAGGACGTGATCTAGGGTTGATGCACGGTCGGTGGGCGCTGTCGGGCACGTCGCGAAGCTGCCAAAGGCGTGATGGACCGGGAACCAAGCAAGTGAGGGTTGAAGGAGAGTGTAGACAAAAGTCGAGCTGGCGTGGGATTGGGCGTGGACACAGGTAAAAATGGGAGAAGGGAGAAGGAGGACTTTGAGGATAACAGAATAGACACAAAAGAGCATCGTGCTTCTTGGTCAAAGTCAAAGTTGGTGACGAGTCAGGGCGTCGAATCATGCGGCCGCCGTCTCATGCCTTCCAAGATTCCCATTGCGCTGCTTGGCAACTTCTCCGTTGGCCTGCGCGCTGGAGCCCCGTCGACATGGCGCCCTCGAACTCGTCGGCCTGTGCTCCCATAACAATGTGTGCAGATCGTAGCTGTAGATCGTGTTTCTGATCCAGATGATATGCACTCTGTCCGACCAATTGTCCCTTGATGCCAGCTTAACCAACAAGACTACTCTGCTAAGGTTGTGCTCAGTCGCATCTTATTTCCCTATCTTATTTCCCTGGGGCCACTGCCCCCTACCAAACGCCGAAGTCGCCGGCAATCCAAATCTGAATCCAAATTTTGACATGGCGCTCGCTTTTTGTTCCTTCGCTGTTCCTTCGCTGCCACAAACCGAACCCTCCCCACGCGGAGCCTCTGCCATACTTGACCGTTTGTCTTGGGTACCGCACGCTCCTGTCCACTGATTATTTATGCATGGGTAATCGTCTTGCCGAGAGTCGAGATGCTTCGCATCATCACGGTCTTTTCACGGTTCGAACTTCGAACATCCTCAGGGAAGTGAACATGCCCCACCTTCTCAATTGCAACCCCACCAGATCATCAGCTCCTCCTGGTCGCTGCGCCTATCTCCCACTCCCGGAAATACCGTTCTCTACAGTACAATCTACGTATCATCATTGCATCGGCTCAGCAGTAAACACTTGTGGGCATATCTCTGCTTCTCACTTCCGAGTCTTTGGGCGATCGTTTCGAAACGCTCCTTCCAGGTCTCGTCCAATAATTCACGTACCTCCCGTTTTTCACTTGTGTAAGCACTCTCGCCGCCCGGCAATCCTGAGTCTCCACAACGGCATATCCTCCCCCCCTGATGCCGCCTTTACTCTACGTACGCCGCTTGTCCCATTGCTACACTAGTCAACGTTTTGTTCCCGACGACTTCCTTTGCTAGGAGCCTTCCGTCACTCAACATGATTCATGGCCATGGTCTTATACATGGTTGACGTTTGTAGCCCGTCGCTTCTTTTTGCCCGTCTGTAGAGTACTCTGTCGCTCCTGTACAGGAGGCTCGTTCCCTAGCCGAGCGTGCTGCACTCGTCGTCCGCGGAGTGCCAATCTGCTTCGCCGTCCACCTTGCAGATGGACTCTGCTCAGTTCATGTGTCTACAAACATCGATCGTTTGATCCTTCTGAGCCTCGGAGTTCGAGAATTGACTCATGTCCCAAGATTCAGCCATGACTCGAGCTGTATCTCTAGGGCTACTAATAAATCCTGCCTCGGCTGTGGATGGTGTGCTGTATAGCTGTGTTCCCTTTGACCATACCATGCATACTGCGAGTCAGCACTTCAACACTTGACTCATCCAAAAGATCTCAGCCACGTGTGGGCAAGCATTATCATCGAACCATGGTTTCACTTCGCTATGGACGTTTGCCACATCCTGAGGGATCAAGGCGATGGAGACCCAAGTGACGATCCAGGAGCTACTGCATGCAGCTTATGGAAAACCGTCAAATACCTGCGTGCGTACCAAACGCTTCCAATGGGACGTGACGTCCTACCTCGCTACTATCGCCTTGTGAAGGCAAAATGTCAAACGGTGACTCTAATCAAGATATCTATATGCCGCTTGGAAGTGACGGACGCCCTTGTTACTTCCCTTCGCGACTATCTGACCTCTGATGTGACTCGGCATTTGCCTTTCGTCCGTTTCTGCCACGGCTACTAAAACAGTCCCCTCCAGAAGTGTCAGTTTCTTGGGTGCTGAACGACACATCACACATCAAATCGCCAACGGTTTGTTCTTCTCATTACGGGCTGCCCTCACCAAAAACCACAGCTGCTTTCGTGTGCTCATGGATCCAATCGAGGCAACAGGATCTATTGCTCGTGGGCCAATCGGCATCACGACCAGAAACCTGCATGTCTGTCAACCGTGGCAATATTCCATCGCTCTCACTCCCGAAAAGGAAAGTGCCGACATTTTAGCTTTTCTGATGTCTGTGACACCGTGCTCGGCGTGCTGTGCGCACAAAGTCATGGATGTCCCACCTCACTTCAATAGCAGCAACAGACGATACTGTTGCCGAATCATTGACCATGCACGAATTGCAGATCAAACCAGATCTCGTCAAGCATCTGCAGTTTCGCACTATCTCGCAATACAATGGTTGCCGCTGTTAGCCGCTGCTTATAATACAGGGAAAGGTACGCGCAGGCGTCCCAAGAATCTGTTTCTAGTCCTCCAACCATGCGAGGAGAACCTTCTTTCCGGTTACACGGAACGTCTGAAAACCCCTACGCCAACGTCAGGGACTCGTTCCTCGCCGACATCTTGGTCGACATTGATGCGTCCTCAGTGGGGTTCCCCTGTTTTGTCCAACAACAGGTCGTGCGAAAACATGCCTGCCGAGTCATGGCGCAATATGTACATCTGAACCCCTTCTTGTCATGCATCAGCACGTTTCGTGCCTTGCGCCGCACGGCTAAACCTTACATGCCGGATGCGATCGAGTCACGACTCAGTCCTTCACAAATTGTAAGATGTCTTTTCGCAAGTGGAAACAGCAACCGCACTCTTTCTAGTGGCTCAAGAACAGACATGCTTCGAGTCAAGGGCATACTGATGTGCGAAAGAACAGAACATGCCTGATTTCACCTCTCTTGTGTGGGTTGACACGTTACTCACAAACGCCCTCCAATCTCTCTCGTGTGTTAAGATCTAGTTCGCACATAAGGCCCCAACCAGCCTTCAGTGCCATAGAACAACATATGGGCAATGGGCAGTGCGGTTGCTTCGTTTGAGCGATGCACTGAACATGCGCAGTCACTCTCATATTCCTGATAGCTACTGCGGCGACTTTCTCGCCGCCTGTGCTGCTGGGCCTGTTCATCAGCATGCTTGTCCATCGAACTGGAACGTATCCACGCCCGCAAATGAGGAATATGTGTCCATATCTGACCGCAAACTGACCGTCACTAATTGTCATTCCTGCAGCACTCCATACAAGCTAATGTAGGAGATGAGTTGAGGTCTCCCTTCTCGCCCATACTCGCCCGATTCTCTGCGTAAGGCACACGACATGCCTTGACAGCTTCATGGAATTACATCATGCTCAAATTTTGGGACTGTCACGAACGTGATTCGCCATCAGTCCAGAGCAGAGCATGATCCACTCAAAATTTACCGGTCCTCTCCTGGGTCCTTACTCGTTGCATTTGCTTTTTATATCTCCGTTGCGCCGGTGGTCTGGGTCGTGCTTGCTGCCAAAGACTTAGCTGCCGTCCCCGCGTCAAACCCTTTAACGTGCACGTGGCCCCTCGAAGCGAGCGTAGAAGTTTCTGCGGTGGCTTCCAGAAGACAGAAGAAACGGTGCCGGAAGTTGACCACGACTGCTGATGGAACGACCCTGTCCATGACATTCAAGCCGTTCAAGATACCGAGGATGTCCGCTCGCTCCACAAGCGACCGTTTCTCCTTGAGAAACGCGTACTGTACATAGCTGGTAAGTTCAAAGGCCGAATTCATCGGCGGTAGTATGTGGACAAGTACGAACGCGTGTGCATAGGCATAAACTTTGAATTCTACCGAGAAAATGCAAAAGCCGCAACTGACACCAAAGTTTACACAAGCCGAACTTTGGACGATCACACCGCCCAAGTGCTTTGTGCCAAACCTACTCTTAAGGTACCAGGAAAGGTATATCATGGGACTTCGCAGATTGTTTCCCAATTTGTTCAAGTCGCAATAGGAGAATACCTGCGGTGCGGCCTACAACACGGTCATCGCTGCTCGGAGTCCGGTCCCAACCACGGACACATTCGCATACACATGTACACACGCAATGCTCGGTGCGCTCTCCAGACTTGCTGCCATACGGGATCTATACTGGTCCAATTCGTTTACAGAGCCTGATCAAGTGTGCAAAGACCCATTCAGTAGAGTTGGTAGGCTTTACCCATGACAAGTATATCACCATGCTCCAACCTAACATTATAATTTGACTGTCTCTGATGATTGGGCTAAATCGCATACAACGACATCGGAGGCAAGGTTGAGAACCTTCTGCAGGACGCATCAACATGCATCTCCGCTACTTTCCCCCATGAATCCGAAGCACAGTGAGACAGCGTTGGCCTCAGGATGCAGCGCTGAATGTCTGTTTCTAAAGTATATATGCGGCATACACCCGCCACCATCCATCGTCAGCAGCCAGTTCACTCAGTGAACTAGATCATCAGACCTGCCGGGGTAGCTCAATCGGTAGAGCGTGTGGCTCTTATCATTGGATAAAGTACA